>VWZF01001121.1:1968267-2185893 GCA_013396755.1 Sclerurus mexicanus
AAAAGTCAGCCCATTTGTCTGGCATTGACATTTGAGGTTGAAAAGGCAGGACTAGTGTTCAAAGATTAATCTCCCTAATGGTTCAGTTAATCTTCCCAAAACCTTAAGGGATTTGACTGACAACTCCATGACTTTCCTCCTCAAGGGTGTATTTATAAGAACAAAGGCATAAGTAGAAAAAAATCCCTACATCCTAAACTCACAGATGCTTCAAGTGGCTCACAAACATTAGATACTTTGTTGTTCCCTTACAGAAGATTCTTGGCCTTGTCTGTAATAATCAGATTCCTCCACAGGCTATATGATATCCTTTGTTTCATTGACTGGAGAAGTGAAGTTTTATTTCTTCTTCAATAATGGTAGCAAGGAAGGTTTATTAAGAGGCTGGCCAATATGGTACAACATATGTATGGTACCTAAGACAGTATATAGAGAATCAGTGTTTAATTTTTTCTTCTAAAGTCAAATTCTTGTACGTTCCTATGAAAATGTAAATCTGGAAAATAACAGTTTCTATGGAGTAGGTCCCTAGCTAGGAATATCTGGGAATTAGGAACAAGAGAAGGAGGCTTTACTGTAGCAGATGACAGAGATTTTATTCAAGATAACCTAGAATATATTAAACTTGGCTAGTCATCTCAGGAAAATAAGGGTGTTTTTTTTGTGGTATTGATTCTGTGGTAACAGACTCTATCTCCTGGAGATAGAGTCTGTTCTTTCAACCTGTTAAATCTGGGTACTTCTTCCTTTGAGACTCTCTGGCAAAACATGAAAAACTTGAAGTAAAGAGTACCAGACCAAATATGTATAGAAAAACTCTGTATCAGACTAAGGACTTCAGTAAGTTTTGTTTAAGCTGGTTCTAACAAAAAAAGACTGTCTAATATTACAAACATATTGTTGGAACTGCTTTGTTCTCCCTCATTAAAGCTCAGGGTTACAGGCTGCTAGAAAGTCTATGTAGATGTTGCCTGATTTGGACAACTTAGTACTGTAGCTAAATCATATATCTGTTGTGCTTTGGTGTTCTCAACATTTGAAAAAGAAAAATATTTTGCTGGCTTAGAAATGCTTCTTCAAGATGCATAAACTGAATAAACAGAAATAGCTTCATGCCATTTTTTCATATGAATGCCATTCAAATTGATTTCAGAAGAAAGGAAATTGTTTCCTTTGAGAAGTATGTTATAATTTTCGTGTATTCCTTGATACCTTCCTTCCTGCATGTGAAGAGCAAAGAGGTTTCCTCCTGGGCTATAATGCTCAAAAACTTAAATACATCTCTGGGTAAACCGCTTTGTGACTGAAAAGATTTGAACTGGTCAGATAGATTATACTCAAGCTGACATTTATAAATGATGTTATCTGTTGACTCCAGCTGTAGAGCATACCCAAAACAGAAGCACATAGAGACAGGCTAAGAATTATTTGCTGCAGTGGAGTTTTAACTTTGCCCAGAGGCTGATTAAGTATAAGGCAACCAGATACTTAGTTGGCCAGATTTACTGTTTTATTCATTATTATGATAAGATGCAATTGCTTTAAGGGATTTTTCCTGTATTGCATCATCTCAATACAGGAGAAATGGCTTGGTTTATTTAAAACTGCTGAGAAACAGAGAAAGAATGAGGTGACAACAAATGTTGTCAACAGATATGAATTAAAAACCCAGTGTATGGGATTCATTTCAGCTAGTCATTGTTCCAAATACAATGCTAGATTTTGAAAAGAACAAAAAGAATGGAAGTTAAGCTAATAAGTCTGGCTTGCCTGAGCAGAACAGAATAGAGGAAGAAAATAAGACCTCAAAACCCTACTGTCTTGAAGCTGGACCATGATGAGATAAATGACATTCAACTAAAATAAAATATTCTGATGCTACCAAAGACCCTTGATCAGCCCAGTTGAAAAAGAAAAGTTCAGAAGGTAGTATTTCAGAAGGCTAACAAACTCCCAGTTTGCTTAATGTGGTTGGAATGTTAGAAGGAAAGCAATTAAATATCTGTACATTATAGATATAATATAGCATATAGATATCGAAAAGGAGTGGCTGTATGTTTGAAATAATCAGATATGGTTGGTCTTGCCTTGGGGTAGAGCTGTAAGGTATCTACCAGATGACCTTTTTCTATGACTAAATTTCTTATTTTGATTGTTGCCCTTTCTTTGGCAAATGATTTGAAAGTCAAAGCTAATTGAGATTGTGGCAGGTGTTTTGATAAGACTAGAGCCAAAGAGGCAACTGAGACATATTCCTCCTCATCTCCAGTGACATGACCTTCTGGGTCTGAGCTGAGCAAAGGTGAGAGGAGCAAGGACCCATAGGACAGATGGAGAATGTTTACTTTCAAAATTTTTCCTACTGCTCTGGACACTTGTCCTGTGGTGGAGCAGTGAGTGATGAATGGGTTGAAGCCCAGAGAACACTTGTTGTTAAACTACAGGCAAACCAGGTATGGAAATCAACCGATTTTTTTAACTTCTGTTCTGATAGAATCTCCATTCTGAATCACTCCTGAACAGTTCTTCTAAGAACTATAAATAACTCCATGTTTAGCAACTGAAATGTCTAGCCAAGACATGATATTGCAATACTGAAGGGCATAAATTGTCATTTATGGCCCTCCTTCGCAGAACTCGAATGTGTGAAGATTGCCCCTTTTAATATGTACATGGAATAATTACCAGAATAAATGGCCTTTGTTATTAAAACTAGTAAACCTATAGTCACAAAGGGAATTATGGAAGTTTAAACAGAGCATAGTAGTGAAGACCTCAACAAGGTTTCCAGCTCCCTTAATTTAATTGTGGATTTTGTGACACTTGACACTACATCACAGTAATGACTTGAGAATTTCAGCTACCATTCAGAACAAATAATCTTCTAGCTTGTGTAGACAAGCAAAAGATTTAAAATGTGATGATATAGGAGATAGTCTCGAGGGCTCCTTGAAATTACTGAAGCCAGTTGCTGCTTTGTTAGCTTTCATTTTAAAGCAGTTTGATTCCCACCCCCCATCCCCCTGCTATATCAAGTGAGTATTAAAGATTGAGAGATTAGAAAGAAACCAACTTCTCCATATTTTCTTTCTTCTTTTTTGGAAATACAATTTTCAGGATTTTTATGATCTGACTCATAACCTCTGAATCCTACTTCACATTACATTTTATTCAAAGCACAGCCTTTCCATTAGATCATAAACTTTCAGCATTCTTAGAAGCTAGTTCAATATTGATTTAAAGGTGAAGTCAGTCTGCAAACTACCAATTTTTTTCCCTCCCTCAAAAGATTTTTCTGTATAATTCCACAATAACCTGCTTCCTTGAAATGTTTACATCTTCTAAATGAATAAACCAGTTGAGTTTGATAAGTTGAACTTTTGAACATCACCCAAGTAGATGTATCTTCCTTGTTCTTTTTTAACTTTATTTTATTTTTTTTTTAAGAAAGACACGAGGACTATTTTTGCTGCTCTTTCAAAAATAATGAAATCATAGAATCATAGTATAGCCTGGGTTAGAAGGGACCTTAAAAATCATCTAGTTATGAGCCACCTGCCATGGACAGGGACACCTTTCACTAGACCAGTTTGCTCAGATCTCCATCCAACCTGGCCTGAAACACTTCCAGGAATGGGACATCCACAGCTTCTCTGTACAACCTGTTCCAGTGCCTCACCACCCTCATAGTAAAGAATTTCTTCCTAGTATCTAATCTAAACCTACCCTCTGATCCTGTCACTGTGTGCTCCTGTAAATAATCTCTCTTCATCTTTCTTTACAGCTTCTCCTTCAAGATACACTCAACAGTGAGTTTCTAAATTTTGTGGGTAGTTTATCCCATTGAAATTCCACTAAGGACAAGAGAAATCAGTTAAGGGCAATGGAATGGAATATGTGGCTGCAGAAGCCAGCGACAATCATCTTGTTTTTTTGAGAACTGAGCTTGCAGTTACCTGCAATTCAGGTTTTTATTTGGTAGCTTGGTAATCTTTCAGTAAAGATGAAATGCTGTTTTTGCAGTAACAAAGATTAGAGAACAGAAAGGAAGAATATTCACGGTAGTTCTAGAGATGGGGATGTTTATGTGAAGAGAAGCAGCTGAAAATAATTGTAAGAATTATGCAGTGGAATAATCTGAAAGACTTCTGCAAATGTTTCAGATTGTTAATCTTTCATGTCAGTGCTGTGTATAGAAGGTTTGAGATCAGTGTACAGAAGCGTGACAGTGCTGCACATTTGTTTGGATTTTCAAAATTTTGTTTTACAAAGTCCAGTTTTCATTTTGGAGCAGAGCTGGTTTTGATGGAGCCTATCTAGAATCAGAGGTAGATTTTTAGTGAAATCTTTTTTCACAATGGTTGCAAGAGAAGTATTTAATGAGAACTGTATTCTAGAATATTTTGGCTGGATGAAATGAGTATGTTTTGACTATTTCTGCAAATGATATGTAGATTCTGGACAAACCAAGTGTTGCATCCCAGTGAGCTGATCAAGAGATAGCATTGGTTCTGAGTGTCAGCAGACATTCCAGGTACATTCTGTTTCTCTGTCAGGGGAGTTATACGCTGAAGAAGCCCTTTAGCCATCACCAGTTCCTTCTTCTAAAGCATGTTTTCCTTTAAAATTGGGGCTGTGGTAACTTCACTTAATTTGGTGCAGCCTTCTAAGTAGTGCAAGGGCCAACATACTTCAGTGCTATAAGCCAAGAATTGGCTTGTGGATAGTTAGTGCTGAACTTAAAACTTCTCCATGTCTTTAATAATGGTCACTAATGAAAGAGGAAACAGAAAGGAGTTGGTGTTGGATGGAGAAGCTGGGCCAGCTGCGGTTGAGATGGTTGATTTTTATCTGTGGGATCTGCAGTCCTTGCTTGGAAAAGAGCCCTGCTCCTGCCAGCATGACTTATGATGCTTGTAAGGTTTTAGTTTAGCTGTCTGTCCCATCTTTAGACTAAATATTTAAATGCTCATATCAAGTTTGAATGGAGGAAAGAAAAATAGATTCAAGCAGACTTTTGTATTCATATCAGAAGTCAGTGGGTCTTTCTGTAATGCTGCTATAGGATTTCTCCAAGACTACGTGTGTTGTAACATATGTAATTCATATTGGGATTAAAAGATTTTTGTCTCATATGTAATTAGGACTGCTTTCCTGGTCTGAGCTAGAAAGGATAGTTGTTTTCTGTCTCTGAAGGAACTAAGAAGATGTAAAACATCCCCATGTCCAATGTAAAGTACTCAGTACTGAGAGCTAAAGTAAAAAAAACTTAAACACACGTGTATAAAACATTTATGGATTTGTAGTCTAATATTTGATTGTTTAGAAAAAAAATAATTCCAAAGCTTCCAGTGGTTTGAAGACCCATTGCTGAAAAATGTATAGATTTTTCTTAAAAGCACTTTGGCTTGGGTGACAGCTCTTTCTATTTATATATATATATATATGTATGTGTATTTGACTTATGCATATTGCAATTATATATAATATATATAAATGATTACATAATTAAAATAAAGACAAAGTGGTGGAGATAAAATTAGAGTAACACAGTTGTAGCCGCAAAGCCTGTGTAAATTTTTATTTCTGTATGCATGTAACTATGATTTGATGACAAAAGAAACGTTCAGGCTTACCCCAAACTCTCAAATACTTGTCCTTTCATTTTTAGGTGTCCCGGGTCTGCAAATAGCGGTGCTTATGACTAACAGGTATCTGTAAGGAACCTATGCATCTGGAATAAGCAAAGCCGCTTCACAGAAATGTAGTTATCATATTGGCACAGTGCTATGAGCAGTGTAGGCAAGAAAGAAATACAACCTGCTGCAAAGAGGCCTCCTCCCCAGTGACATAGTTATCTGACACCATGGAATAATTTTTCTTCTTCTAGAAGAAAAACATGACCAAGAGGAAGAATGAGTTTGCATTCTACTAACACAGTGCAGTGAAATGTTTTATTTCTAGGGTCTCTTTTGGCAAAGAATATCGGGACAGAATAACTGAGTGAATGAGTGTTTAAACCCCTAGAAAAATAACATGTCCATAATGAAAAATTCTGGCCACAGAAGTGTTCACCCACTACATTAAGCTGAGACTGTGATTGATTCAAGAGTTAGATGACATGAAAACATGTATACACTTTGTGTTAACCTTTTATGTCTGTGAAGGACAGATGATAAGCCCTTTACCCTGCTGCCAGACTGAACAGAGATTCAATCTCTCCGCTGGTTCCACTCTAATTAAATGTGGATATTATGTAAACCGCAGACCAAAGTTTTTATGAATTCAGAAAATGCTAGCTTCATTTTTCTTGTCAGGCTACAAAACTAGACCATGACAGATGAGTTTGAGCATTTGCTGATCATTCATCTACAAAACATAGTAGTTTGATTCTTTCACTTACGGCTGTTTTCAGAAACAGAAGTTAATTAATTGAAGCATTGGTCCTCAGCAAATTATTTTTATT
The DNA here is from genome assembly GCA_013396755.1 of Sclerurus mexicanus. NCBI lineage: Eukaryota > Metazoa > Chordata > Aves > Passeriformes > Furnariidae > Sclerurus > Sclerurus mexicanus. The sequence goes on from VWZF01001121.1 coordinate 1,974,734, forward strand.
TTTCCCCTTTAGCCAGATTTCATTGTGTCCTAAGAAAAATCTTTAATAGCGTGATACAAATGAAAGATCACAGACACAATTTCTTATCGAAAGGGCACATTTACTTAGACTTTATATAAGAATAATAACACTGGCTACATGTAACCATACAGATATACTGTAACTCAATCAAGAATGCAATCTACTGGTTTGGTGCTATTCATGCAGCACCTAAATAATTCAAATTAATCAATTTCCCTAGAATCAAGTCGAGGAGTCACAGCTTTGCAAAGCTAGTGCAAAATTCAATTTGTACTAATCTGCCTTGGAGAGTGGAAGCACAAAATATACTAGAATATTATTATCACTTGTCTGTTTGGAGTTCAGTTCTTTCTTTTTTGTTTCTCTTAATTTTTCTGCATCTTAAAGACATGGGCATATTTAAGGTAATGTGATTTTAAATTTATAGTTTGCATTCTAGAAGAGTAAAAAATTCTGTACTTAAAAAAATGTTGCCATTTTCCACTAATCCATTAAGGAGCAACTATGTTGCAGGAATATCAGAAAAAGCAAATTATTTATTCAGAAAAATGAAACTAGGAAACCTGTCTTTAGCATCTTATAAGAATGAAATCCAAATTAAGGTAATAAACAGAACAGTTTAAAATACCTGCTTTCTTCAGTGATCCAAGTTAAAATCAAGACAAATACAAGTGTTAATTTCAGGGATCAATGTAGCTCTAGATTACCTTTTTTCCTCATGTTCCTTTGACCTGAAATGGAATGTTATACACCCAACACTTCAACAAGCACACTGATCCTCATGTAATATCGAAGGCACAGTATCAGTTAAAAGAAGCAGAGTGATGCCACTTTTGTATTTGTTCAAATATGTATGCAAATTTTACGTGAATGCTCAATTCTAAGATGATTGGCTAACAGGTATTGTTAATTTTTTTGCTTTAATAAGTAGGGATTCTCTATGAAGAAGATTTTTTTTCTTTTTAGCTTAAAGTCATTACATATTTTAATATACTAAAATGTAGCAAATGCATGTTATTTCTTATTGCCATGAGAAGCAAGGGCCTGCACAGCTTAGCTGAGACACATAGCATGCATAGGAAAAAAGAGTTGTTCTTAGAATGGTAGTGGAGGCTGTCATGATCTGTTTGATATTCTCAGGCCAGGAACTAGTGTTGGTATTAATGCGGACTCCTCCACTTACAGACGAAGGCTCCAAAAGGCCCAGTGGTGCAAAGGACTCCTAGTGGTAGAAAAGTCAGGTAAGCGTAAATTCTGACTGACACCAGTGACCACATGGCTTGACAACTAAGGGGGCGTTGAAGGACCATTGTGATCAGACACGCCTGTCCTAGTGCAAGCAGCAGGAAAAGGCTCACTCAGTGTGCTACAGTGTAAGAGCTGTCTACAACCCTAAGCGCACTTTGGTCTCCTGTGTGAAGAAAAACTCTGTGTAGTCCATGATAATTGAAGGAGGAAAATAAACTGAAGTCTGATGCTCAATTGATTTATTTGAAATGCTGGGAGTGATATTCTTCACTGAATAACACCGGTTGGCTGGCAAGTGTGTTGTGGTGAGGAAAGGGTTGAAGAACAGTCTTCTGCAAAGGTGGATAGCTTCTGTTTCACCTGCGAGAAGCAATGCAGAAGTGGCGAAACAAAGCACATATGTGTATATTTAAAACTGTGGCATACCAGGAAAGGAGTCTGGGATCAGGGGCTTATAAGCAACAAGCAGTAGAAACTAGTGAAGAAATGGGCTGTAAGAAGTCACATCAGTGAAGTGAAAGAATAAGGGGGAAGAAAGTAGACAAAAACCAAAGTCATGTAGCTAAAGTAACATTTTTTGCAGTACTGTTCAAAGTGCCTGTAAGGGAGGAAAGACTGTCTTTAACAAGATGAGAAGTAATAATACTGCTTGAGGAGAGTTTGGACAGAAGCTTCAGCTGTTTGGAGAGAATAAGTAGGAAAGGTTGGATAATGAAACATTACTTAGAACATAAATATAGGCTTTGTAGTGTGTTAATGGTTGTTTTGAAAGATTATGGCATAAAATGAAAGATTGTGATGGAAACTAAGGTCGCTATCTGCTTCTGAAAGTTTTATAACAGGAAAGTGTTGATTTATCCTAAGGCATGATCGTAGTTTTTTCTTTTTTTTTGGACATGTAACTGCAGTGGTCTTCCCACCTGCAGCCTCAGGGACATAAAACCACAAGAACATGCTTAGTCATCTAGGCTATTTGGGCTGTTAAGCTTTGCTTGAACAAGTAAGTCTGTTGATTTATTTCTCATTTCTCTTTTGCATATTAATAGTTACCAAAGGCAATTACAAGATGTTTAAAAAGAAAGATTCTCAAATACCACTGTGTCACAAGAGAATGGAGCCAGAATCTGAGAGCATTGATTTTTTTTTTTTTTGTTCTAAAAATACACAAGCCAAACTGCCAGCTGCTATATAGCAGCTCAGGCCCCTGGCAGCACTTTTGCACCAAAGGAGAGACTGGCTCTTCTTCCCTGAATTTTGCTTAGTTCCATCCTATTTTCATTCAAGTGTGTGCTTCTGAGAGGATAAGCACTGAGCTGTAGTTCTTAAGGGTTGCAATCTCTTAAAATATAAAATAAATAAGTGGCTTTGGGATAAACATTTTCTTTCTGCCAGTGGCATAATGCTTGGGCTTGAAATGTTATCATCCAAGGAAGTTTTATCTCGAAAAACTTTTCTTGCTGTCTGGCTCTGAACATTAACCCAAGTTAGATTCTGAAAGTACTGAATTAACTGTAAAAAAGGAAAACTGAAAAGTAACAAGAATTCAAGCCTTTCCCTAAACATTGCTTTGAGCAAAGGCAGTGTTAGATCTGTCATTGGAACGGACTGATCTGGGATAATCCTGCAGCTGAGCCATTCCTGCAGCTGAGACCTGTCTGTGTGCTCTGTCTGGTTGTATTTGTAATATTACAAATCTGTACAAGTAAAAATAATTTGGGATTTGGTGTATTATCATTAGAATTCTCATTATTGTAACAGAAGTGACCACTTCAGCAAATGTTGCAAAACTGTTTCTACTCTAACATTTCAAATGCCCAAAAGTGGGAAAATTTGCCCCATTTATGTCCAGCTTGGCTAGAAATTTATTTGCTTATTTTATTTTACTTGGAAATGTAAAAAGAAAAATCAATAGTTTTGGAGAAGAGTAGAAGAAATATATATTTACTGTACTTTGTGGTGGGTAGATCCTGGCTGGACACCAGGTGTCCACCAAACCTGCTCTATCACTCCCCTTCTCAGCAGGACAGGGGATACAAAATACAGTGAAAGGCTTGTGGGTTGAGATAAGGACAAGGAAATGTCACTCACGGATTTCTGTCACAGGCAAAACAGACTCAGCCTGGGGAAATTAGTTCAATTTACTACCAATCAAATCAGCACAGGACCATCAGAAATAAAAGCCAAATGTCAAGCCAACTTTCCCCTACCCTACCCTACCCTACCCTTCTTTCTGTGCTCAACTTCACTCCCAGTTTCTCTATCTACACCCCTTATCCACAGAGGGAGACAGCAAATTGGGGTTGTGGTCAGTTCATCATACATTCCTCTTGCCAATCCTTCCTCTGCAGGGTGAGGACTCCCCACTCTCTTCCCCTCCTCCAGCATTAGGTCCTTCCCACAAAAGACAGTCTTCCATGAAGTTCTCCAATGTAAATCCTTCCCATGGGCTCAGATCTTCACTAAACTGCTTCAGTGTGGATGCCTTCCACAGGATACAGTCCTTCAGGAACAGGCTGGTCCAGCATGCATTCCCTGCCACCAAACCATAAGGGAAATATTCCAGGACCTTCTTACAGAATCCATCCCTGTAACACCCCATCTACCAAAACCTTAACATGCAAACCAACCTATATCCTGAATTTGTCAGACTTATTTCTCCAGCACAATAGCTGTTAATCAACTCCATAAATACAATTTTGGAAAATCCTATGAAGAAGACCTTTCAGGTCACATTGCTGAGATCTGTAACAGGGTGGTAAGAGAACGTGTCTTCTGAGGTGAATTTTCTCTGGGATACAACCATAGACTGAAAAATCTTTCTATAAATAAGTTTTCCTGTGAGGGGAGTAAATCTTCTGACCTTATTTTTATGTATATAGTATATATGCAATCTGATCCACTCTCATTGTGATGTACTATTTCCACCTGAAATTTCCTCAGATAACCTGCACCAAGATATTCTCCATTAATTCAGATCAAGCCATGTACAGGACTGTAGTACAGGACTGTAGTACAGGGAAGTCTACTTGCACAGAGGAAGTTAGCCATAGGAAAGAGAGACAGTTTGTTTCTGGGAAGCAAAGGACTCTTGAAATCACTTTTGTATTTTGAAAATGGAAATACAGCAGAAACAGAAATACAATATATTACTGCTGAATGAGATTGATTTTAATACAGATAAATTGTAGTCACTTCATGTGAAAATGAAGGGGAAAGGACAGATTTTAGGCAAGCACATTGGTACATTGGTATCTTTAGAATAACTTAAGCCTTTGTTTTTAATTACCTTTCACTAGTTTATTAGTGGACAGGTTGAATTGATGGGACAAGTGCAACTGTACGAGGTTCAGTGAGGCAAATTGCTGGGTCCTACACTTGAGTCACAACAACCCCAGGCAGTGCTACACGCTGGGGCAGAGTGGCTGGAAAGCTGCCCAGTAGAAAAGGATTTTGGGTTGCTGGTCAACAGCAGCTGAACGTGAGCCAGCAGCGTGCCCAGGGGGCCAAGGAGGCCAGTGGCACCCTGGCCTGTGTCAGAAATAGTGAGGCCAGCAGGACAAGGGCAGTGATCATACCTCTATACTCGGCACCTGTGAGGCTGCACCTCAAGTCTTGTGTTCAGTTTTGGGCCCTTCACTACAAGAAAGACATTGAAGTCCTGGAGTGTGTTCAGGGAAGGGCAAAAGAACTGGTGAAGGGTCTGGAGCACAAGTATTGTGATGAGCAGCTGGGAGAGCTGGGGGTGTTTAGTCTGCATGAAAGGAAGCTCATGGGAGACCTTATCACTGTTTACAACTACATGAAATGAGGTTGTAGCCAGGTAAGTGTTGGCCTCTTTACCCAGGAAACAAGTGACAGGACCAAGAGGAAAAAGTCTCAAGTTGCATTAGGGGAGGTTTAGATTGCATATTAGGAGAAAAATGGTGCACTGAAATGGTTTTCAGACATTGGAATGGGCTGCTCGGAGAAGTGGTAGAGCCATCATCCCTGGAAGTATTCAAAAATCATGTGGATGTGGCACTTGCGACATGGTTTAGTGGTGAACTCAGTGGTGCTATGTTAACAGTTGGGCTTGATCATCTTAGAGGTCTCTTCCAACCTTAACAATTCCATGGTTATATGATTCTGTTATGGTGCAACCATATCTGTGCAACCATTTAGTTACACTGAAATTCAGACACTTGATCATTTAAATCTCATCAGGAATTTGCAATGAACATTCACACTTGATAAAACAGATCAAGAATTATAAATAAACCAAAAAACAAGGCCTGCTGTTGGTTATGTCAAGGACAGTATATTTCTAATATTGTCAATGAAATGACTTCTGTCAAAGGAAAAAGGATAAAAGCAAACTGAATCTGTGTTATTCTGAGTTTCTTAGGTATTTCTTACAGTTTTATCTCCTTAAAATATGAAGGAAACATTTTATTTCAGTGCTTTGACTCATCTAAAATAATAGTTCAAATTAAACGTCTCAATTATGTAATTAAATGGAAGATCATAATTTAAATTCTCATTGACTTCTACCAAGTTATTTAATAAGCATAACCAGAGTTCAACTGTGTATAATGTGTAGCTGTTGGATGATGTAAGACCCTGTCAGGTAACCCACCAACTGTTTTGCTTTGATAACAACCGAGAAAGTTCAAGTTCTCACTCATGTTATATGAGCACTTAAAGCTGTTTTAAGGGTTGAATAATTGGTAAAGGTATCTTGTCATGTATCGTTTTATCATGTATTATACCAAAATCTATAGTCCTTATATTGCCATAACACCTGAGCACCTTCCAGAACTGCAATAATGACTTGTCAAACATCTGCTGTGTGTAGTTCTCACTGCTATTCCTGCTGTTGTACAGCTGGAAAGTAAATAATAAATCTTACCTCTTTGTTCTCTCTGGATTCTTATAATGTTGCAACCACTATGGTAGCTGAAATCTTTAGAGGCTGGAGTTAAAGGATAGCAACTTGATATTTTAGGCTAATCTCAGTTTATTTTTTGTGCTTTTCCTGTGGTGCAAGCCCTACTAACAAGGCAGCTGTGTGCTGGCTGGGGATGTGCCCAGCCATTAGGCACTGCATGCTGCCTTTGCTGTGAGGAACTGTAGTGTCATTAGGAGCTACGTCTCCGTGTTTGAGCCAGTCTTCAAGCTGGCAGTGAGTACTCAAGCTGAGCTGTATATTGAGGAGATGGTTGCTTTGAGCAGTTTGCTTTGAGTCCATTTTTAATGTTTCTCGTTATCTAAAAATTTGTTCTAATACCATGTTCATTTTAGATTACAATTTAGAACATGCAATGTTGGAATCTGAAGAGCTTTTAATAGAGGAGGTTAAATTTTCTATCTAAGAGATGGAATGCAGCATTGCCACAGGGTGTAGTTTAGCAGTCTTCTTCCTAAGCTTTGGAACATGAAAGTTGTTGAATCTATGAACTGTTTTCTGCTTTTGGGAAAGGGATGTAAGACTGGTTAATTTCATCAACTACCTGATCAACAAGATGGAAGGAATATATTTTGTTTGCATTTCTTGATCATTATTGGTGAGGTGGTGGACTGATTCCTGTTCTGAACTAGATGGCCCTAAAGGCAGCTCATAATATCTAATCCTAAAGGATATATGATAGGTAGAGTTTCCACCTATGTCAGTCAATGTTGCAACTGTTTAAAGGACAATAATGCCACACCTATCCGGCCGTTCCCTCTGAGTCGGGTGTGGAATCTCTTGTGTTGGGGAAGTCCTTATTGTCCAATTAGGAGAGCTCTAAGAGGAAAATTGTAAGGACGGCCTGGCTCCCAGGACCTAGATTTTTTGTACGTAGTCAGAGCTGGAAGTAAATTAGGTCTCCAAAAAATCCAAACTGATGAAAGCTTAGGAAACCCCTAGGTTTTGCCTCAGAATATTATATTCAAGGTATTAACTTTTTTCTACTGCCTATGCATACCCTTTATAGAGGAGATTTGAATTAGTCCCCATATAATCCAAGTGATAGGTGCAATTTTTACTATTCGTGCTACTCTTTGGGAATGTAATTACAGTCTAGGCTTCATTTGATCCACTTGGGTCTGGTTTGCTTGTTTTATTCTTTGTGCATGAGCAGTACGGAATTGCTATTATATTTCTACCACATATAAAAGATACTTTTGAAACTTACCCAGAAGACTGTGTGAAGGATTCTTAGGCATATTTGTGAATTAATGTTTCAGAGCAAAACTCAACATTTTCTCTTTCCAGTCCTGGCTTTTCAAAACTGCTTTCTTTTTTGCATATCAAAAGTAACTTAAACCTTAACAAACTTTCAGTAGGATTAATTTGTTTAATGGCTTCTATGAATGACTTGATCTGATGGAATATAAGTGATATTTGTCTAGAAGACGGGTAATGATCATAATTGGATCACAGAATAATTCAGGTGGTGAGGTACCTCATGAGATCTGTAGTCCAACCTGCTGCTCAAAGCACAGCCAGCTATGTTGTCAGATCAGATTCCTGACTTGGCTTAAATATCTGAATAAAAACAACTTGGATAGGTTTAAATATTATATATACTTTCTAAAACTTTTTAGAAATTTTGGATTTACTGCAAAAAGTGGAATATTCAACAAGATATGATGGACAGCTGTGACCTAACTTTTTAATGAGCATTTGTGTGTCTGACATTTATTCAGTTCTGGGAATGAGTTGAATGTTTTAGTAATTAATCCCTTATGCATTGGAAAGAATGTAATACTTAATATTTGCAGAGTTTTGATACCTGAAAGAAAATCATTGCTTTGAAGTGGTCGGTGTGGAAGAGGATTCTATTAGAAAGGGTGTATATGATGTTGATGAAAATTCTAGTGACAAACTTAATGTCGTATGTACATTATTAAATAAGAAAAAAAATGCAAAATTGCAATCTGATGTGTTGAAAGTTTTAAAATTATTTCACAGTCATTCTGGCTTCAAAGCACCCTATAATGTTTTTAATTTCTGAAATATTTTTGCTCTCCATACTGCTGTGTGAAAATCCTGTCTCAGATCACAGAGGTTAGCACCTGGCTAATGGTGAACTGAAGCACTCCTGCAGCATAGAAGTTAAACAGGGTGCAATTTAAACTCTTAACTATCCAGGAGTGCTGGACACAGCATCCTTAGGCAGTTCATGGAGAGAAGTGAGATGTCACATAAGTTCCCTGAAATTAAGTGGTTTGTCTACAAAAGAGAATGTGAACTCAGTTCCCATTGTTTAGTCTTTCTTTCAGTTTTTCCCCTAGTGCAAGCCACTGTCCAGCAGTGCTGGTGGTAGGAAGCTTAAATTACTATTGTGCTCTTGAAGTCAGCCTTCAACAGCATGATGGCAAAGTTACAAGCGAGTTTCTGTGCCAGATGGGACCTAACTCAATGTATAATTGAAACAGTGAGACCACCTGGATACACAAGGCTGTCAACTATAAAAAAAGCATACTCCTAATAGTTACTTGTAGAAAAAGACCAGAAAACTTTTACAGGCAGCATGGTGAGTGTTAAGGAGTGTTTTGTTCCTTTAGAGCCTATGTAAATTTTAGTTGTGGCTGTAGATAAATGCTTCCTCTGGAAAGATGATTTTGGTTCTCCACTTATCCAAACACCACCCAGCCACCATGACATACCTTCCATTTTCTCTTGTGGTTTTAAAAATTTATGCATAATCCACCTCTTATTAATAATCCAGTCCTCTGAGGGACCATTTCCTATTAATTTCATATTTTACGGGGCTCTAAAAGTTGATGTAAAGGAAATACATTTTGGAACACCTATGTAGGTATTATGATCTTTTTTTTTTTTTTAGAGTAGATAAATTGTGCCCATAAGGCTTATTGTGATTAAAAGCTTCACTGCTTATGGTGAAATTCTAGAGCTACACATATTGCTGTTATTAGCATATAAATGCTCTTATCTGCCAGAGTTGGACATAATCATGAAATATGCCATCATTCCAGGATGAAGTTGGGAGCTGCCTGGGGTCCCATAACATTATGAGAATGAAGTAGCAATACTATTGTCATGGTTGAAGAAGCACTTTCATTACCACCCCCTCTCTTTTGGAAATGGTAATTTTACAGCAAAAATGGCTTAAATGTTAGGTAAAATTTCTGAGACTTATTTTAATGAAAAAGATGACTTTCTTCTCCCCCCCCAGAACAGTATCTTTAATACTTACTTTTTCTCCCTTTTTTTTTTTTTGAATAGCAAAAATACTGTTTAAAGTTTAATCAATCCAGTTTCTTTGCATGCACATGGAAAACAAGTAGTTTAATAATAGTCAAATTTTCAGGGATTTAATCTAAATGTAAAACAAGCATCTCTGGAAAACTTTAAGGGATTTATACTATATTTTAGCTGTGTGGCTTCAGTTTTCCTCTGGAGCTTTTTAACACTTTCTTCTTATTTACTCCTTATTAGTGTGGTTTTGACTACTGTTGCACAAGGACCCCTAGCTGGGATCATCTACAGAGCTTTGCAGGGAGGCAGGAGCTGAGGTGCTCTTTGAGCCTGCCTCTTTGTGAATGCATGGAACACAGCTGAGAACACCCTTGATGCAGTTTTTCTCTGGACTGAGAGAAAAGCAAAATAGGACAAGCATTCTCCCACACTGCTTTATTTTCCAGAATCCCTGGGTGGGTTTACATTCTTCCCATATTATTGCAATAGTCAGGCCTTATACAGAGATCTAAACTCCACTAATGTGAATAAAATGTTAAATGAAAAAAAATCTGTATCAAGTAAACTAAACTGTTACTTAAACTGCACAATTCTTTCATTTTCTTATGGTTAGAATAAAGCCTTTTACTGGGTATATTTTTGTTGTTACCAAAGGCTTATAATGTCATGACAGAGGTTATTTTGGCAGGACATGTGGCCTGTGTGAAATTTCAACAGAAATCTTAGAAGAGTCTGATCATGCAAGGTTTTCAGCTCAGTTTGCGGATAAAGCTGGCTAAAACAGATAAGAATCCAACCTTTGAATCCTTATCTAAGATGAACCTTTTAAGGTTCTGTCCTCACCATTTTTCTCAGGGGTACAGATAGTATGACTTCCATCTGTTGCCAGTCCCAGATCAGTCAATGTCAAGCTTGGATTTATTTTCATCAAGTTATGGAGGATGTCTTGATAACATGCATCCTGTTCACTATTTTTGACCCACACTGTTGCAATTGAATCCATATGTTTTTTTTTTCCACAAGAAATCTGCCTGAAGTCTAAGGTGAGTGGTTTATGAGCTCTGGCTGTATTATAGGAACATTTCTGTAAGAAAATACAGTATTGTAAAAAAAATTGCTCACTTATCTTCATAATGATAAATTATTTAATACCTAATTACAAACAGACAGTATGAATAATTGTCCTCATTGAGAGCTGTTTGACACTGAGAATATACTGCTTATTTCATAAACTTTTTAACATACAGTCCATAAATATGTCACAGCTAAGGAGTATTGCATCTTAAAGTATATTAAATGCAGTCTTGTGTAACCAAACATAATAGGATTTTTAAAAGAATTATAACTGAAGATTTAACAAACAACTTTTTGAACTTTTTACATGTGTGAAACTTCTTTAAACAGACCAATTCAAATTACATATTGAAAAAGAAACTTTGCATTTGACAGTATTGAAACATATTATTATGATTCCTGTTTCATGTATATTCAGTAGCAATAAAAGACTTCCAGGGAAAATGGTTTTATTTAATTCCTTTAAAAAGCACATGTTAATGGGTTTTAGAGCAATACCAAAGTAAAAGAAATGTGAGCAATGAGCATGCATATGCTTTGTTTCTGTGAAGGTCATGCTGACACCTTTATAGTTGCTTCATGTCTGAATCTGATATACATTGTATTAACTTGCAATAGGCCTCATTTTTTAACAATCAATCTCTTCTTTTATATTGAAAATAATCTAATTCAAAACTTCATCTTGAGTTGACATGCATTTGTTAATAATGCTTCTTTTTGAGGGGATAGAATTTCCTATAAAAAATGTGGGTGACATAAGCCATGTAGGACACTTGAAACATACTAATCCAAACAGCCGGAGAACTGTGGAGGGGTTAACACGATTGAAAGGGAGGTAATAAACCCCAGAAATGTTAAATTTACACGGGTGGGAAAAAATCCTGTACTTCAAGTACTAACAACTCAGTCTAAATATGTTCAAATACATTCCGTTTTAAGTACTCAGCCATGGCTTGAATTTCAGTCTTTTTTTTTTTTTTTAAGCTGGCCTTCATCCAAGCTGCATTCTTTCAGTAATTAATTATGGCTCATTTCTAATCTAAATTTGTCAAACTTCACTGTCTGTCTGCCCCCAGTTATAAAACAGCAGTTGTGGTAGCAGAATCCCTGTTTTGTTTTTTCACGTGCATGCAAAACCCTGGGAAAGAGCTTTCACAACTGGCATTAGATTTTCTTTCTTGTGTTGAATCGTACCTGAAACAGATGTGTGCAGTTATGAAACCCGATAAGTAGAGAAATGATGTATAGGCAAAATATTGTGCTTATCCAGACTAATATGATTCCATGAGAAATAGTTAAAATAATCCATTTATATGCTTATAGTTGTGTCTTTTCTGAATAATTATGTAACCAGATTTGGACTACATTTCAGAGAGAAATGAAAAATTTCAGTTTTACCAAAAATTTCTTTGTGAATTTCAGCTACCTTTAATTAACAGTTGGGAGATAGGAAAAAAAAAAAAAAAAGGAAATTCCTGAAAATATTGGAATATTTCATCTTCTCATACTTGAAGGGATACTTTTCTTTGGAAATGCAAGCCTACTCTTTTTTGACATTTTTCTACCACAAAATTCCTTAACTTTTCATTTTGCAGTTGAAACAACATTTCATTTAAAAATGTGATACGACCAAAAAAGAAGGTAAAAGTATTGAGTGAAACAACTCTATGATATATCTAACAGATATAACATGGAAAGGTAGAGTTAAACAGATAATACACAAAATGGTATTTTCTGTCGTTGCTTTTATTTTTTCAGCATTTTTAAAAAATCTTAAATTCTATTTCAATTGATGCACAGAAAATACTGAAGAGGTTGTTCTGAGAGAAAGAATAAAATTCAAACCCCATTAATCACTGCACACAGCCTTTGTGGTCACTGTGCTTTAATTCTCTTTCTTCCTTTAGTTTTATTGTATGAAAATTTAGGTCTCCATCCATTAAACATCTTAAACCTGTATGGGGCATGCTAAGATATTTGCTTTAAGAAAATGCTGAAGTCCAGTGTGCTGTGACCTTATTCTGCACTCAGAAATGTAGGCTTCATTATAAAGACTTGCAGAGAGAGAGAAGTAAATTAGATCAGTAGCCCCAAATTTAGACTACTTAAGAGTCCAGTTGGTTTTGTCCAATGTGTTGAGCACCTAGTATCTTCTGTGAACTATGAGCTATGTTTCTAAAAATACTGTCAGTAGCAAAAGCTGAGGCAGCCTTGTTTAAAAACCAAAATAAACCAAATCAAATCCCTTAACTTGGATTTTCTTTTGTGCTTTTGCAACACAGCCTACCAGGCATCAGGCTTTAAAAGGAACATTAATTTCATAATGAAATATAATAAATAACATACTGAAGGAAATCAACATATGTGCTTCTTTCCTCTGAACCCTGCAATTCTGCCATTGTAAGAAGTGGTAACAGATTATGGCAAAAGAGGTATGGTGATTGTTTAGCCAACAGTGTTTCTGTGTTTCCACTAAAATACCAAACCCAGAGAGACAAACTTTGTTTGCATCTCACTTCCTAGACTGTGAGACTTCTCAGTTAGATACATGGAAAATGAGAGAGTCTGGTGGTGACACACAGCTGGACTGGGCTGCTGTGACAAAAGACAGTTCCAGTTCTGAATTCTTTATGCCTGGCTGAAGCTGAAAGAGAATGGTGCTGGATAATGTCTGGTGCCAGATGGCCTTCTGCCTGTTTTGAGCTCAGATGCTAGACCATACTTTAAAATGATACTTCTGGTTATGTTCAGTCTTTGATTCATATGACAGTGTTCTTTAATCCATCTCAATCATTATTTTTTTTTATTTCCATTAAAATTTGTTTCACTGTAGTTACAAAAGGGTCAGGTCTAGTAAGGCATTATAACATTCAAATTCCATTTCTATCATGGGGCGTTTTAAATTAATTCTCATTTCATAACTTCTTGAATCATGTGTCTGCAAAACAATGTGCCTTTTAAAATGTTTGAACTGGAAAGATCAGAGATACAGCCTGACTCTTCACAACATGATTTAAGCAATGTGATCCATCAGCTCCACCAGATTCAACTGATTTTGGTGGTAGTCTACCTGGAAATGATTAGCAGATTGATTATGGCAATTGGAGGTAAAGAAGCAAACCTGCAACTTACCCTGTGTTACCAAAGAGCTGTGGAATACAGCTAGGCAGCCATCCGAGTTGTTTGTCTGACTTCTTGCCTCCTTTGAAGTAATAGAAGCAACAGGAATTAGAAATACACTCTTTCTAGTTTACATCCAGAATTTCCTATTGTTCTATTTTTATTTGAATAAAAGATATTACATCCATAAACACTACATTCTACCAAATACTAATTCTCTCATAAGGTCACTATGTATCTCGTGTACTGAAAAAGTTCAAAGCAAACGTTCTGCCCTGATATTTCTTATGTCAGTATTTAGCATTGGAGGTGTGAAGGCATGATAAATGTTATGTTATAGGTCATGCTAGAAGTAAATTAAACATATATGTAAGATAGGGTTTATCAAGGAAGAGAGTATCAACTGTGTTCTAACTTGATAAAAAATTCTACTTGAGCATGGAATACACTATTCTCCCAGACACAAGGCAGGATATGTCCTGATAACATTAAATATCAATGACATTGCCCTTCTACAAATATGGTGCCTCATTTTATAGTAAGTCATCTCTTTCCTGCCTAAGATGTCAGACCTATTTAAGTAAGTAGGTGCTTCCAAATGAAACTAGCATTTGTGGTGGTGTTTTCCAAACCAGTTTCATGTCTACCTCCATAAACAACAGTGAACTTTCACGGCTGACACTGCCTTGAGCTCATAAACATATTGCCTGATCTGAGATCAACTGGAGTAGTAATTCAGCCAATGAAAGTTGTAAGATTTGGGAAAAAAAGAGTTGGCTAAATGAAATAAATGATAGCAGGGGTCTCTCTTTATATGTCTCTTTCTGAATTCTGTTTGCATTGGTACAAAGAATAGCATATCATTGATATGCTCCATCTTTTAAAACAGAGAGACCAAGTTCTTCAATAGTTTCTCAAGAGACTGACATATGAAGGGGGCACAACACACACTGATATGGAGAAACTTTCTAGAAACAGCAGGACAGTCTAGGGTGTGAGAAATGACGGGTCGAAACTCTCATTAGGTGGTAGTAAATTCAAATCGACCACTTGTGAGAATACTGCAGATGTCAAATTAGACTGAGAAGAAAAATGTGAAAGTACTATCTGTTCTCTGAAAAGAGAACACACAAGGGGCCCCTTTCACAAGGGGCTCAGGCAAAGGATTTTCACTGGAGCTGAGAAAACACAAAAACCTGTGTACTGAGATTTGCTCATTTACAGGAATAGATTCAGTTGAGTTCCTCCTAACCTTGCTTATGCATTTTACTAAATGAAGAATATTCTTACACAGCAGTTCTATAAAAGATGTGGTAGTCAAGATGTGAACCATTTTAACATCTCTTGATGACTCTTGGGGCTTTTTAGACTGCTGGCCCAAGGTGCCCTCAGTGTCCCTGTATACTCAAGTGTCACAAGTTTTTTAGTAGAAGTTACAGAAGGTGCTTATGATCTTTACTAATTCTTGCCCTGTATGTTACACCCATGTATTTTTCAAGATGCAGATCTTAGAATCCAAATGAATTCATGTGTCTTGTGTCTGTATGGGCAGAGAAGTTGGCAATTACTTTCTGGAAAAAGCAAAAGAGGGAATTATTGCCTGTTGTAAAAGTATTTGATCAGGGTTCATAACCTTGTCTTTATTTTGATTGTTTTGAAGCCTCAGCAGGGATTAAAACAGAAGAACATAATTGCTGCCTGTAAGCTGTATCCCAAGTAGATCAGAAAGCAAGGATGCGGAGCTGGTGGATGTAGGTAAGCAATATTATTAGGAAGATAAAATTAAATTTACTAATAAATTTCTCACATATGCCTCAGGTGATTTCAGGGTGCAATTTAAGCAATTGAGGGCTTAACAGAAGAGAAAGTCAAGATATTTGTAGATTTCTCCTTGTATGCCAACACAGAAACATCTCTGTTTGTTCATACTGTTTTTTGAATATAAGGTGCCACTGTTTATAGTGCACTGAAAAGAAAATTAAAACTCACTGGGTTGTACAATTTTTTTGTAAAAAATGGTACTGATTTATGCCAATTTTTTAACACAAAACTGTAGAATACTATTATATTTCTCTATAAACAGGAAAAATACACCTTTTAATGTACTAGCTGTTCTAGAAGTGCCAGTATTTTAGCAAGAGCTAACTAGTATGTCTTTGTTTTAATGAAAAGATATGTGTATCCTGCTAAAATTTGCCTGCAAAGTAATGGCATAACCTGCAAAGAATTCTGCATAGTTTTTTCCTGTTTCAAATAGGAAAATGGAAGAAGAACCATCTGTGCTGAAGGACATCCAGGTGGAAAGTACGTTTTGCAAAGACAAGAATTTCAGCAATATCCATTTAGAATCTACCTCATAGTGTCTGGGAATTTTCACGTGTTTACAGCTGGAAATAAATCTACTAGAAGGAATTTGGGCTTACATATGTTTGGGCAAAATACAGCTCATAAATTGCTAAGTTTTCCAAAGTCATATATGCAGAATTGAAATTGTCAGTGACTTCTTAATGGATGATTTAAATGGAATTAATTTTAAAATTGAAGGTGCAGTGAGAGGGAGAAGCAGGAGTAAAGAGTGTAGCAGATGTTGGAAGTCAAGCAAAGTGACTGTATGGCTGAAGGAGCTGTAGGCTACTGATTACCTCTTTGCTTTGAAAAAATCTTATGACCACTATCAGGATACAAAAGGGCTTCTTTAAATTTAGGAGAATGGGAGCTGTGGAAACAGAATGTCTCTGTGAATCATAAATACAATTGCAGCATTTTGCAACCTATTTGAATCCCTAAATATGGGAAGTCTTTCCACACTGCCCTTGCTGGTTTTGTATGATCATTTAAAAATACCCCATGTTGAGACCCAAATAACTTGATAAGGGAAATTTGATAAGACAAACTGCTTATTGATCCTTCAATAAGTGTAATTAGTGACTAATAGTGTTGATTAAAGCTGATTCACTTTCTTTGGGCTGAAGCAAAAAAATGCCTTTAAGAGGCTGATTAGAAGCACTTGGATTTCATCTCTTGTGGAAACTACTGCAGAAGATTAGAAAATCTAAGGGACAGACAAATGAGATTTGTGTTTTGTTGTGGAACAAACAAAACTAAATGTGTAAAACAGACAGGGTATGTAAAAGTTAAGACTGCAGCACCTAACTTCTGAGCATCTGGCTCCCTAAGAAGCAAGAATGCCAAGTCACACTTTTCTGCAGTGCTAAGTGTCACTATAAACAGGATTTAAATTAGTCTGTGAAGAGCACATAGATCTATCCAACTGGGAAACGATGAAGAGAGGGAGCTTTGTCTCATATATTCTGCTTTTCTGGACAAGCAAAATCTCTTTTGCAGCTGTCAAGGAATCCAGTAGCATCAAACCCTTCCCTGACATTGAGTGGATACAACGGGTTTTGACAGACTTGGTTTTTTTTAAATTTCAGCTCTAAGGATTGAGCTTGTCTTCTAAATCCTGCCCAAATACTCATGCTAGGGAAAAGTGGAGACTCACATGCTGTCCAAACTCCATACTGTAAGGGTCTCCTCATGAAGGCCATCCCACCATCTTTCTTTTAAAGTGACTGCTGTTGCAGCTACCCAGCACCCTAACTGATCAACAGTCGGCTGCTCTGTGCAATTTCTTATGATGCTTTCTTTCTGTTGTCAAACATAAATCTCAAACGATGTAATAACTGAGGAGAATGTTCTCTGTCAAAGTTTTTTAGCCTTTCAGTATTTTTCCAGAGGCAAGCGATAGTTTTATTTCTTTGGTTTCTGGCAAATTGTTTTGTTAGACCCCCTGGGCAGTACACAAAAGATGTCTTCAAGTCCAGATTTGAAACTGATGTATCATTTTGTTACTATCAATTTCCTTGGACTCTGGACCCCAATGAACACAGCATCTCTTTTTTGAAGTGTATTTCTAGTTGTGCAGAACTATGTTATGTTTGTGCATTCTGGGAAAATGCTGCAGTACTCAGATGGGATGCTCTAAAGAGCTGCCACAAGTAGCAGCATCAGCAGATGATGTTGCAGTGCCCATCGGTGACAGACTGTATTTCTGTCTCACTGGGTTTTTAATTATTGGGTTGAATCAACCAACTTGTGTATGTGTTGGGGGGGGGGGGCAGGGGGCGGGCCTCCAGGTCAGACCACACATGGCCTGCAGCCCCAAGGATTGGAAGCCTTGTGGCAGAGCCTGTCAGCTTTCTTCCTTTACTCGTTTGTTAATCCCTTTGTGGGTAACTTAAAATCAATGGCATATTACTAAGTTCTGGTTTGGTATTTGTTGGGTACTTTAGTGAAATGCTGCTCCTTTGGTTGTATGTTAGTCCTGTGAACCTTTTACCAAAATGCCCATTTTCCCACTAAATTAAAAGAAGTCTCTGGGGAAAAGCCTGTGGCTTTTTCTCTTTACGCAACTTCAAGGTATTAAGGAACCAAAGGCTTTGCAAAAAATTCATAGGAGAATTATTTAGGAGTCTTAAATATAAGTAAAACGCGGGGGCAGCTTGTGGCTTTGAGCTGGGGCGTTACACCATTGGTGAGAGACCTTAGAAAAAAGCTGCCTGGTTCAGACTCACAGGCTGATAAAGGAAGGATTTCCAAAGTTGTTCTATTCCTTGTGTCTATTCCTTGAGGAATGAGTATGAGATAATAGGTTGGGTCCAAGACATGAACTTCTAAATCAAAGTGAACTGTGACACTGGAAATCCCTTAGGTAGCTTTCACTGAGCTATTATATTGACATAGTGTAAAATAGTGTGTTGCTGTGTTATTTCTGGAAAGGCACTGTGCTGAAACTTCCACTTGTTTATAGGGCTAATAATGGCAGAAGCAGTGTATCAGTAATGTGTGTTTCCAGTTCCAAAGATACCTTGGACAGCACCTGGAAAGGAGTAAAGTCAGGAATGGTGACTGCAGGACTAACAATTTGGGAGACACTGGCTTAGAGGGTTTTTTTACTAAGAAAAGTTTAATAGAAATAGACCAATTCCACACCATGAAAAATGTTAAAGTGATTGCACTGAAGGAATACCACTAGCTTGAATTTGAGTCCTTTAATTTGTTCACAATCAAATACCAGCTGAGCAGCAAATGGGTGCAAAGGATCTTTTGAATGTACCATATCGCCTGCAGCAAATTACGAAGTATGTGTTAGATGGTTTTTAACCTATGTACACATGCAAGTTCACATAATTCATATGACTTCTTTTTTTCTTTCCCTCTCTGAATCTTCTAAATAACAAATAGCTGGGACTTAGTCTGGATAAATGTCAGATACTTTCAACTTAATCCTGCATTAGATTCACTCATCAGCTGAGTCCTTGGTTTGTATTACAGTAGAAGGCAAAGAGATGAGATAGACTTCCAAGGTCTTGTTTAATCTAGTTCCCTAATAAATCAGTGCTAAAATCTAATATGTATCAATTGATATTAGCGGAGCTCTCATTTCCTTCTGATGCACATATCAGAATATGAATCAGAACGTCTTTATTTTTCTGACATTTTAAAACAAAAGCAAGAAAGCTTGAAGAAATGAAAGTTTTCAGTAAAAAAAAAATCCAAAATGGTAGAAAAGACAAAATGCTTTTGGTAGAAGGACTGTGCTATGAAAATATTTCTAACTCAGCCACCTGAGTGTTCTACAGAACACTGGAGAAAAGAAAAAAGGAAAGCAAAATAGGAAAATCAGAAATTCTGGTTTTAACTAACAGAAACAGAGTCTAATTCTGTGCCTGTTGAAACAGTCAATTATGCTGTTATTGCATAAGTAAGGACTGTAGGAATTTTGTCATGACTGACTAGAGTACAGTGATTAGGTGTGTTGTTGGTTCCAGCAACCCACTGCTCACTGTCATTTGAGTATGGCAAAGCCTTTATAGCCACAAACGCAATAATTAACTGGTATGGAAAATATCATTATGAGATGCAGCATATGGTTTTCTGGTTTGTCTTAGTGCATATTGCAAAGTGGCTTTTAAATATACAGAAACACAAAGTAATGAAAAGAATATTGCCATCTCATGCCATGTAGCTTTGGTGAACATGATATGTTCTGTGAATGGGGAAAATGTAATTCAGGACCTTACTAGTTGGGAAAAGTCACAGTGCATGCTTTGAAAAGAAATCAAAGGCTGGTCTGTTAAGATCACATTAAATGGCTCACAAACTTCCCATTTTCACAAAAATTGACAAAGCTTGCCTGTTGATTTATTATTCAGAGTACTGCTTCTTCAAGATCGTAAATACAGTTTCTGGCCCAATCAGCTTCTCTGGGTTCCTGAGGAAGTGATAAGCACAATAGAATTCAGGAAGATTAAGGGATGAGGTGGAAAAGGAAAGCTGAGCTGTGTTTCTGCATGTTGCCTTTCGTAAAACAGCAACAGAGAGATAAGAGCAAAGAAGTGTGAAAATATCTTCACAAACCCCCTTGTAATGGAAGCTTGGGATTCCATCAAAACTCCCTTTTCAGGATGAATGATTCAGTTTCTCAGTTGCATAGATTTGAGAGGTTAATCCTGTCTTAAGGAATTCTACGTTTACATTTATTTAGAGACTATGATCACTGCATATTGAAAAAGACACCAAAAATCCTCTTCAGATTAGGCTATTTATTTACTCTCTCTGGAATTCTTAGGACTAATACTTTTATATGTATTAACACTCTGGTGTTAATGTAGTTCTTTAGTTCTTGATTGGAAAACTTTAAAAAGCATGTAGGAAGACGATTTAGCTGGCATGGAGAATGGAGCTGGGGATCAGGACCATTTACTTCTCTGTACTTCCTCTGTACTTACTGTGTGATTTTGCCAGGTTAGCTATATGTACCTCTGTTTACCCATGTGCAAAAAGGGCATAATATCTTTCAGGGTTTTGGTGAGACTAAATTATGCTGAACACTCATTTCAGATGAAGGGCTGTCAAAATAACTGTAACCACTTCTGTTAAGCAGCTTTTATTGGCTGTGATGTAGTTGCTTGGTTCCATAACTGACCTTATATGAAAGATGACACGTTGTTGGGCTGAGGATGTACTGTATTGCCATTACTGCTTTATGGTATGGTTTGCAAAAAAAATGTTTGTAATTGATAATCTCAGAGACGGTTATTTTTGAAAAGGTGTTTGATTTAAGTACTAAGTCCAGAACACATTATTTTTTCCATCAGTGTCACAACTGCAGGATGAAGAGTTTTTAAAGCATTGACCTATTTTTAAATTTACCAAGCTTCTGAGAAACTCTCAGCAAATCTTTTCTAACTCCAGTGATGCCTATCACATTTGATTCTAATATCTGTAGTTTCTTTGTAGCTTGAATTAAGGGTGGATTTCATCCTTGGCAAGTAAATGTTGAAACCTAGAAGGAAGAACATGGACTGTAGGAGAGAGGCTCTCAGGAGATGCTCTGACCAGAGAGACTCTTAGCTGGATAGCTTGCAGCATCTTTGGAAAATGATCCTTCTGTTAGGCAATCTAGGGAATTTATCTTGAGTATAACTCTTTACTCTGTACTTTCACTGCAGTACAACATTCAGTTTGCATAGCAGGTACTGGTGACAAGGAGAAAATAACATGTTGATAGAAAACTGATCTCTAATTACCTTTGTCCTCTTACTTACAGGCAGAGAAATCTCCCTGAATAAGACTTCTGTTTGATTTTGAGGCATTGTGAGGATCCTAACCCACGAGTGCTTAATCTCCACTCATATCTGAGAATATTGTTGGCTTATGTTTTGTTGGTAAATGTGCGCTAGTGTTTTGTTACCAGTAAGCAGCTGTAAAAAGATGAGAAAATGGAAAGAGGCATTCCATACTGATATTTTATTTAGACTTAACTAAAGACTGTTGCAAACTACTTCTCAAACTTGTAAATTATTCCCTCACAGAACTCACAACCTCAGCTGACACTCTTTGATCTCTTTTCTGTGGCATAATAGACTTTCTAATAAAGCCAATGGCAAAATTTCCATCAGCTTCATGGGTGGAGGGAAAAACTTTGTTTTTATTCACACTGATATTGAAAAAAGTAATAGGAAATTACTGATGAAGTCTTGAGGGAGATCAGGCCTTGACAATGTTTGGAGCACAAAAGCTTTACTGTAACAATTACAGCACTTTTTCAGAAGGTGCTGCACACCTTTCAGGAGTGCTTGTTAAAGAAGGACCTTTGTTTTTAGTCTTGGAAGAAGCAACAGAAACAGTCAAGGCAATTTTCACTTTTAAACAAGAACAGCTTCTAAGAGGGGAAACTAAGAGAACCTTGACATGCCATTCAGAGAAAGGAAGTATTTTTCCCAGTGCAACAAATCAGCCTTGCAGTTCTGCGAAGAGCAGTCACTTTTCAGGAGACTACTTGACTAACTTTAGTGGATAACATGCTATTCTTTTAGCTCAGTGAAGTGCTTAAGAGATTTTCTGGACATCTTAATAAGACTCAGTTCAATGATGTAAAACATTTTCTGAAAGGTACATCAATTGTAGTCCACTTCAATAGAAGCAAAACTAGATATAGGCTAAGGACTTAGCATAAGGAAAGCAACAGGCCAATAACTTAAAAAGGGAGAATACTTTTACATGAGCATATGAAGTGTGTGTTTTATACTGTCATTTTATACTGTCTTTATATGGAATTTTGATGAAGAATGGGATGCCTGGGGACCATGCTTCAGGTCAGAGAGAGAAAACCTCTCTTGCACCCCGGCACTTGCTCTCTCATTAGATTCATATTCTTTCTTGACATGTCTGAGTAAACATACAACTACCAGATATAAAATTATCTTAACCTGCTGTTTACTGTCTCTCTCGTATGTGCTGAAGGTCAGTACTAATGTTTTATTCTTTTCTCATACTAAAAAGATATGAGACCTCTTGCTAAAATTCTTTTCCTGATAGACCATTGCTGTTCTTACTTTGATACTGTTCAGTGAACAGCTGGAGAAAAGGACAAGAACTGAATGATTATACTTGGGAAGGGAGATGCCCATGAAGCCGTGTCATTATTAAAACACTAGAAGAGTCTGTGGAAAGATTTGAGAATTTCAGTTCAGCCAGGAAAACCATTTTTTCAGATATGTCCTTCATGCTGTGCGTGTAGCTCATCAACAATCATACTCAATTGGATGATGCTGGTGGGGATGGTTATTTTTCCCAAAGCCAGATGCTTATTTGATCTTTGTTACAAATAACTCTCCTGTAACTGTTAACAGAGATCACAAGACTCGATCCTCTGAAAGATGAGGTGCCAGAAACAGCTTGCTATAGGAGAGAAAACACAGCAGCTTTCAGGAACTGAAAGCCTCTTTTTGATCCAACCAGACATCTTTTGGTGGAAAAGGCCTCTTTTACAGTATTTTGGAGAGATCTGTTTTCTTTCTCTGTCAGAACATGGAATTGCAAAGCTAACATTTGGTCCATTTTTTCTGTTTTTTGGAGACTGAGAGAGCTTTGGTTAGCATTTGTTATTTTTTGAGTTTCATCAATGGCATGTTACTCTGGGCATGTGTCAGTGGGTGCAAAATGCTTAATGCAGAAAGAAGATAGGGGAATTAAGGGTACCGCTTTTCTTCCTCCTATGCATGTAAACTAGTAGGAAACTTTACAGCTTTGTTCCTGCAACACTATGAAAGAGGAAACAGCTTCCCCAGGAGATACTAACAACTCCAATGCGGGTAAAAATTTTAAGTTGAAAGTTAGAAGGATCCCTTTAAAACAACCAAAACTTCAGTAGATGAGGGAAATTCAAGGCACAAAAATTAAACCACTCTGAAATCAACAATCACCACTGGGTGGTATCTGATTGTCAAGTGATCTGTGTCTGGCACCAAAACAAGGGAAAATTTGCCAGTTACAGAATAGATTGTTTTTCTCACAAGATGTAATTTTCAAACATGATTCCAACCTGCTCTGTTGATTAAATTTTTTCTCTAGACAGTGACAAAATGTCTATAGTTCTTTTTTTTTTTTTTTGCTGTTGCTGTTTTTTGTTTTGTTTTGTTTTTGCTGGTTTTTTTTTTTTTTTTTTAAATTGCCTGTGGAAGTTTGAGACTTCCTCCACTTTATTTCACTTGGGCATT
This sequence comes from Sclerurus mexicanus, assembly GCA_013396755.1. Taxonomy (NCBI): domain Eukaryota; kingdom Metazoa; phylum Chordata; class Aves; order Passeriformes; family Furnariidae; genus Sclerurus; species Sclerurus mexicanus. Next base: position 1,998,446 of record VWZF01001121.1, read on the forward strand.
ACCTGTATATGTGCACCAAAATGTTTTTCTGGTGAGCATGTATGCCATTGGGTTGCCTTGCTAAAGTTTGGCCATGATTTCAGGGAGAAAGCATCTGCAGGGGTAGTGTGCATATATATCTGGATGGACATTTGTGTCATTTATTTAATTACAGTTGCAGAAGACCTAAGTACTCTAAGTTTTAGTTATGTGTAATTCTAAATAAGACTAACCACCCAGAGATATGGTATAACAAAAAAAGCTAAATGAAGAGTCAGTCCATTAGGGCCAATGATTATGCCCAATAATAAACATTTCAGTGTCTATGAACTATCCTCCAAGGTCTCGCCAACATATATAGCCCTTTCTGCTTCCTTGCAGCATGTCCTATAGGTATATGTATTTGAATGAATCATCCAAGTAACCGTATTCTAAGATAATAAATGCAAATAGTGTCACTTGAATGCATATTTAATGACAAAATCAGCCCATTGCACTGATTTTTATTGCAATGACTTAACAGATAAGTAACCCATTTAACAGGATGCATCACAGTAATGAAACTACTGTGAAGGTGTTTTCCCCTGTGTTTTTATAGCATCTAGCACAACAGTCTTTTTTTCTAGGTGTTATATTCATGCAGTTAATAAATATATAGCATAGAAGAGTTTTAAATTGTTTATATAATGTAGATATAATTGCCTCTCATTGCAGCCTTAAAGAGACTTCACTGTAACTTACTATAACCAATAAAAATAAGCAATGATAGCTTTTTGAAAATGATGCTTAAAGTCTGTGCTGTTAAAGCTGCCATGAAAATTCAAAATGGGTGTCCTGATGTTCTGCACTCTGAAACATACCAGAACTTTCACTGGTATCAAACCAGCATTTTGAGAAAACAAACCTTTGATGTTAGAGAAAAAAATCATAAAAAATTTTGACCGTTTCAAAGTTTACTCTATTCCTAATCCTGCAATCATATATGTTATATATATATGCATATATACATATAACAAAAGACTAGAGATGAGAGTAAATGAATTAAACTAATGAGAATATCTCTGAAATTCTCACTGTATGTGCCCACTGCATATATATTCCTTGATTTTAACTTATTTTTTGAAGAAAAAAATCGCAGAGAAAAGCTGTTGCAAATTCCACCAAAGTCAAAGGACCTGTGCAGAAAACAATCTCTTTAAGTAAGTTCTGTGATTTAAAGGAAGAAAGACAGAAGTAAAGGAAAAAAAAAAAGCTCGTACGGTAGCTCTTGGGACTTTTTTTTTTGTTTTGTTTTGGTTTTTGGTTCATATGAGAACAAAAAATTAGAAGTGACTTCTCTAGAACACTAATAGTCATATTTTGAGCAAGACGACAATTACAAACTTCTTTGAGTCACCCTGAATATATGATCCATACCACTCCAAGTGGCAAAGTTGTGCCATCATCTTAATTTATATATAGCTTGACAACATGTACAGAGCTCTTTTGGTGAACGTTCTGAGAAAAATCATATGAAGATTAGTGTCCCACTTCAGGAACTTCTCATGAGATACAGGTAATTGATATCAGAAGCACGTACAGAGCACAGGAGAAGGTAATAAGAAATGCACATTAATTAAAATTAGCAGGTCTGCTGATAAAAAGTAGTTTTGTGGGGAAACAAATTTAATTAGACTTCAATAGTCTCAGTATGTTCAGTGAGCACACTAATAATGTTATAAATGGAAACATATTCACATATGTTCATATGTATGTGTTCAGACCTTGAGTACACACATACAAAACCAAGCACAGCTTCTTTTGCTGCTTTAATAATGTTTCCATGTGGGAAAAGTTATAACCATACTACTTCTAATATGAGGTTGTCAGTGAAATGCACTGTGTATCAGATTGTACAACACAAATTTTCATATTTTGTGAGATGTACAGCAAATATCTGTGCAATATAGACATTTTAAAGTGCCATCTACTGACTGGAAACTTTACATTTCCATATACTTTTACTATAAACAAAATACAATATATTCTGCACTGGTTTATGTTCTGTATAGCCTTGTTGCAGATAATATGCCCAATTCATTTCTGGTGCCTTTCCACTGGAGCTAGAATGTTATTATCAGTATAGCTACACTATGGTTGTACTAAACCCAGTAATGTTACACTAAGTGGATAAGATTATTGAAATAAATACTCACTTGTGCACTACATTATCATTTAAAAAAAAATCAAATTAAAATTTGATTCTGAAGTTGCTGTCCTTAGATACAGAAGAACAATCAAAGATATTTATTGGGGTGCTATTGTAAATGAGGGCAGCTGTGTGGACCCTGATCTTAGGAAAAATAATAGGTTTGTGTTGTGCCCCAAATTCAGCAATTTTTTAAGTGTATACTTGATAGAGGTGTGAAAGAAAATTATATAGTCCTACTGGCTCTAACAACACTAAGATTTGACTCTGAAGGCACTCACAAGTAATAATATTCATATGGGTGTTGCATGCCCATATCTTCAGAATATTTGCCAAAAATAAATGAATGCAGATTGTGATTGACAATTTAAGGGAGAAAGAATGCCATTCTAGATCTATGTGTCACAGTATACGGGCTTCATAAGTTTGTATTTAGAATCATGGAATGGCTTGGATTGAAAGGGACCACTAAAGGACATGTAGTACGAGTACCCTGCAATGAACAGGAACATCTTCAACTAGAACAGATTGCTCAGAGCTCTGTCCAACCTGTCCTTGGATGTTTCCAGGGATAGGGCATCTGCCACCATTCTGGGCAACTTGTGCCTTGTTTTACCACCCTCATAAAAATTTTCTTCCCTATATCTAGTTTGAACCTGCACTCTTTTAGTGTAAAACCATTACCCCTTGTACTATTACAACAGGTACTGCTAAAAACTTTTATTCCCATCTTATTTATAAGCCCCCTTTAGGTGCTGGAAGAATGCAATGAAGTCTTCCTGTAGTCTTCTCCAGACTGAACAACATCGTGTCCTATCAATCGTCATAGGAGAGGTGCTCCAACCCTGGGTCATTGTAATTTCTGTAGTTTCTTCTGCATAACCCTTTCCACTGAGGAGTTTAATCTGTTTAGATTTGGAGCCTGTTACTAGTTTTACAACTCGGTCTATTTTCTTTGGTTTCTTATACCTAGATATTAAGTAAACCATTGACACAGTATACATTCCGGCATGTTACAGTAATTCCAAAACAGGAAAATCCTTTCTTGTAGTGTGACAACTTTCCTCATTTTGGTGTCTGGCTATAAATGAAACCAACCAGATGGTCCTCACTGATTTGTACTATATGTGAGACATCTCAGTGCTTTTATGTCAGGGCACAGATTTGTCTCATTTAACAAACAGTGGCAGAAAAGCAGCTCTTTTGTGTGTTTGTTTGATGTTAGTGGTTCAGATGGCTGGCAGCATGCACAGTCCAAGAATGGCAATCCTCCAGATTTAATATCATGCTGGGGATGACTATAGGAGGCAGTTGAAATGAACTGAGGAGGAAACATGGAAGTTGTGTTGTGATATTTTGTTAAAATGTTATTTTCATACAGACCCTTTCCAAAGTTAGGGGAGAAAACAAATGATATGTCAACTGTTTTGTCAAGATCCCAAGTTAGGGGAAGATTGGAAAGTGGTAAAGGCTGTGTGCCTAGTGACCAAGTGTTCTCCAGCATAGCCATTTCTGGCCAAAATAGAGTGGACTTGGAAGACTTTGAAAGGAATGTTGAATGGGTTTGCTTTGTCAAACAAATTACACATTAAGACCTGTAACACATCCATGTAGTTCACAAACTTTTAATTTAGGCACGTAAGACACCTTGTCAACATAATTAAGCTTATATTTCAGAAGGAAAAGAACAAAAAAATAATTAGGATTAATATCACTTTTTAACCATATGTTCCAAATTTATAAAAGAGATTTGTTATTGTTATCCATATTTTACAAATGGGGAAACTGAATTATGGGAAAGTGGTGTTATACCAAGCAGCCTATTTGAGTTAGAACATTAGTCTTTAAAATTCCATGATTTGGTTTAACTATATCATCTATATTAAGATCAGAAAACAGTTTTTCTTTGGTAGTTAGTGATACATGTTAAAAAAATTTTCGTTACATAACTTGAAATCCTCTAACAGCTTAATCCCAAACTCAGCCAATTTTAACAGGCAGGTACTGGTCAAAACATCAGTCGAAGACTATCCTGAGTTGGAAGGAACCCACAAGGATCATCTAATTCTAACTCCTGGCCTTGCACGGGGCAATCCCAAGAGTCACTCCAAATCACAACTGTAACTGTTTACATTGTTCATCTGCCATTATAGAAGTTTCTGTCAGTAAAAAAAACCCCTGGTGTCTAACCAGTATGCTTGTGCGACATAGACTGAGACTGTGCCTCATGCTCTGCTACACCAGTTGGAGATCCACATGGTAGGATGGTTTTACCTCAAAGTATCAGCAAAAGTAAAAAAAACTGCCAGGATTCTTTTATAAATGTCAGAGTAATAAAGGAGTTACATTTATGAAATTATCTTTTTTCAGTGCATGGAGACGTTAGGAGTATTACTGTGTTTTAGGGTTAATGCCAATGTTAGGAATAAGCCCCACAGTCCGCCAAGAGGAAGAAGGTCCTGAACTATGAACTGTTCATGACCACAGGCTGCACAAGGATGTTTCTGAAAAATGGTACATTTTTTTGTTTTGTTTTTGTTTTTCATTCCACAATGGGAAGATGAGAAAAATCTCAATGATTTTAATTGCTAGGGAAAGTGCTATAAATGACATATCCTCTAATAAAGGGTAAAAATGAAGTTATAAGACTAAATTGCAGGAGAATAGAAGGTGTTTTTACAGGAGGAACACAGAAATTTTCACCTAATGAAAGAAATCCCTTTTTAGTTTTCACACTCTTTGAATGTTCTCCAGATTTGCATTGGCATTTCTTTCACAGGCATTAATATGCCAGTTGGGAGAACATTCTTGGTAATGAATGACATTGAACTGATGACAAAGCAGAAAGTGAGTACAGAAAGGGAAGAAAATAAAAAGGCCAGCACAGTTGTTAAGATGAAACACCTGCTGTTAGTGCCATGAAAGGCTGCTGGGGAGCAGGCAACTTCTGAACAAATCATTTCTGAGGAAAGCTAAAAAATCCCTGTCTACTCACAAAGCCTTCTTTCCTTCCTCTTTTCAGACCCTTTCTTATGAATTATTGTTTTCATGGGTATGTTTTGTTTGGCACATTGTTAACTGCTCATCATGCAGAAGTTGCACATAAATAGGTTTTGTTTCAGACTTATATATAAGATTTCTTGTTCTTTGTGTCTCATTGGTTTTGAAGCTGACATATTCTTTCTGAACATATCATGTAAAATTCCAGCAAGCCACTGTAAATCTGAAAGATGTGTTAAAAGTCTAACCACACTGTTTCAGCTGATAACTCCAACTGCTACACTGGCTCACTGGTATCACAAAATGTCTTTTCCTAGAAAGCATTTCTAAAACTTGTCTTTAGCAATCAGTTGTGTCTCAGCTTATAATTCCTGCTTTTGCAAATGCAAGAAATTTTGACAAAAGATATCCTCTGCAACCCGTCCTTGTGAAAGCTATCCTTGTCTGGCACTTACACACATATGCTACTGGCATGGCCGTTCCTAAGCAGGTGTGATGATCCCAGTCTGACAGATGGGTCTATGGGAGAAGAATCATGTACTTCAATCTTGAGCATTTCAGGCAAAGAGTTCCATTAGAGAGGGTTTGAACTGCAGTCTGCTCAGAGAAAATCGGCAAAGATCAAGGAGACATGCGGCCTCTGGAACTCCGGTTATCATCAGAATTAACTTTGGCTTCTAGTATAATGTAAACTTTGTCACTCATCAATGACAGCCAATATTTTGCTCACAAAGGAAAGAGTGAGAAGGAGTATTTTGACTGCTCTGTTGTTGATTTGAAGATCATGCTCATGGAACTTGGTCTAACTGCCAGCGGAAATTTACTGGAGTGACTTCTTGTTGCTCTGTGCTGTTGTTTTTCTCAAAGACTTGAACTCTTTGTTAGGATCTCAGAACATTTAATGCACATAATCTTACTTTAACTAGGGCTGCTGCTCTCCGTTCAGTAAGTTGTTCCATTGTAAATTTTTCAAGGAAGAGAACCTGTAATTTGTTTTAAGAATACTTTCTATATTATCAGTTGTATATATACGCACAACATTCTTGAGAGAATTTTGTAAAGAAGTGAGTTCACATTCATTGCTGCTGTGATTCCAGCAATTACATTATAGATTAATTTATTATAAAAATATTTTCAGCATATTCAGAATTGACCTATTTTGACCAGGTAAGTTCAGAATTATTACTTTGCTCCTCTCATTCTTAGGTCCTAAGTAGGAAAAAATTTTTGTCATTGTATCTTGCTTATTTGCAATAGATAAGATGGTTTCTCTGTGCTTTCTTGTCCACTAGAACATAATGAATATTAAATTTTATGAAAAGTTTTGATTTTCACTTGTATCAACTGTGCTATTTTAACCTGCCACCTGAGGTCATTTCAATTATATCTGACAAATGAGTTACAGTAACCAAATGAATTGTATTTTTTTCCTAAGCAATTACAATGCAAATTTTAAGTATTATACCCAGTTTTCTGGAAATGAATTGGAGAGAGCTCTCTCTTTTCTTTAAACACTTATTGCAGGAAAGATACAAATGATTATATAGAAACTAAAAGTCAGTAAATAACCGAAAATTGCTGTTGAAAAAGCAGCCTTGTTCCATGCAGCACTGAGTTTGAATCATGACTGCATGTTTCCAGCAGCACAAAAAGACAAAACAAAACTATTCTTTCAAGGTATACTTTATAATCTAAAAAAGGAAGTCTCAATTTGGATCAGATTGAACCACTACTTCTATTTGAACATACCTGAAAACTGTTCCTATATCCTGGGTCTGGAAATTCATATGAAAACTTTTTAGTTTAGCATTTTCATTGTGCATCCTGTCTGAATCAAAATGAAGAAAATTAAGGAGTGGGAGAAGGATAATGTAGCACCAGAGAACATTGGTTTAGTAGAACTTTTCGCAGAAGAGCAGTGTGTATTAATCTACAGTGTACCTCCTGCAGTACCCAGGGTTTTCTTTGAAATGTGTCTCACTGAAAACAAAGTCATGTTCAAAAATCATGGCTTCTGGTACTTTGACTGTGATAGCAATGACATTGGTGTACATTAAATTGTTTACCACTGGTCTGATATATAAGATGTGGACAATGAATATGACATGTTTGGTTATTGCCAGCAGAGCCCATATTTTTTTGCCAAAGAGGAGGTAGCTTGCAAAGGTTTTCATTAATGTCCTGTTTCCAATTAAGAACTGTCGTGAAGTATAGAAAACACTAAATGAGGGTGGACTGACTCCTTCATTCCAGCTAATTAACTTTTTCACAGAAAGCAGTGTAAAGGAGAGAAGAAAACCTGAGTACAAAGAAAAGTTGCTTTAAAGAATGGAGATACAGCACTTAAGAAACATAGTTATGCTTCTCTACTCAGAAGGGATATTCAAAGGTACATATTTTGGGGCTTTGATTACGGTCAGTGATGAGAGGCGTTTAGCTCCTGATGCTCTTGGAACCTTGCGCAGTAGTCTGACAAATGCTGTGGGAAACGAAAGCAAGCTAGAGGCGTGACAGAATGATGGTAGTGGAAGTGAGCCTGTGCTGATATCAAAACTGCAACTTAATTTGGGGTAGAATTTTCTTTCCTTATTCTACCCTCCATGGAGACAGAAGCATTCTTCATGTTGTGTGTCAAGTTGCAGAAACTGTCTAATGGCTTGCATTATAATTTGAATTAATTATGCCCTGGTACATCTTGAGGATTCTTGATCATAAAAAGAAGCCCCTCTACTCATTTTTAAAGCCACCCATCATATTACTTGGCCAGACATTCCTCCAGATGTTTTCTCACTGTGTAAATTTTAAATCCATTTTAGTTAGAATCTTAGTGAGTGACTAAAACTCAAAGCTACTAGGAACTGTGGCAGAAATTTTCATTTTTGGTTCCAACAGACTAAATTTTTTTATTTGTATTGTAAGATTCTTGGACTGTGCAGATTTAAACAATGCATTTGCTAGTCTGTATTAAAGCTATGGCTAAAATAAAATGTGCAGAACAAGTTCAGTTCTAATAGAGCAGTTATCATGTTGTATTGCATGCAGTATGATGACAAAAGTTTAGAATCTATAGTAAAACCCTTGAATCCTGAAATTTCCTGAAATCTGCCTGGCTGTACTTTTCTGTTGTTGTTTCTGGGGATAGGAAATGAAAAGTTAGAAAAGAGTACATTTTTTCCTGTACCTTGTGTCTTTGCAAAAGAATAACTTGGAGTCATTTACTACCAGGAGTATGTTATAGTAACATGTATCCTTTCACCTATGAAAGCCTATGTTTTCTCTAAGTCATTTTATCCAGCTTGGTAGGAAGGTTGAAACAGGAAGCTATCTGTGGTATCGTACAGGTTTCTGTATTACCATGATGAGAAGAGAAATAAGCTTCACCCAATGCAATATTTAGGAATGTAACTTTTTCAAAAGTTATCTTTTGCAATACACTTATAAAATTATTGTAGCTAACAGACTAATAATTGCAGTCACAGACAATAAGGGCACAAAGATCATCAGGTAAGCAGGAACTAGCCTTTAGGGTTTTCAGTCCTGGGAGATGACCTAATCACTGAATCATTGTTTTTAACACTGTTAGCTTACACATAACTGTATGGTTCAACATCAGCCTCTGACATATTGGTACTTAAAACATTTTTCATGATTATAAATAGCAAAAAGCTTCCTGAAAGGAATCTGCTGACAAATACGATTATACAATCAAACGAAGTACTGTAAGGCAAAATTTCATTTCCTTTTATGTAAGCAAGATAACAGTTCTTCTCTAGCCCTGGGTAGGATTCTAAATTTCACATGATTCATTTAGTTGGAAAAGCACCCTGCCTTTTTTGTTCATCAGGGATCTCAGTGTAAGTGGTTACTTCACCAGCATAATGTGTGCCTTTTCAATAAGACCACTGTAACCTTGCTCAAAGCAAACTTGAAAGGTTGGTATAACACAAAGTTTTGTCATGTCATAAATGATCTATGACAACAGGAAAATGATCCTTAATATCAGGATGACTCAGAGAGACTGTCTCACTTAATTGGCTACACAAAAGAGACAACCTCCTGTCTGTGTATGAATAGCCTCCCTAAGTGCCCAAGGTACTTTTGTAACACAGACCTGAACATGTAAACACTCACACATTGTTAGTGTTGATAAATGACTTGCAATATTTCCTCTGAGGAGCTTCAGACTTTTCATGTTAATAGGTAGAAAATCAAAGATGTCATCTTTTAATAACCAAATTCATCATTCAAACCCATTATTATAATTTCAGGTGGGGGTGTATATTGACACTGCTCCAGTGAAAGTTGATTTTGAATTCTTGATTGAGATCTGTTCTTTCCCTTCCCAGGACTATTCTTGAGCTATAAAGTAACAAGTAGCTGAAAAATTAAGCAGTGTATGCATCTAAGATTTCAGTGCTATGAAACCTTTTCAAATATTGGAAGGATTGAAATTTTACATATATAAGTATTACTTAATTTCAACAGAAAGCTTAATAGAAAGTTTGTGAAATGATTTGTGAGTGCTTTTCTTAAAACTGAACTTCCTAAGAATATCTTGGGTTTGCTTTATCACCCTCATTCTTGGTGATGGATAATGCTGCTGAAAGGATTAATTTTACTAATATATACTTGTTCACCCAGGTAATTGCCAAAATATTGGTTTTGCATTTACATTTGTGTTTCCTAGCAGGAGGGCAACTATAAAACATTTTCCTTAGTACCAACTATTACAAGTTAAAATTAGAAATAAAGAAAATGCCAAGTTCAGGAAATTAAATGTTAAAACTTCTGTATATTTTTCAGTAGCACACAATTTTCTTCTTAAAAATATTGAATAAAAAGTTACTATTTTAATTAGAATGACATATGAGCTTCTGATTTCCTGTTGAACAACTTTGCCTTTCACACTTTGGACCATATCAATTGATCACAATTTGCTTTTGCCATTGTTAGACCCCATCTTGCCAAGGCCTGTGACAACATTTTGCTCTTCAGTGCCATTAATGTTCAGCTTTCAATTCCTGGATAACTTCCAAAATCACAAAGTGTCATTTGTTTTCCAAGTTATAAACACAGCTTTGAATCCCTTAAAGACTCATCTGCTGTTTCTTCTGTGACTTCAACTGTTGTATCACAGAAAGAACCAGGCAAAGTTCCTTTGCTCCTTGAGAATGTAGCACGCCATGGCTCATTTGGAGTAGCATCTTCACAAAGTAAACTTTTATAGCAGAGGCTAAGTGTGGTATCCTTGAGTGGCATCTGGCAGTTTGTGATACAGAGCAAATACACTTGGAGATTGTTATGCCCAAGAGCATTTTATGCAAAGGACCTTAGACTATGCAAGAATGACTTAAAGTAGCACAGGTTTCATGCTGGAGAAGGGTGGCTTTAAATACAATATATCTTCAGCCAAGTTAAAATGCATAAGAATCTCTTAATCTCTTCCTCTTCAAAAAGAAGAAATCAGCAATGAAAATAGATTTTACATGTGCTGGAAACCTTGTAAAAGTAGAGGAAGACCTGGTCTCTGGCGAGCAGTAATACTGCATTTCTGTAAGCCCCTTGATCAGCATTCTGAGTTGGTGAAAAGACAGTCCATCTTCTACTTTATTTGAGTAGAACAAACAGAATTAGATATAAAAGCTGTCAGTGATATGTGGAACTGGATGACTATGAGTAATCAGAGAAAAGAAATTTAGAACTATTAAATTAATCCAAGAATTGTGGAATTACCTTTCAATCTTATATTAACCCTAATAAAATTTTTTTGCTATCCTAGTGTCTCTAAGAATTTCCTTTTCTGAGAGAAATTGCTGGAAAGTCCATGGTGAAGCCACTTAAAAATAGGGAAAATAAGACAGGTTAAGATCCTTTGTAGATAATAATTCTGTTTTGAGAAAGTAAGTTCATTAAAATGTAATTATTTTCTACTGTGGTGAGTGAAATAAAATGACAAGTATTGCATAATGCAAATATATTAGTTTTTTCTAAGATTCAGATGAATAGTTGACAGTGTCAAACTTGGAGCTGGAAATAATCTTTTCCTTCCTCTGTCATTGATGACTAAAAGTAATAACTATCCCAGATTCACAGCTTTATACTGATCGCCTCCACATAAAAATAACCCAGACAGATTACTGCTTATTCTTAATTTTGTGCCATTATTAATTTTATGTTCTAAAAGTGAGTTAACCTGGGACTGTGTATCTGCCTTTTTCTGCCCTGCTACAAGGGGGCGTTGGGTCCATCCGGCACAGAGTTAGTTTTCCTTGTAGGAGACCATATGAGTTTCAGATTTACGACTAAACCAATATTGATAACAAAACAACGCTTTGTTTAAGCACAATACAGTGCTCAAACAGCAGCAAGACCTTCTCTGTTTCTCACTGTCCCTCACAAGTAGAATGATGGTGGGCAAAGTATTGTGAGGAAGCACAGCTGGGAGAGGTGAACCCAGCTGACCAAAGGGATATTCCAGACCATGTGATGCCATGCTCAGCTCTAAAAGCTGAGGGTGTAATTTTAACAAAGTAGTCTTTGCTCAGAGACTGGCTGGGCATCAGACTCTTTGTGGGAAGTGCTTGCCTTTGCCTCACTTGTGGATTTTTCTCTTTCCTACACTTATTAAGCTGTCTTTAACTGGATCCAGAGGTTTTCACAGTTTTGCCCTTCATATTCTGTTTCCTATCCCACTGTAAGGCGAGGACTAAGCGACTGGCTGGGTGGGTGCTTAGTTACTCACTGGGGTCAATCCACCACTAAAGGAGTGAACTTAGCAATAAACAGTTTGGAGTAACAAAATTGGTTTTTTCAGTGATGCAATAAATTCAATAAGAAATGGAAAAATCTCTTCTCTGAAGGAGAAGAACAAATGATTTTATTTTTTTTTGTAATTGAGCAATCAGTAGGCTGAAAGTCCAAAATGAGAAAGGTAGGTGTAACTTTACTTACAGATGAAGCACAATAATCTTGCTACATTAAAGTATTTACTCTCTTTCAGTTAAAAAATTGCCTGAAAAATATTACCTGAAAAAATAACAGTACCTTTCTGAAAATAATTGTGTGCTTTTGTGGATATCTGCAGTGCACCACTGTTATGCTGCCCAGGAAGTTTTCTCCTTTGCATAAGAATCTCATTAAGTCTTCATAATAGTGTGCAGGTGGTCTGGAAAGAATGAGAATCCAAAGTGTAACATTGCTTTTTATATAGACATATAAACCCATACCCTCTAAATAAAAGAAATAATGAGTTAAAAAGAAAAGTCAAATGCAAACTAGTAGAAAACTAACCCTTCTTCTGCCTGTTAAAATAAATTTAGGAAGCGGTCCTTGGTGTAAGTATTGTCAACTAAAAAATCTACTAGAGCATTCTGTTCCCACAAACAAAAAAAAAAGAAAAAAAATAAACCACAAAAAGAAACAAACAAGCAAACAAAACTCACCAGCCCCAAACAAAAGAAAACAAGCAAACAAAACAAAAAAAGCACCAAACACCTCACAATCTAGTTGCCTCATAATTTTTTCTTCTTCATCCCTCATAACCTGAGGGAAACAATTATAGAAAGATTAACACTTGGTAAAACAAACCTATAAAGAAACCAAGAATCAGCTTTTTCTCCAAGTTCACAGCTGATCTGAAGAACCATCTTTTCTGTAAAACAATCTTTGAGAAAAAAAGCTTCGATATTTACTTGAATACTGCACAGAGCTCTTTTGACATGTGCAGTTAGTTAATGATTTTGCTTCAGTTTGATTTAGTATGATTTTTCCTGAAACAGTGAAGAAAGTCTCTAAGAAAATGGTGCTTTTCTCCAAAGGAATAAAACCAGGACTGCAGGTAATGATTTCAGACTTACACTAAGAATATAATATGAATATAATTTTTTTTGTGGTGAGTTGGAGTGAGAAATTGTATGACAGAGTGGATCAACTGCATTTACTAAAAATAGACAGCCATTTTGCCAAAGTAGCATCTTTTCTTAATTCTAAAAGCTATTTAGAATTACTCCACAGAGTGGAAACTACTACTGTTTCAGTGCTGAGTTATGATTTTCCAAGGTATATTTCACTAGAATTGTTTGGTTGTGTAGTATAACCTTATGTATTCCTTTGATAATGCATTTGGAATTCAATGTCTCTATTTTATTGCTGTATTGCTGTGGCACTCTGCATAATTGCTCACTATTTTCACAAAAAGAAGTTTGACTGAATAGGGAAAAAAACTTCAAGTAGTAGCAAAGCATGACTCTGATCATTAGTTGTTTGTCACCTGTGTGGAAAATTGTATTACATTCCCCTACAGTGTGGTGTCTGACACAGGCAATGGTACAGTATATTAATAGCTTACAGAAACAGTCATATTATTTGCAGTACGTGTCTGAGTGAACTGTGCCTGCCACTCAAGGGTAAAAGCAAATCTTAAAAGTCTGGAGTTGTGTTGGTATAACTTAAGGTTGAAAAAATGGAACCTGATTTGATATTCAATCACCTCACAGCCTGGTGATGCTGAGATTTCTTCTTGTAGAAACACAAGACTGAAAGAAGCTTTCCAGGTCAGTATCACACCAGCTGGAGTGGAAAAAAAGGCAAAAAGCCCCACCATCTCCTGTTTGCTTTCACAGCAAATAAGGTCGAATTGCTGTTATTACTTAGAGTAGAGCATGTTTTATTACTTCATAGTAATAGATAGAAACTCTCTTCCTCATTAGGTCTGTTGTGAACAAAAGGTTTAAAATGTCTTTGATTTTGAACAACTGCAGTTTGCTACCTTGTACCACAGAGTTTGAATTTGACGTATCTTACCTAGTATCATGGTAAAAAACAAAACAATGATTCATATGGTGTTGCAGAGATCAACTCTGTGTTTTCAAAAGGAAAAAGAGGCATGAATTATTAATACAGCTGTTAGATAACTTGACAATGCTTTATCTCTTGTAACTCTTAAATAAAACAGCCAGTCATTTGCTTGTGTTGAATAAATTCTCTGCTTTGTACCAGTAAACAAACAACATTTTGTGAGATACAAGAATTTTTAAAAGATTGGAGTTTACCTACTGCAAGGATATTGAACTCTGAAAAAAACAGTCTTTGCTTCTTTTTTTTAAGACAAAAATAAAAAAAAAATAAAAAAAATGATCATCCGTAGAAACTAAACTGTTCGAGAACTGTTTTGCTGTGCGGTATTCAGTAACTAGCTAAGCTTTGCATCTTGCAAAAATAAAATCTTTGGAGAAATAAATCTCAGACAGCATTACTATGGAGGTTGTCTCAATATGCTATTTCACTTTAGCCAGGCATAAACCTATAAATGGAGGGGTTTTTTTGTTGCAAAAAACAGAATTACAGAAGTATTTGGGTGCCAAAAGATGCAACCAGGAAGAAAATCCACGGGATTTTTCCAAAACTGATGGTGTTGCCTAGCTCAGTGAAGTTAGTTCTGGCTTTAGAACTGCATTCATTAAACATGATGGAGAAAGTACACCAGTGGCTCTTTCTTTTACCACCAGTGATCTTTTTGGTCACTGTCAGAGCTGGGTGTTATGCTCTCAACAGAATTGCAAACCCAGTGATTTTGGTTCTTGATCTGTGGTTTGGTTTGTTTAAGAATGGTAAGCAGCAGTGAATCCTAAAACCCACTTAGGGTCTCTGAACTATTTAGAAAACATGGTTGAAACAAATTGACAAAGGAGAAAAAAGTCAGTCCAGAGTGCTTAAACAGATACTGTGATTCTGTATAGACTGCGTGCACAGTCGTAGCTAGAATGAATGAACAAGTTGTAAAAACATTGGACATTACTCAAAACAGTAAAAAACTCCTGAATCAGCTATATGGGTATTACACAAAGACCACTTTTATGATTTGTATAAATGTGGCTCTAGTATAAAATAATGTTTTTTGTTCATATCTCCCAAATGACAATTTATTCTTGAGTTTATGTATTCAATTAAAACCAAACATCTCTACTTAAATATAAGTGCAACATGCACATAATTTTCACTCTGGTGCACTCTTAAACCTACGAAGACAGGGAAATCTTTTTACAAAATTTATGTTTAAATTCATGAGGAAAATATGCTACCTTAAATATACTGTACTTGCTACAGAGTTTCCTCTTGGACAGTTGATAATAGAAAAAACTCTGACAAATAGACTGAACAACTAATTACTCCTCATCTTTTGTATAACCGGCTCATTGCACAATGTGTTTTTTATCAAAGTTACTTCATGTTTAATCATGAGAAATTTTTGTTTGCTGAAACTCTGGCTAAGAACAGCAAAGCACAAGTTAACAAATTTCTTTATTGATTAATTTAGAAGACAAAAAAGGTATTATTTCATGTTGGATGAGCTCTTATTTTCATCTCCCAAGTGAGAACTGTCTTTTGGATTTCAGCACTTTTCATCTGGTATAGATTTCCTTGTGGGTTTTCTTGATTAATGAATTGAAATAAATGTTAAAAGTGTAGTTCAAGCTGAAACAGAGAAAATACTCCACATCATGGGAAAATATTTTGTTGTCCTAACTTTTTGTTTTCTCAATTTCAGCTATTTTACAAAATTCAAGAAAAATGAGTAAAACCTGTTCATGGTTCTGATTTTTTTTTTTTTCTTAAATAATCTGTTTAAACCAGAAACTTTCACTCAGGGTCTCTGATACTTCTTTGCATTAATCAAGAGACAGTGCCTTTAAATAGTGGTTCTCTACTTTTCCTTTGTGCTATTTAACAAAAAAGTGAATTGCTGGCCATCATGGGTTTTTTTTTGACATTGCTTTCAGGCCAAGAACTGGACCATTTAGGCAGCAGAGTTTGGACAGTATTTGTGGGAGGAAGGCAGAGATAAAGGTGATCTTTAGGAAATCAGAAAGTTTAAAATCAAAAAGTTTATTAAATTACTTCTTGTTTCACCTGAGTTATTTTACTTCTTTGCTCCTTGCTTTGGTTGAAAAGTCTAGAAGAGAAGAGAGGGAGGATAAGTCAAATATTTCTGAATATTATTGCCTGTTAATATTTCAGTTTAAATAACTTTCTTCAATGGCTGCCAGACTGAGAAATGTAGAGACTTAAAGTGAGAAGAAATAACAATGAAGCATCAGTGGCAACAGCTCATGGCAAATTCTGAAATGTCTAATAAGTAGCTGTCAAATCAGGAAGTCAAAACAAGCAAGTGCCTGTGCACAGTAATGATCTCTGAAAGAGAAGAGGGTTACTGTGGACGTTTCGGGAATGAAAAAAACCAAACAAAAAACTAACCCCAAAACATAGGAAAATATTCCCTTTGAAAAAGGGGAAGATTAGCCACTTTTAAAGAGGAAGATTTATGAGAACACCCTTTGCCTTCACCTCTCACCTTTTTACCCCAACCATAACCAAACTCATAGATGTTGGCAATACATATGTACTGTATACAGGTGAATAGTTTTTTTAAAAACCTTTTTGAGTTGCCTAACTCATTTTCATATTTGCAGGAGTGTCATGCCCAATTTTTCTAAAGGTCTTGCATATGAGTCAATCAAAAAGCTGAAGCAAAGCTTCCTAAAATCAAATGTAGTTTTTCTGTTGGTTTTAGATTAACTATCTAGATAGGCTTCTGGAAAGTTAAATCCAATACAGGCTTTAAGAGGCTTGGCTGTAAAATGAATATGCCCAGTAATTTGCCTAAACTCAATTCAGTGCCCTTGCTTAAACCATAGAAAGCTTTGTCTGATCTTGGTGTTTCTCCTTGAGCTACACTCATTTCTTGACTGCTGTCCAGTCCACATGAAGAACTATACTTTCATTTGATGAAAACAATTTAGAAATAATGGAAAAGGTCTAATCACAGAATCACTGTCTGGGATCACATCCTCTTTTCCATGGAGAAGAACAGCTGCAAGTGATAGTGTGTAGCATTGGTGGGAGGGATCCATGGTAAAATACCAGCCGTATACTGAGAGTCTTAGCTAGTAGTATTGCTGAAAAAGGGCATTTGTATTTTGGAGAGTGAGTGCTGAAAAGCCCAGTTTGGTTTGCATCAGCGACAGTAACTGAACAGGTGCTGCAGCTGTTGTTGTACCTTTATTGTGTTTTTCTATCATGTGTTTTTTATTATGTTGTGGGTGAGCTGACTGACCAGTGAGTGTCCTCACATTTGAAAGCATCATTAAGAGTGAGAAAATGAATAAAGTAACTGCTTTACCTGGAAGTTGGTGTCTGTGTAAAAGAAAAGACATAAAACAAAATACTTAGTTGCCCGCAAAATTACTTCCTGTTAAAACTAGTAAATAGGTGA
The DNA here is from genome assembly GCA_013396755.1 of Sclerurus mexicanus. NCBI lineage: Eukaryota > Metazoa > Chordata > Aves > Passeriformes > Furnariidae > Sclerurus > Sclerurus mexicanus. Next base: position 2,015,884 of record VWZF01001121.1, read on the forward strand.
CAGTAAAGATAAATCAGAAGCAAATGTTATGTTTCCTCGGAAAGTTTAGGATTTAATGAGGGAAAGCAAAAAGCATTACTGCTTATGGTAGGGAAAGGGTTAATATTGCCATTTTTAGCAGGATTAGAATAGATGCTGCAAATATACAAATTTTATGTGACATTATGTGGTGTAAGTAATCTAAATGGTGCAAGATTCTCAAGCTTATGTAGGCACTAATCTGCCTGATTCTTGGGCTATTTGGAGATAAATGCTAGCACTGTTTGTTTTTTTGTATTATCAGACATAAAAGAATCAAGAATTTTAAGATCAAAAATGAGAAACATTTTGATGGAGGCAAATATGTTAAAAGGAAATGTGATCACAAGGAAATAAAAATCGTATTGTTGAATAGAAATTACTTTTTTATAAAATTCTTAACAAAAGGCTAACTCTAATCTTGAAAGCTCTATGTTCCAATAAATAGCTTACATTAGTAGGAAATAGTTCCCTTTCTTTTTTTTTTTAAAGACTTTCAACTACTTTTAGCTTTCAGCAAGAGACTGTTTCGAGTAAAGGAAACTATAGTTACAAAAGAAGCCATTGAATCATCTTCATACAAAAAGAGACTCTGCTAGGTACTGCGGTCATGTTTTATGACCCTAATCTTTCAATCACATCTGCATGGATTGGTGTCTAGGCCTACTAGATTAAATTCTTAATGTGTGCAGTTCTCTCTGCAGTCATTTTTATCCACCAAAAAGCCGGGTTCCAATTAAAGAAAGGATGATTGACAGCTTGATATAAGTGAAGAAAAGCTTTGTTCACAGGGAAGTACAATGCATGGTTCACCTCACATGTTAGAAGAGATTTTGAATGAAATTCTCAGTATGTATGAAGTTAGAGCCCTGTAGGAACCACATCACTGTGTAGAATTTGAACAGTCTGTGGTGGTTTGTTTCTTAAGTGCATATTTTTGGTACAGGCTAGGGGCAGATATTAAGAGATGTGCACCAAAAGCCCAAAGCCTATTGTAGCTTATCTTTATGCTTAAACTGTGGAAGAAACCCATTATGAATAATTTCCTCCGTACTCTTTCTTTATTATCTTTAGAACAGGGAAGAGAGGGCTTGGACACTGAATTCTGCCTTTGAAAAAGACTGTCCCTTACTCAAGCCAGCAGCTGCCTTACTCCCTGCACTGACAATTGGAGACCTCTCCAAGCTGACCATACCTATTCATCTATCCATTTGTCCATGTCTTGCAGTCTTTCATTGGTCACTTCCCCTATTTGATGTTATTCATGAAATGACAAGACTACTTTTCTGAATTGACTTACAGCCACAAGGGTTTTGGTGTTACACATGGATAGGCAGTTGCTTACACATCAGGATTTGATAGCTTGCAAATGTATGTCAGTCCTGGTTTCAGCTAGGATAGAGGTAATTTCTTCTTAGTAGCTGGTACAAAGCTATATTTTGGATTCGGTGTGAGAATAATGCTGATAACACACTGATGTTTTGGTTGTGGCTCGGTAGTGTTTACCCTAAATCAAGGACTTCAGTGTCTCATGTTCCGCCAGTGAAGAGGTGCACAGGAAGCTGGGAGGGAGCACACCTGACCTGAATTCGCTAAAGAGATATTCAATACCATAGATTGTCATGCTCAGTATACAATCTGGGAGGGGCCAGTTACTTCTGGGGGACCACCTGGACATTGCTCAGTGGGTGGTGAGCAATGATATTGTGCATAATTTTTCTTTCTTGGGTTTTATGGCCCTCTCTTCTCCTTTTGATTGCTACTAGTAGTAGTAGTATTAGCATTATTTTTATTGTTGTTATATTTTACTTTGTTTCAATTACTAAACTGTTCTTGTCTCAACCCCCAAGTTTTCTTTTCTTTCCTGATTCTCCTCCCCATTCCACTGGTAGAGGGGAAAGAGGAGTGAATGATCACCTGTGTGGTACCTGTTTGCTGTCTGGGGATAAACTGTGACAATGTCTTTCTCCTAATAGTTGAGATATGACAATCAGAAAGCTATGGAGATTACTTCCCTGTGAAGTGAAAACCAGTTGAGATTTGCACATGATTGTTCAATGTGATAATTCAGGAGAATGTCAGATGAAAGACCCTCTTCAAAACTACCTTCTGGAAACACCCATACTTGAAATGCTCTTGCTAACCCATGAAGAGGTAAGGTGGATGACAGAGACTGGCCCCCAGACTTCTTCTTGACCTTACCTCACCTTTGGGTAGTTTTGTTGAGCTATTAAGAAATATGCAGGGTCTGTCTAAAAGACTGCCGTACAAGGAGGTCCAGGGAGATGGCAGAGCTAGCAGAGCAGCCCTTCTGGGTGTTTTCATGCAAGATTTCTTTTGGAAAGGACCACATTACAACAAATAGGAAGTATTTTAAAATAATATTCTGAGGGGAATTCTTTCATTTCTCCCTTTCTTTTTCCTCACCTGTGCTCACACATGGTCTTGACATTAAAAAGATGTGATGCCCAGTAGTGTGGATACTCCATATTTATGGCTGCCATAGTAATTGGTGCTGCACAGCAGGATGGTCTCTCTCTTGCCATCTGCTGGAGAATACAAATAGCAACACAGAGTCCTAATGAAAGCATGATGGCACAGAGGCAGCAAGGACAGTCCTTTCACGTGTGCCCATCCCAGGAGCTCAGGCCTTTTCAAATTCTGAAACCAAGATCTGAAGAAAGTGCCAGATCTTGTTGAGTGATGCTTTTTCCAGGGCTGACCTGCTGCAGGCAATTCAAACCACTGTCACGAGGCCTCCAGGAACGTCCCTAAAATATCTAGTTTCTTCCTGCAAATAAAGTGGACAAGTCTTTCAGAAGTTTCGGTTAAAACATTTGTATTTGTTCAAGTGAACTTTGTGTCAAATGGAACCAAAGTAATGATAATAAGTAATAACCATATTTTTCCATAAACCATCAAAGAATGGACATTTTCTGTTATCTAATGCTGTAATTTGAGCAATTTAAGCAAAGTTATGATTTCATTGCCATTTAGTTTCCAAAAGAACATGGAAATGTTAAATATTTATACAGATAACTCCATGGTTAATGTATTTCTTGCTCAAACATTCCATATTGTACAATGTTGGAAAAGTATACACTCAAAACCAGAAAGAACTGAAGAAATGAATACATTTTGAAAATCATTCTTTCACACTTTTAATGTTATTTTTTCCTTAACAGACTGCATTGTAGAACTTACTTTGTCTTTATGCTAACAAAGCCAGTCTGGTTAATGGTTGCATTTAGAGGTCAAGTTGCACTTCTTACTTCAGGATCTTAAGCACATACAATCTTGCCCATGTGTCTAAAAGGCTAAATATGCTACACTGACATGACAAAAAAAGAGCTTTCAGGACACTATTCATAAAATGTCTGCTGTCTGCTTGAAATATTTCTGAACTAGAAGTTTCTGGTAGCGGCTATGTAGTTGGGTTTTCCTTTTACCTCAATTCACACAAGGTAATATGAAATTTAATAAATTCCTGCTCTCCTTCTCACAAAAAAAAAAAAAAAGAAAAAATGTAGTTTGTGTCAGACACAAAAGGAATTTATTAACTTATCCTACTTTAAATTCGTGAGTCATTGAAGCTTCTGAATCAGAATCCCCCATCACCTCTAAGAAATTTAGGAAAAGATAATTTCCATGATAAAAATGTCTTTCACAGGAAAAAGGCATCATTCTCTTTGTCTGTTGCCTCCCTGGGAGTAAGAAAGCATTTAGTGTGAGTTATTACAGCTCTACAACAGAAAATGGTTCCCCAGCTGCAGTCTTCGGCAAGAGATGCTTCTTTTTAAAACGAAATAATTTGGGATTCATGAACTGTTTCAGCCCTATCAGGCTGGCCACAGAGCAAGTCGAACTTCTTTTTCCCCACTCTAAATAATTCCCACAATGGTCAAATCTTCACGAATCGATGTCTGCATGTGGCAGCTCTGAAGATTTGGATCACTCTTGTACTGCCAGGTTAAGGATGCGTTGTGGTCTGCAGCTGCAGAGGGCATTAAACATTCTCTGCTTAAATACTAGCCTGATTTCACTACAGAAAATGTAAGCTTGGGATATCTGCTGGTAGACAGGATTTTGCTGTGGTTGGTTTTCCTTATGCACTGTAAGTCCCAGTTGTGATCCTTGCCAAGGAGCCAACCATGAATGGGCACTTTCTTTTTGAGAGAGTTCCAGAATCTAATTAAAATCTGCAGAGCATAGACCTGCTCAGAGAAGAAAAAACTATGATCTGTAAATCTGGATATAGGCCTGACAGTGAGAAGACCTGAATTTAATTGCTGGTTCTGCTTTTAAATTAATCCCTCCATGGCAGATATGGTTTGATAAAACCTGGGAAAAATGGAAGTAATTTCTGTGAAAAATCACTTTGGAAAAATTGATCTGTATTTGATAAAAAAATCTATGCTGATGTCACAAATAGTGGGTTTCTCTAAAGAATGAAACTGCTGGTTTTAACTGCTGCTCTCCACTACAGTCATAGACTAACCCACCCTGTGTGCCAAACACTTCTCAAACACACAGATGCCTTGTAGGCAGTCTAAGCAATTTGCCTTGTTTAATAATTTTGGGAGTGGATTTAAGAGTGGGGATTTCTTCTGATTCTTCAAGGCATGTTTCAGCTATTTTTAGCTGCAGTTTGCAGGTAGGAGTCTTATCACTGCTCTTAGCAGTGTGGCAACACGGAGGAAGAGGGAGATTTGTGACTTTGGGGATGCAGAGGGGAAACTGGCTGTAGGGAGGAGGTCCTCACCACACACAGGTGGACTTACTCCATAAAAGGGATTCCCAAACTCTTGTTTGCACTGCTGCTATTTAAGGCCATGGTGCATAATCTGCAGCTTGACTGTTTTGCAGTAAGAATTGCTTTCAGTTTTTTACTGTGCAGAGTTTGTAGTTAAAGATACATGACCGGCCAGAGGAGTGGTGAAAGCTGACAGGAGGTTTTTGTCAAAAGTAGAAAAGAACCAGTGCACCATTTAATTCATTGACATTAGTCCACACAGAGTGCAAATATATAAATATCTTTGTTTACAGCAGGATCTGATTTTGACTTCCACAGAATATAAAACCAGAGGGTGTTACATGTGTTTTGCACACCCAATAAATGTCAAGGCACTGGACATTATACTGCTCTGTAGAGACTTGTCAATTATCAATTTATTAATTGCCAGACCACCATGCACTGCATTTATGTCTGAGTTTTCTCATCTGTATGATGGGAACAAATCCTTACTAACTTACTGTACCTCACAATGTGTTTCAGTTCATTCATTAATGTTTGGAAAGACCACTGAGATCATTTAATAGGTGCATAACAGAAGGAAAAAGTCTTAATTTTTGTTAGATGGCTATAGGTTTAATTATCTTCACTCTACTACCTGAGAGCTTTAGAGTTAAACTTTAACAGCTCAAATAATTGCAGTGGGGATATGCTATTTATAGCTCAGGATGGTATAATTTTTCATGCAATGATCTTCATTTTCTTCACTTTCAGATTTAAATCTAGCTTTCTTTAATTTAAATTTTGCTGAAAACAGCCATATTGCTACAAGCATACATTATGGTAGCTGAACATTAATGATGTCTATTCACAGCTGTTCTTAGCTTAAATAATTACCACTCACTCCCTATGATCAATATTTTAAATACCTAAACTATTCAATTAGGAGCACAAAGCACTTGCGTCTGCTCTTACTATTAAAATCAAGCCTTAACTGAAATACCTGTAACATTCATGTTATAGAAAAATATGTTCGAGGCTGTTGATTTATTAACCAAGTTGGTTTGTGTTTAATGGCAGATCTGAATGTGTGTAGCATTGCAAATGCATTTAAAACCCCATTGAAATTAATGCTACATTAATTACTGATTCAATGAACACTCTAGCATATGCTAGTATTAATTGCGTCCATTATCACAAAATAAACATCTCTTTATAAAAACAAATGATGCTTCATCTTAATATTCTCGATTTTGGTATCCTCCTTCACAGCTGCTGCTACTTCTGTTTTAGTGTTTTTGCTATAAAGAACCACCTGTTAATTATAATAGATATTTTGGATAGTTTTATCCTTAGGAGAAAAAAACAAACATCTAAAAAAATATAATGGAGTATTAACCCTTTGAATTATTTACTAAAATTTTGTTAAGTTTTTTGCAAGAATTACCCTGCTTAAATACATGAACCTCTTATCTTTTTCTTTGTATAATAAATAACTAATAAAATGCATTATGATGTTAATATTTGTATTGCAATAATAAAATTTGTGCTCAAGAAACTGTTTAGACAGCTACTAAGAGAAACATTTGTTTAAGATAAGACTGCTGTTTCTTTTCTTTGGTCAAGAATATCCTTGATAGGAAGCCCCAAAAACTTGTTTGAAATCATCTATATAAAAAATGTGAGAAAGTAATTTTGGATTAAGTTTTGCTTTCACCTAATGAGCAATTGCTGCCTCTCCTGTAAATCTACCATTTCTTAGCCAGACATTTCCATGGTGAAAACCTTCAATCAGAGAGAACAGTGTGGCTTTTAAAGTGCCAGTTTCCTTTGAAAAATGTCTCATTATAAATCACACTATAAGGTTACTTTGATTTTTTTCAGAGTTACTGTCTTTCAGTTTAGATTTTCTGAGTTTCAAGCAGAAAGTTTTTGCTGGGGCAGAGGGGGAATTGTTTTATAATTTTTGTCTTTGCAAACTGAATTTGGGTTTTGCAATTTTTATGTTTTCTTTCTGCCCTGACCTTTATCATCTCTTAAAGAACCATCTGGACCAAACCTGATTGTGAGTCACTGTATTGTTATTAACCCCTTTCCACAAACATCTTAGAGTAATCACCTCTGAGAGCAGGATTGTTGGCAGAGAATGTAATTATCAATTCTTTCACTGTAGTGCAGTAAGAGAGACTATCTCCTTGTCATTTGGCCATTAGCTGGAGTGAGATTTCAGCATTAGCTGTAGTAAAGACCTTGGAATTAAGGCAGAGAAATGTTACTTGTGATGTTTGAGGGTGCTTTAGATTTATCTCTTTCTCAGAGTGCCATCCACAGGCCTGAGGTAGATGTCTCAACTCTACTGTCAGGCACTTCAGGTGGAATTCAAGAAAGTTTGCAATTTAGGAGGAGCCACCTATATATTTTGAAATATGAAGTACAAGCTTAGCTTTCTGATCAGACTACACTGCCTTCTTCTGAGATGGGGATACAAACACAAAAGGAGATCAAGACTTTCTTTCCTACGTGGGACCACAAATAGACCAGCTTTCACTGAATATTGGAAGCAGGATGACCTGCTGGGTCGTACTGTTTCCTTTGACATTGAATGGGAACACTGCGTCTATTTCTTGCAGTAATCTTTATGTCTAAATCTTTATATTGACAGATTTTGGTCTTTTCTCGTTTGTTTTGGGGATAGATTTTTTTTATTCCAGAAAATAAGTACAATAAAATAGATTAACAAAGAGTATAATTAAAAGCTATTGACATTCCTAAAAGAAAACTCCAGCTATTATTATATAATCTAATTTTCTTACCGTGCTCCATCACACACACAGCCATCTTGCATTAGTTTACTTTTCAAAAGAATTCTACCATTCCGTACTTCAATTTTGTGAACTTTCCTGTTTCAAATTAGCCCATTCTGCTTTGCCATTCTCTCTTTATATCTAAAATATATTCGGCATACCCTCAAGATTTGTAGCTTATGCTCACAAGCTCTTAGAATACTGCACCATTCCAGTGGTGTAGCAGTTACAGCAGTCATTCAGGTATTCAGTTTCAAGGCTTCATCCGAAAGGGTAAAAATCAACATTTCTTAACTCTACAAAAGTGTCCTAGTTGGACATTTCTTCACAGGGTGTAAATGCTCTTTTCATGTTAAAGCTGGGCCATTTTAAAGATCTAAGAGTTATGAAGAGTTATTATAGACTGTTTTGGAAAGTCACTGGACAGAGAAGTGTGGTTGACTCTAATCCTTGCTCCCAGAACAGCTTTATGTACCTTGTGTTAAGCAATCATTGGTGTTATCACAGAAATAGGTTTTGGTACTATGATGAAGGTCAAGGACTTCTCTCTCTGTCAAGTGTCTGGACGCCTGCGAAGGGAGTTATGGCTTTTACTAAGCTACTTCTCTAGTTCAGGGAATCTTGAACTCTTTGTAAAACACTATGTCTTCAAGGAAAGATCTGAAGTATCCTTTGTCCCACAGGAGCCTGTATCACTGTGTGTAAGGGTGTCCTTTTGTCAGAGAGGAAAGAGTTAAGTCTGAATCTTCTCACATGAAGATAACTCAGGTGCTGAGCTTTCGTTTTGCTTTCATAGCATTTTAATGAAGTTACTAAACCAGGTCATTCAGGGAACATGGACATTTTTGGGATTTAACAGGAGATAAGGTCTGAAAGGGAAAGGGAACCTGTTAGCAGAATCAAAAAAAAACCCCTCCACCAAAACTTTATATTCCTAAGAATTTGGGCATTTAAGATGTTAAGTAAGGGTTATTAAGTTTGCATATTTTAATGAGTTAGGCATCTTTGTAATTTCAACTACTTATGTTGTTTCAGAGGTTTAGATCTTTTTCAAAAGATATCTCTTGGACTGCACATAAATGAATCTGACTAAAAGAACACCATTTGGCAAAGTTACCTTCCAGATTTGAAATATACCTCTGTTCTAATGAGAGCTTTGGACTAGAGTTTTTGTCTGCTGCCTGGGAGAATGGTTCTGATCTCTACCTTTTCATCAGAGCTCCCTCGTTTAATGCCCTATTTTATTTCCTTTAAAATAATACTACCCAAGCTGTGGTGTTTATTGTAAATTCTTTTTTTCTTTTTTTCATCATGACTTGAGGTCTTTGAATTATACTCTTTTTGTGGAGAGCCTAACTAAAGAAGTAGAGCTTATTTGTAAGACAAATGCTCATCTGTTGGCAATTTCAACATCCACACAAGTAATTTGGAGGAAAAATATCTAAGTGTCATTGATATATTTTGTTTCATCTTAACCACTGTTTGTACATATGAAAAAATGGAACAAAACCTAGGATATGATGAGATTGCTGCTATTTATTAGTACCAAAAGATTATAAATGGGAACATAAAGAATTTTTTATCATAGTTCAGTTAATCATCAGTTGAAAAAAACTTTATCTTGAAAAGATTTGCTAAGCTTTGTAGAAAAACAGCAAAGGTATGATTGTTGCAGACATTGAAAATTATGCTAGACAAAAGTTTCAAAATATGGCCTGAGGTAAATTCTGCATCAGTAGGTAGATGCACTGGATGAAATAATATATTTTTTTCTTTCTCTGATGTGTCAGATTCTATGATTCAAGTCATTTTATCGAAGCTTACTAATTTAATCAGTAACTATTATTATTATGTGCTACTGCATATATGAAATACAGCTTTTTAATTTAGGTCTAGTAAGTCATTATGCTACATTATTAAGCAGAAATTGGTTGCTATGAGAAATACTAAGTGTTATGTTCACAATAGGCATAGACAGCAAAGATTAACTCAAAATTAGAGACCGTCAAAAATGTAGATATTTTTGATATATATCAATGTGTTTTAGTGTAATAGAAACACATATACATTTAATCAGATATTAGTTACCTTTGGTAGTAACTGTCTAAGTAAATTAATGTCTTACTTGATACATCTAATTTGTTATATATACATTAAGAGATGCAGTAGTCTCTCTTAGTGGAACTAGAGTTAATTTATAGTAGAGTGATCTTTGAATTATTGTGTTTCTGTTTTTTATCTGTTGCCATTTTCTGCAGACTATTGTCTTCAAACATGATATTTCTTGGATTGCTGTCATAATTTGGGTCCTGACATCACCTATACATACCAGGGTTATCATTAGGAAGTCATTGCTTCACCTGAACTTGCCAGATCTGAGATGATATTATATCCTACTCTATTCAGGGTTGAAAATTCAAAACAATTGGTGACAGAAATATTATTCAGAATAGCAGAGAGGACTAGTGATAGTTTTTGAAGTATAGATTATGTACAAATAGAATCTGATCTTCCAACCAGACATTTGGTGTCTAAAGTTGTGTTCATCCTTTTCTCGATTTAATAGCTGTGTATATACAGACTCTTTCTATATGCATATATAGCATAGATGTATATTTAAAACTATTGCTTTGGCTCAGGACCTGAGAATGTTGATGGTGGTTGGGTATTTCAGTGTAGGAATTTTTACATTTCTTTTGCCATACACTTTTTTGTTTGTCATAAATGAAATTTGTGGCTTGTCAATTGATCAACATTTTTATCTTAATTATCTTTCTCTTTCACAGCTATACTAAATCTTCCTTAGTGTTTTCTGCAGCACTTTTCAGACATCCTAAATGAAGTCAAGCTTGACGAATACACCTTGCAACTGACCTTCTCTTTTTTTACCATGGAAACAGAATTGAATTTCTAATGACAAAGAGGTACTAAATTTGAAAAAAACAAAGGAAGATACTCAGTATCCACACAATCATTAATTGCCACTGTTCATATCCTTAATATTTTCTATCAGAACAAATAAATTGTTTCAATAAAATGTAAAAGTTAATTTCATTTGCTTGGTATGAAAGTCAGTTTATTATATCATACACTGGAATATAAGAACCACTATGGCAAAAAGGTTCAGTGGACAGAATCCTATTAGATTTTTTTTTTAAAGAGAAAATTGTAATACACCTACTAATATGGAATATATATTAGAATCTTTAAGTGATTCTGAGTGAAGAGTGCCATCCTTTTGACAGCTGTACTGCTTGCAGTGGCATTTTTTCATTTTCTGGCGATGTCAGTAGTGGTGTCTTTTGCTTTTTTATGTATTTATAGTCTTGAATCTGTTTAGATCCAGTATTTGTCTCTGCATGATATGCTTACTCTGCAGAGGTTTAAGCTAGCTACAAAGAATTGTATAACCATGTTTAAGTTAGGTGAAACCTCATGCTATGTGTATGTAGATAAAAACATGCATACATATAAAATATATTCTCTCCCAGATTTCCCCTTTGAATCCCAACCCTAACTATGAAAGGCTGTGCTAGACTTGTTTTATTCACTGCAGAACTATTTTCATCTTTGTCAAGACAATCTAGCCTCAGAGCTGTCAATTCTTTACTTCTGAAGCTGCTAGATTTCTTTTTTTGCTGTCTTGTCCCATATCCTGGGTGTGATCTGTTGCATTGCCTTCCAGGACAGTAATCACAACTATATTACAATTCCAGCTGAAATGCAAAGAAATGGAGTTCTACAAATGAAAAGTCTCATTTCTGTCTTTTAAATGTTGCTGCTACATAGCAGTTGTGAAACATTTGTCAAGTTACTTTGGAGAAATGTAGTATTGACTTTATAAATGTAAGAAGATGGCAAATACACTTAGTGCTATCCATTATTTATCTTCTTTCAAATATTACAATAGTCAAATGCCACATTTTTATTCTAACTATTTCAAAGCTTAACATTACCTCCTGCATGCTATCTGTCATTCCCAAGACCTGAATATGCAAAGGTTTGATTAGTTCATTATTATATTTACTTGGTGGTTTAAACGATAATGTTTTATGATTCATGTAATTATTAGATTCATGTTCATTATGAATTCACTGTGACATATTTCAGTATTACATATTTATTCTAATTGACTTGCTTTCTATATGTTGATGAATGATGTAGGCTTGGAAATATTTCATTAATATTTTATCTATGAAGTAATGATTTCAGAACCCAGTGTGGCAGTGAAAATAATTTTTAGTGTTTCTTCAAAACTCTAGATAATCTGGATATTTGGTCAAACGTCCTGGTTGTAAGCTCTGGCTGAATGTGTTAGGCAAGAGGAACATTTTCCTTTTAAATGTGATACATTGGTGATTGTTATTGAATATGGTTGGAGAAACAACTTCAGTGCTGAAGTTCTTCAATCTTTGGAATCAGTCCTAAACAGAAAGAGTAAATATTTAGAAGTAATGATAACATCTCCCAGAACATTTTGTGAAACTAATGTGCAGATTCACATTGACTAACTTCATTACTCTCATATAGGAAGCCAAAGTATCCTGTATCCTGTCCATGCCATCTGAAAAAATTGGGCAGGGTAGATTTGCCAGAAGTACAAATAAATAACTGGGGGCTGTGAGGGAGTGTTGAGGTGTGTGTTTGAACAACAGTACTGAGGCACAGCAGTCCCTGAAGAAGAGTACAAAGATTAGTGTCTACAGAGCCTAGACAGTCTACTCTTCTATATGGGTCTGAATCATGGGTCATCTACTGCCACCACCTGCGACTCCTCGAACACTTCCATCAGCGCTGCCTCCTTACAATCCTAAACATGCACTGATCTGATTACAGGGCAAATGTTTCTGTCCTTGAACAGGCAGAGATCACCAGCATTGAGGCGATGCTGCTGAAAACGCAGCTGCGCTGGGCAGGGCACGTCTCCAGGATGGAGGATCACCGCCTCCCTAAGATTGTGCTCTATGGGGAACTCGCCACTGGCTGCCGCAAGAGAGGAGCCCCAAAGAGGAGATAAAAGGACTTCCTGAAACAACACCTCAGCTTTGGCCATATTGACCACCATCAATGGTCCACTCTGGCCTCCAATCGGGAGAAATGGAGACACACCATCCATAACACTGCTGCTTCCTTTGAGCACACACGCAGAATCAGTCTTGAGGAAAAAAGACAATGTAGGAAGAACCGTGCCTCGCCAGTAGTGCCGATGGAGGCTTTCCACTGTGCCTTTTGCGATCGGACTTGCCCATCTCCCACTGGCCTTTTTAGCCACCAGCGTGCTTGCAGCAAGCATGGGTAGAGCCCTTGCAAATCTTCGTTTGCGAAGCCTAGGCATGATGATGACTGGGGCACAGCAGTCCCCAGGGATGAGCCTGTACTTTGCTACTCCTCCCCTTAGTCATTGCCAGGCTTTCCAGGCAACACATGCAACATCAGCCAGCTCTGGACTCTCAGTGTTGACAGGATTTTTAAGATGGAATGATTTTGTAATACCAGCTGCTACCCTGTCCCTAATAAGCAAACTATCTGTATATACAAGTGTCCATACTTTCTAAAGTTTAAATGTGGTAGAGGAGAGACACAATGCTGTAATTTTTGTGGTACTTTTCTAAAACCAGTTTGTGGTGCAGTTGCACAGAGTCATACTTCTGCATCTGGCACTGTGGGGTAAGTGACGGGCACAGAGCACTTTGGTGTTTTTTCGTGTGGTTTTTTTTTTTTTTTTTGGTTGGTTGGGTTTTTTCCTATAATTTAGAAACTTCTGAGAAGTAGAAGTTGTTGCAGGAACAGTTTGCACTGTTCTCTTAGAAAATCATGTGGCCCTCAGAAATTATTGAAATCCCAGGCTACTCTGGTTAATTTACCCTGCTTCTTTACCAACTACTAAAGAGATGTTTTAGTTCATCCTGGTCCAGAGGTTATCCAAGTTAGAATAAAATGAGTTAATTCAGCTGTAGGAGGAAGGGTAATTTAATGGATGGTGAACTGTGAACTCCATGCTTCTGTAAGTAGACTGCTGCCATTAACTGAATTAGCTCAAGAAGTTGTACAAAACATTGAAATCTACATTATAGTGTATATAATGAGTGACTCAAAGAGCATAGAGCTCTGGACTTCCAGTAAAGCCAGTTTTTCCCTAGTGCACTATGGTGAACAACTAGGTAGAAGTTTTGGATTGTTTCATTCTTTGCTGCTTTTTAAGTTCATTTTTATATGGATATGTGACTTTAAGTAATTAAACTTTCTGTGTATGTGAATTTGAACAGGCAAATCTGTTTCTCTTAAGTTACCAATTTTACAGTTTCTAAAATTATTGACTTTACTGAATAAATTCAGCAGAAGTTGGTACAATTCTGTCTCTAAAAAATCAACCCATATTTATGTGTGTATAAAAGGCTTGTGAAAATAGCCAGGTAGAAGAGGAAAATACTCAAAATGTGTCTGTGGAGAAGTAGGTATTATGAAAGGACAAACAATCTATCCACACAGATTCCTTGTATGTCCTATGTTTGGAACTGTTTCTTAAGCACCAAAGTCTATTAACCACAAGACTTTAGGAAAACATCCATAATTAATTTTGTTGTGTATGGAAAAGTGTGGGGATTTTGTAATACCTTTGAAATCTATGGGATTTAAAATTTCCTATTGGTATATTTAGACTTTTATAGTATTTGGGTTTTTTTCAGCATTTAAAAGCAAAATTTCACCAAACCCTGAATGTATTAGTTTCAAGTTTTAAACACTGACAACTGTATTTATACACAAGGGTTAGAACATCTTCAGCAAGACCTGGATAATGGCCTGGTCAAAATGAGAAACTTGTGCTGATATATGGTAATAGAAGAGGCTACGGTTAAGTTTATGGTTGTAAGACTAGAATTTAGAAATATCTGAAAGAAGTATCTAAATATCTAGACATTTCAGAAGTGTCTACAATCCCTCTTTTTAGAGATGAGTGATCAAGTTGTTTTGCTTTTGGGAAACAATATTATGTTGTTACATTCAAAGATTGAAAGCATTTTTTTTTTTATTACTTTAATGCTCATGCATACAGTTTGGGTATGATATGAGGTCAAACTCAAGTGACTGTAAGTATTTGAAAAGATGCAACTGCCAATGAAAGAGAAATATAAGTCTGAAAATATAAACCTGTGGCTGAAATTTCACAAGGAAAAATGCAGATGTGTAATTATGAAGCCACAAATTGTAGTAGACAATGAGATGTCTGTCGAGAGAAATGTAGTAGTAGTGGCCCAATTTCCATCTGTGTTGCCTGGAGTGCTGATTACATCAGAATCGCAGAATCACAGAATATTCTGAGTTGGAAGTGACCCACCAGGATCACTGAGCCCAACATTATATGGTGACAAAATCGGGACTATTTTGTGTTAACACAATTCTTTGTGGAAATAGCATCAAATAAAGAAAGCCTATGACAAGACTTTAAATTAATATTTACCTAATTTATATATCTATAGTAAATTAGATCTTTAGGCTTTCTAAGGCAAACAAAAAAATCCTCAAACTAACAACAAAAAAAACAAGCAAGCTATTTCCTGTCCCAGTGTGATAAGCAGTTCTGGAATGAGAAAGGACTTGGAACCTCCAAATTTCTGAAATAAGTAAATGGTTACTTGAGGTATTATACTAAAGAAAGAGAAGAAAGTTCTGTTCTTTTTAGAGAAAAACAAATATAAAATACACCTCTGGTCATAACTGAAAATTATTTTATAAAATATGGCTTTCTTTAGCTCAGTTTAGGTATAAGGTATTATTTTGCTTTGCTTAATGTTCAGTAGGAAGGTGAAAACTTTCAGTTGTTCCTGTCCCTCCATGGTGCTAAACTCTCCAGATAATTTTCTTAGGAAGTGGCATGCAAATTGGCACAGCCTCTGAAATGGTATCCGAAAGGATGTCTTTAAATAGTAAAGCCTTGTTTTAGTTTTGGACTTGTTTGAGGTTTTGATAAGTTTGCAGTTAAAGGCTAGTAATAGTACACCTAAGGTCTCCCAGCCATATCCTCTGTCAGTGCTGTAGTCAGTCTTATATTTAGTCACCTACCCCTTCTTAATATTGATCAAAATTATTCATAATTTAGTAGTAATTGATAGCTGCACTGCTGCTTCACTAGTAGTATTTGATATTTCCAGATATTTTAAATACTTAAAAAAATTATAAATATTGGAATGTTATTCAAAAGGGAAAACCAAATATTTTAACCTTCTGATTGAAAAGGGTATTGCAGACAGGTGGGAAGCTTGGTTATTAGGAACAGCAGCTGAAGTTCTTGATTGTTATGATTCAGTGCATTAACTTTAAATCAGGCAGTGAAATCTTTTACATGTTAGACTAATTTTGGACAACATTTCTACCAAAATAAAAACAGTCTAACCTATCAACTCTACTGTGAAAACCACAAATTTAATAATTTTATTAAAATTGTAGTAGCAGAACTGGTAGGGAGGCGTGCCTCTGAGTGTGTTCTGCATAAACATACTTATAATCTGAAATAAAATGAAAGAAATATTTTTCCTCTGACATCACCATTCTGTGTATCTAGGGAGCTGCATATAATTTCCATAGAATCAATGTTTTAAAACAAATCCTTTTCTTATATCCTCTGTGTTTTAAGTTTTATTGTGTCTCAGGTCTAGTATTACAGTAGAACATCTTCCATCTTTGCCCACACTGTATTTAATGAGGGTTTACCCACTAAAGTGAAACATGTTACTTTTTCTTGTCAAGTTTTTGATGTATCTAGATGAAAATAAATTTATCATGTTTGTCTGCAAAAACAAGTTTCATAGTGCCTTCCAATTAAATAAGTTCATCATCCTAGAATAGGTTTTGTTGGTCTGGCTGTATGTTATGTATCTATGTGCCACTGCTGCTTGGTTGAGAAAATCAGCGTGGAAAAAAAAGGCTCCTATTTGTACTTTTCTGACCTCCTCAAGAAGTTTATTTTGTTTAGGTTGTTACATTTTGAGACTTCTAAATGGCCAGAATTTTCCTTTGTTTTTGGAACATGACATGCAAATGCCATGTGATATAGACAGGCAAAAGAAGCCCTAATAGGATTTAAAATTAAAATACTGCTGCTTCACCGGACTTGAAACTGCCTACAGACCAGAAAAAACGAGGACAGAAAGAAAAGCTTGTATGCTTTCTTGCTTTCTTGTGCTTTGCTTGTGCTTCTCTCGTCTATATGTCCCAAAATACTGTGTGATGTCTCGCCTGAATTATGGTGATTGGCTTCTATCTGAATTCATGCAGATGGACCATTCTGCCAACTCTGAAATCTTTGAATTTCTGAAATTGCAGATTATGACTTTACCAAATCAGTGTTGAATCTTGAAGCAACAGAATAAATTTATCAAATGCACTGGATGCTAAATGACTGTGCCTTAATGCCCTGGAAGGGTCAGTTGCAACAAAAGAGAAAACAGTTATAACTGCAAATAGGAATGGCAATTGGTAAATGTTTACTTTACTAAATGCCCAAAGATCCACAGCAGAGTGTGAATCACATTAATTAGAAAATGATTCTGTGGGGATGCAAATGCTATTATGAATAATAAGTATATGTAAAAAAAAGATGAAAGAGGACTTTAATTATGTAAATCAAAAAGAAAAAATTGCAGAGAACTGATAAGAGAAGGACAGAACGTGAAATTTATAGTCAGCAGAAATAAGAAAAATAAGAGGATTAAATATATGAAGAACAAGATAAATCCTGACAATTTTATCACTATGTTACTGGATGGCAATAGTGGAATTGATCATGTGAATGCAGGAATGGCAGACATGTTCAAAAAATGTTTGTATTTGGTGAAGAGGGGGGAAGGAACTTGATGATGTAATGTTTTGCTTTCCAACAGTAATTAAGGCGATTAAGTAACAGCTACTAAACTAGAAATTATTAAATCAGCAGGTCCCAATAACTTCCTTATTAAAACCTGGCAAAACTGTTCTCTCTGGCAGTTTAACAATTAAGTCCTTTTTTTCCGGTCATTTGATACTTTTTCATCTTTTCATGCACTATTGCAGATACTGAGTAAGCTCTCAGCAGTTCTCCACACACTGTACATAACCTGTTTAAGTCTCCCATTAGTAGTAAAACATCGTTCCTTCATGTGTTGTTTAGCACATCTCATACTGAGCTGTAAAATACACCTTTCTCCTCATCCATCACATTTTCTTTGAGCTATAAAATTGTATGAGAATAGTCTTTGCATCTGGTGTAGAAAAATGTGCAACTATAATTTCTTTTTCTATTCACCATGTTTAATTGTACTACTGGTTTTGCTGAGACCTTTATTAAGAATAATGTCTGAGAATCTAAAAGAGATAAAATAGTTATCTTGTTGTCCACCTGGCTTTATGATCTATAACATTCCCAGTAATCTGAGAGTTTGCAGTAACTGTGCTGACCATATTCATGCTCCGAGATAAAAGGAAAGATCTATTGGTAAGAGGATTTTTGGGTATCAGTATCATTGCTGCTATGATTTTTATCTTTCATACTCTCTACACACAACTTTAAGCATGGTTATTTTTTTCTCCCTAGCATGCTACTGGTAGTGCTTTATTATGATTTTAAGATATCTTGAATAATATTTTTGCCTGTGCCCTCAGTGTAGTCAGGATTCAGGCATATTTCAGACTACCATGCTGCCTGTTTGGGACTCTTTCTGGCAGGTGTCAACCACTGAAGACCCCTCTTTAGAAAAGATTTCTTCAAAACAGTCTGTTAAACCAAGCATAGCATATTATATTAGCCTATCAAAATCAGAAGGAGGAATCCATGGTTAGTAGATCCTGGAAAATGTTACAATATCCTAATGAAATGGCATTTGCTGTTTACCAATACCCAGAAACTATTCTTAATACAGTCTGTCTTGTACCTGGCAGAAAAGGTATTACAAAGTTTATGGAAACAGGTGAGTAGAAGTGGAAAGAAAATTAAAATAATACTTCAAACCAAATATGGCCAAACGCAGAAGCTATGAGGAGATCCTAGCAAAATAGTTTGTGTAGTTCTTGTGCATTTGTATTTTTGCATGCTGGATTCACTGAAATATGGATTGAGCAGCTTCTGCTTTTGCTCTTAGAAGTATTTCACAAGGAAATTGTTTTTCTTCCTTAATTCCTTCTCCGTCTCTCTAGCCTTCCCTCGTACCCTGCTGTCCCTTTTTCTTAATCATCGGTTCCTCCGAAAGGAAGTTTTAGTCTCATTTCTACCACACCTCTGGCTGCTCATTACTGTTTAAATATCCATGTAACTTGTATATGCTCTCTCTCCTGCTGGGGTGATAAAACAGAATGAGATGATGACTTCTGTAATACAGGCCCAAACCCTAGACTTGTAGTCACTGAGAGGCACAGTGCTTTTTTGGGCCAGGATGGGACATATCAAATCACAGTCACGTATTTGAGATTAATTTCCTCTGCACATTAGTGACTGCTGTTGAGTTTAGATACGATGGTACTCAGTTTAGCAGAGGGAAGGAAGACAAGCTCTACCACAAGCTCTACCTTACAGCATTTAAAACAACTCTTACTTACTGTGCTTCTCTAGCAGTCAATGTTGTGAAAGATATGCAATATTTTAATAGTGTTTATTCACTGGCTTCTTCTCTCAATCATTCATGTACTTTGTTTCAGGGCTATTACCAGGAGGAAGACAATACTCTCCAGAATCAGTTACATAAAAAAGAGAAAACCAATAACAAAGTATAATTGTGTAAAACAGAAGTACCAGAGCTAGAACTCAGAAAAATTCAGTTTGGAAATATTGTAGAGGGAAGGTAAGTCAGATACCTACTGAAAAATTATGTTTCCGTAATTTTTATTTTTTTGAGTAATATTTTAACTCAAAGAGGAATTAACTCTGGTCTGCATTTGAGTGGTGGTCAGACTAGAGGATATTTATATTTAGTCTTACTTGTAAAGGTACTTCAAGATCTCTATTTCCTTTATGGTATGAATGCTGCTGCTTTCTATACTGTTTTCGTGAACAGTTTTCTCCTGCTTGCAAGAGACACGAGTGTTGTTCTTGTTTTCTACATTCCACAGGAATCTAATGAGCTTCAACAAATCCAAGTGCAAGGTGCTGCATCTGGATCAGGGCAATCCCAGGCATGAGTGCAGACTGGGATAAGAATTCACTGAGAGCAATCCTGCGAAGGAGGACTTGGGGGTTCTGGTGGATGAAAAACTGGATGTGAGCTGGCGTTGCATGCTCGCAGCCCAGACAGCCAACCCTATCCTGGGCTGAATCAAAAGTAGCATGGCTGGCAGGTTGATGGAGCTGATTCTGCTTCTCTACTCTGCCCTTGTGAGATCCCGCATGGAGTTCTGTGTCCAGCTCTGGGATCCTCAGCATAGGAAAGATGTGTTCCTATTGGAATATGTCCAGAGGAGGGCCATGATGATAGCCACAGGGCTGGAGCATCTCTCCTATGATGACAGACTGAGAGAGCTGGGGTTGTTCAGCATGGAGAAGAGAAGGCTCCAGAGAGACCTTATTGGTACCTTCTAGTATACCTAATTGTGGTTTATAGAAAAGAGGGAGAGCAAATTTTTATGTGGGCCAATAGTGACAGAACATGAGGGAACAGATTTAAACCAAAAGAGAAGGGATTTAGAGTAGATATTAAGAAGAAATTCTTTACTGTGAGGGTAGTGAGTCACTGGTACAGGTTGCTCGGAGAAGTTGTGGTTGCCCCATGTGGATGAAAATGTTCAAGGCCAGGTGGGCTGGGGCTTTGAGCAACCTGATCTAGTGGCAACCTGTCCATGGCAGGGGAATTGGAACTGAATGCTCTTTAAGGTCATTTTCAACACAAGCCTTTCTATGATTCTATGATCCTATTAATTGTTAAATTATTTTTGTCTGCTTCACCTAAATATTGGTGTGTATGAAGTATCGCCTCCAAACAATGCATATATTTTCCTTTATACTAGCTACTTGTGGATAATGGAAATTCAGTCAGTTGTATTCAAATAAAAATAATATCTGGGTTTGCATCTAATGAAGTATCTGTTTGTTTCATCTCCATGTAGAACATTTTCCTCCCTCATGTTTTTTTCTTCTGTCACATGAAAATGTTTCTTAAAATAGGCCTACTGTCTCCTGGAAACTAGGCTTGTATTCTTAGTGGGATGCAGATGAACAGATTTGCATTGGTCTCTTTTTAAACAGTATCACCACAATGAAACCAGGAATTCTGCAAATGTTTAGCAGTAGAATGAGAAAATACAAAGACAAATATATTCAGTGTTTGTTAATGCAAATACCTCTCCAGTATTTATTCACCTAGTGAATCCTTCCTCCTCCATGAAAGTAATAGAGAAGAACTTTTAGCTTTTGTTTGCACTGCAGATCTGTTGTGCAAATGAGATCTGTCATGCACCATGTATTAGTTCTGTGTGCATGATAGTCATTGTTGCAGAAAGCTTATTAGCAGGAAGGGCAAAAGAAACCATTACTAGAATACCAACCGTGCTTTAAATCAAAAGTGTGGAGTGACGCGCACCAGAATGAATAGTTTTATCCATGTCTTAAACTTTATTTTAAACATCTGGTGTCTTCCAAGGATAATACAGGATATACCATAGAACCCATTTTTATCACATTAAATTCTAGAGATGATGTTAAAGAGATATAATACATCATAGTCCACTTTGTATGACAGCTGCTTGAAAGATGGATTCAGTAGCATAATTCAGATTCAGACAGCTCGAGGTTAGAATCTTTTATATTTTTGTATTGGTGATACCTTGAATAGAATTTGATTTCTTTTATCAGGCATATTATCTAGTAATATTTAGCATGTTAATTGCATTAAGTGTAGCTGACACTTCCTGCCTATTTATTCCTTTTTTTTTTTTTTTGTGCTGTTTTAGAGTGAAGAAATGGTCTAAAAGTCTTAGTGCCATCTGTGGTGCTAGAGATGGGTTTCATATTCCTATAATGTTTGGGATTTCCACATACCTCACTTCGTAGACATGGATATTTTAACATAACATAAAACATATGTTGTGGTTATCCAACTGGAAGGTGGTGAAGTCATGAACAGCTGGCTACCTGTCTTTTTCTACCATTATGGGATTGAAGTAGCCACACATAGGAGCAGGAGAGCTTATTGTTAGTAGGGATTTAAAGTGACTAATTATAGACATATGGTTTTAATCAAAGGAGACTGTACTGTGAGTGCCCTCCCAGAGGCTTTCTTCTGCTCACTAAGGTTGTCTCTGTCTTGCTTGGTTTCATCTGCTCATTTATTAATTCATTTCATCAAGTACTGGTAGCTGTGTGGATTGTTGAACCTGTGTTGACAAATACATGAAACTGCCTCATCACTTACGCTTGAACTTCAATGTCTAACAGATTCACTCAGTTTAACTTAAATTGCTTGGTCAGAGAGTGGGATCAAGGTTAGTGTGCTCCCTCATCCATCTTTCATGTCCATATTGCTCTTAATAGTCTGCCTATAATTTATCTGCTGGCATCCGCAGTGAACTTGGAACACCTACACATCATTTCTGTTCTTGCAGTGGATTATGTTGAGACATTTCTAGTAAGGAGTCATGTCTAAGGGATGATGCTGTATTGTAGATGGACTATGAATAAACAACTGCACACCTGGGCACACACTAATCTTTCTTCTAAGGTCATCTGAAGATGGTGTTTGAATGCAGGGTCGCATCTCTAAACTGTACATAGTTTTAACATACGTAACTTTAGTTACAAAGGCTAACATTGATCTTGATCCTTTTTGAGAGGCGCTGAAACAAAAAAATTCCATTCAGACAGCCATTAGAGAGGTGATTAGGGCATGAAGACATACTTTTGGGAAACAGAGGAACTAACTTTGGGAGGTTAGATGTGCTTCAAGGACTTTTTGGCAGGCTGCGTGCCTGTGTCATCAGATCTACAAATATATGCAGGACTAGTGCAATCTGGCCAATTTGGTCAGCTGGGTCTCAACCTTGCAAAATAGAAATGAGGATATTGCTTTCCTCTTTCACCTCTGCTCTCCTTCTCTCTCACTGTGGTGTTGTCTAGAGTATGACTTGCTTCTCAACAATAACTTTGTCTGTGGCATCAGTTGATGCAGGTTATTAGAGGCTTGCAGTTTTGGAGGAGGCATAAGCCTGAAACAGTATTTGAAAGTACTGTCCAAATGTACACTTGCAATTTCTTGCCCTTTTATAGTTTTGACCACTCATGTGCATACAGACAATCAAAAAGTAATATTATTTATTTTTTAAAGATTTTTTTTAATTTTAGAAATAATTATATGAGATGAAAGAAAATTTATGGAAAATTGTGTAAAAAATTAAATAAGATGTCTTTTGGAATAATCTGAATAAGAGGTGATACATTATTATTATTATTATTGTAGTTCAGCATTTTTGTATTCCAGAACACAGAAGCAAAAATACCTCTTATGGGCAAAGAAGACTCTGCACTCAGTATATTTGGTAAATATTTTCCTAAAGTGGATAATCTGACTTTTGTTCAAGTAAAGCTAACACAAAACTTATGTGACTAGAGCCTAATATGCACTTTAAATTTGTCCTTACAGAATGTAAATATATTGGGGCCATTTTATGGTATTAACATTTCAACTTCTGATTTTTTTTAAAAAATAGACTGTGTCCTAGTGGGAAGCCTGTGCTGGAGCTGGCTCCTGGCAGGACCTGTGGACCTATGGAAAGAGGAGCCCACATTGGATCAGGTTTGCTGGCAGGAGTTGTGACCCCATGGGGGACCCACACAAGGAGTTTATTCCTGAAGGACTGAACCCCATGGAGGTGACACATGCTGGGGCAGTTCCTGAAGAAGTGGAGCCCATGGGAATGACTTTGGTGAACTGGAGAAGTTCACCAAAGACTGTCCTGTAGGAGAGATCCCATACTTGAGCAGAGGAAGGACTCTCCCTGAGGAAGAGGCAGCGGTGGAGACAATAACTGATGAACTGACTGTAAGTCCCATTTCCTGTCCTCTTTGCACTGCTGGACAGAAGAAAGTAGAGAATCAGGAATAAAACTGAGCCTGGGAAGAAGAGAAGAATTGGCAGAAGGTGCTGTAAGATTCAAGACTTTTTTTTTCTCATTATTCTACTCTGATTTGATGAGTAATAAATTGAACTAATTCCTCCAGGTTGAGTCTGTTTTGTGTGTGATGGTAATCGGTGAGTGATCTCTACTGACACACATGTAGATCCCTATCTTGACACATGAGCCTTTTGTTATATTTTCTCTCCTCTGACCAGCGAAGAGGGAATGGTCTTGGTGGGCACATGGTGTTCATTCAGGCTCAACCCCTCACAGACATTCTGTGTGCCAATTTCTCTGTTAGATTGTTCACAAATCATTTGTGTATGTCAAATGACAAAGAGGATCTGAAGAGTCAAACAGGTAGTGCTTCAGACCTGATGTCTCCTTATGTGTTTCAGTGGTTTTGTGTTGGATTAGACGTCTGGGTGCAATGTAGTGAAACACCTTTAACAGTTGGAGTGCATTAGTTATGCTGCAGGAACTGCTTTTTAGGTTTACTTTAATCTCAAATAAGTGTGTTTAGTTTGAATGTCAGGACATTCAAAGGCACTAACTATAGGGAATTAATTTCAAGAAGATAATTATGGATTTGAACCAAACAGCTAATGCTCATATAACCTAGGACTGCCTAATCTACATTCCAGAAAGAAATTCTCCAATGTAATACTCCTTTTCTAACAACATTCTCCAGCAGCTGAAAGACATTGACTTAAATTCTCACATTAAAGCAAAATAAGCCAAAGTAAAGAGAACGCATGGGAAATACTCAGTTCAAACAGTTTGGAGAAGTTATAAGCAACTGCAAAGAAAGGCTTAAAATGGAGAGAATTAGACAAGCCTTTCTTGTTTTGCTAGCAGTGCTACATATCATGATTTAATATTAAATCATATTAAGTCTGGTTTAATATTAAAAACGTTTGTGGGTGTCTGGTAAGTGGTTGTATTGCTTTATCTTTTAAGCTGCTATTAAACACGAGGAATTTTCTAAAATCCTATTTTAGATTGTAAAGCCAGTGATTGCCTATTTTTCCTAACCTGACACAATGCCCACTGTCACTCAAGAGAAGGTTTTCTGGCACAGATGTTTTTGCTATGCTATTATACATGGAACCCCTCTGTTTTGAACGTTTTCAGCTCTGCCCACAGAGAGACACACTAAGAATGGATAATTCTTGATGATTATGATTTTAGTGACTTTTCTACTGCCACAAAGAAGTTTTTCAGAAAGCTGTTGCTTGGATGCCCATTTCCTTATCTGAAGCACTGCAAGGATGTTTCCTCTCCCATTAGTACATTAAATTATTTTTAGAAAATACACAAAACGTCACTGTGTTGTTATGCTTTATATTTGTCAGTGAAATCAAATTTGACTTTTAATGAAAATCCTTTTGTGGATATAGATAGAATTATTAACTTATTTTTTTTTAAAGAACATCAGTATGTCAAATCTGACCTTCCTGGCCCCTTTACCTAATTTGCCACTAAACCTGAAATTTTCACGCAGGTTAAAACAGGGAGGTTTTGATTTATATCTGATAGGGATCTGGCCCACTTCCAGTATCTTCACCTTTGTATGACATCAAGAAATCTTTGTCTTGTACAGCAGTAAAACACTGATAATCCTCAGGATTGCCAATCCCAGGAACTTGTTTTATGCTTTCTCAAACTATTTATTATCTTTCTTCATACCTGAAGACTCATACTGCACTGGAAAACAAAAGATGGATGTTGCTGTGGTTTACCCAGCAATAAAGGTCTTCCCCCTGGCATTGTTCCTGTGCTTCTCTGTGCTTTGATGTTCAAACCAGGCATGTTTGGTAGTGTAATGCACAAGGCAAGGTAAGTGTCTAACTTGATTTTTTAAGAGAAAGAGATTTCCTTTTTGTATTGACTTTGAACTAGGAATACTGCAGTGGTCAGAAACTAGCAGAAAGAAGAGTCCTTTGCAGTGGTATTTTTAAAAAGAGGTCACCCACAGCATGGCACCAGTCTGTGCCTTGTACATATGGAAGTGGTAATTTTAATTTGCTTTAAGAGCATGATGGCTTCACTTGCCCAAATACAGCAGCACTAATGCCTTGCTGTAGATCTTGGATGCTGCCTTCAACCCGGGAAAGCATACACAATTCTTTCTTGTTTTTGATTGATTTATTTTACAGTTTATATTTCCAGACAATATGTGTTACGAAAACCAGAGATACCTAGAACTATTGGCCTGTGTTTATATGATTGCATTTATCTACCAGTTCTAATAGTACCTATAGGTCTTAAGAAAATATCTCATCATATTACAGAAAGTGTAGTACAGATGCCTGTCTGGGCAGTTTTCCATATGAGCCATATGAAAGATACGTTTCAGAAACAGAAAGTGCCTTATATGGAATAGGTTTCAGAAAGAATAGGAAAGGAGCTGGATCATCTTTTTCATACTAATTTGTAAGATCAAGTTATCAGTGCTTGTTTTAGTGGTTCTTGACTGCTTCTCTTGTGGTACGTCATTTTCTTTACCCCCTCAGATTTGAAACTAGACATACTGATACTTTTGAAGTGAAAATCAGGTATATATGAGTGATCTTAAAATATAACTTGAATGCGAATAGTAAAACATTTTGGAAAATATTTCTGGTTTGTGCTTAAGAAAAAAATATACTATAGTTACTCTAAGACTGTAGTAAGAATCTGTTAAATTCATGCTAAGTTTAAAAGCTGCCTTTTGGAAATTCCCACCCTAAATTTCCCTCATCAATATAAAATTTCCCTAGATGCCTAATGCTGTGCTTCTGGGCATACTCAGCTCCTGAATCCTACTGAACCCTGACTGGGTTTCAGAGATCAGATATTCTACCTACAATTTTTGGAGTGCTTGATGGTATTCTATGCACTCTAAGGGCAGCCTCAGGTCTGCATAGAAATCTGCCAAAATTACAAGGAGGGGTGATTAAAGAGGCCCTGGAGACAGAAGAGGCCTAAATAGAGCTAGTTATGAATTGGGGCAATTGCAGATCTTTCCTTGTAAGTTATACCATGAGCTTTATTGTGAAGCTCAGAAGCATGCCAAGCCTAGTTTTACGTATTTTTACTTTGACATATTTTCCAATTTAACCTGTTAGACGGTTGCTATTTTTGGCTCTATGGGAGCCCAGAATTTCTCTAGTGAAAATATTATCAGCTTATAAGCAGTTTTAAATGTTCCTGAAGTCTCTCGTGATTGTTGTGATTATAGTTCTGTTCCCTCCCACCTTTTGCAAATGCAATGCAACAAGCCAATTCTGTCTCAACAGGAATTGATTCATATGCAACTTCATTTTATTTATTGTAATTTTAGCCTGCAGAACTATAAATACTGATATAAATCTCAAAATTCTCACTTTTCTATGCTAGTGCATCAATACTTAAATATTTTTAGTCCCTTGCTCATTTATTAGACAGTGATAGAACACATTAAAATGTTCTATCAAAAATACGAATGAATTACTATTAGCCTGTAATTATACTTCTGAATTCTCAAGGGAACAAACAAAAATCTAAAATAATGGTTGTTTGTTAGTAAGAAAGTTATTAAAAACGCATTTTAATTAGTTTGCCTTCAGAATTTCTTGCTGTGTGTTGTGTTGTATGTTTCATCAGCTCTTCATCAGTTAGAGCCAACTTTCACTGCATGCAAGTATTAAAGGAGTTTTAATGGTCTGGATAATTTTCAGAAGAAAATTAATTAAAGAAACCGTTTTCCTGGTGGCTATCAATCTTATGGCTCTCCAAGCCCAGCTATACTTTCCTTCTCCTTTCCAGCATACTAATGTGCTACCAATTTACAGGAGAGTAATTGCATTTTCATGCCCGTGGCTTTTCCTGCATTCCATTTTAGAAAGCTGCATGACTATTTTTATTGATAAGGCAATAAGTTAGAAGCATCTCAAAAAATCCCCCTGTTGACCTTTTATTTTCCCTCCTTCTCTTAAACTGTCAAACTAGAGAGCCTCTAGAAGTGTATTTTCTAACAAATTAAGTGCAGTGACATCATTAGGCCTTTGAGTTTAGTAGCCCTGAGTTTTAATTAAATGTCAAACAAATACCATTGAATTCTGACAACAAAACCGGAGTGCTATTTGCAGAAAAACTTGGCATCACCATTTTACCTTGCTTGCTTTTCTCTCTACCTAGTGATATTCAGTGACATGCCACAGAAAAATTCTAGTGAGCATATTAAAAACAAAATAATTACTGTGTTGTGCACCCTGACACATCCTGGGTATCATAGGGTGAGTTAGAAGCTTTTTAGCCTGGTATTATTTAGTTAAAACTGATTTTTTTTTTTTTTGATTTGTGGTATTTATCACCATGACTATTTGTTGTTGTATAATTGATCCCCTTTCAGGGAGATTCTTAATACAGTTTCCATACCGAATGACATAGAGAATCTCCCAAATATGGAATGGAAATGATCCCTGTCTTACCATGCTTTGAGCACTGTGTTAGAGAGTTGCCACTACCTGACTATTTATATCTTCACTTTTCCATTCTTTGTGTCGACTTAGGTAATGATTTTTTTCCTTATATGAAATAATACTCTGCTGATTTTGACATCATCTGAGGACACCATCCTTTGCCTGCCTGGTTCAACAGTGTCGCATTGGAATCATGACCTAATGGAAACCATATAAACTTAGTAGAGCTTAAAAATTGCTTAGGGTCAGTTATGTCTCACTTGATCAATTGTGCTAATTTCTGAAGGCCAGTTAATGGATATATTTGATTCCTGTATTTCACTGCTTGGCTAATCTGTGCAAAATGAGATGCAGACAAGGCAATTTTGGGCAGTAATTACTGAAAGCATGCTCCAGCTTTCAGTTGCTCTGGTATAGTGATATTAATTTTAGTGCATTTAATTCCAAATCATGCCAGTATAATTGAGATTTATTTAATATTCTAATGGTATCTGAATTTCAAATATCACACTCATCTGTACATCTCTAAGCACATCAAAAAAGAGGAGTTTCCTCATTCCCTAAATATTGGTTTAAAGTTCTACTTTTCCAAGGATTTGCTGTCTAGAGTGTTAGTTAGAGTCCTCTTCTGCCCTCACAGATAATGGGTACCATATCCATGTATCTCAGCTCTGGGAATATTCCCTGTACTCAACTCTCTGAGAAAAAAACAACGGTGTTGAAGACTAAAAGATTGGTTGCAGCATGTAAATAAATAAAATAAGTCCCAATTAATAAACAGTTTAAAGGGAGAAAAAGGAAACTTATAGACAGTGGGGGAAATGGCAGAGTTGTGCCTTCAGTGATTGGCAAAGACAATAATCACTTTAGCCTTTTGGGTTGAGTTTCTGGTTCCTTAGGCCCCTCTTACAATATTGTGAGAAGTATATCTGAACTTGAATTCCAATGGTCTAGTTCAATCACATTTCTTGGAGGGATAGGGATCTTATCACTATGAATTTCCAAACTTGTTATATCATCAGGTGGCTGGGCTAAGGAGGAAGGTCATACTCATACATTTATATCGCAGGCTCTCCTATTTTCTCAGTATTTTCTTGGTCATGCTGCTCCTTTCATCATCGACACTGTAGAGGCTGTGCAGGCTAGCTTGCTGGTCCATTTTTCTGTTCACCCAATGTAGTTTCCTTGGTTTTATTTGGGGTCTGTTTTTTTTTTTTTTTTTTTTTAAATCTTCCTTTTGTTGACTGGAAGTGTTCTGAGAAGAGGGTTGGACGTTTTTGGCTTTTTTTTTTTTTTGGTGATAGTTCATAGAGACCTAGTTTTGAGAATCTGCAAATGAAGATAATAATGATGTTTCTACAGATAGGGGAAGAGAAGGCCCAGTGAAAGGAAACCCAAGATACAGATGTATACTACGGAGACAATTCCCCAAGGCCACTTTTGGCAACAACCATTCTCTGAAAGGAGCGTTGTACAGGACTAGAAGGTCATAGCTCTAGGATTCATCTTCTGGCCTATATGTGCAACCAGGTGGCTCTGCAGTGTAAACTATGTGCTAGAGGACAGAATGGGAAGTGTAACTTCTGTGTACATGGTGTATTTTATGACCGAAAAGCTGTATCTGAGCTAGCTTTAAACAAGCACAGTCTAATTAACTCTGCAAAGAAGGGCTAATAAGCTGAATAAATGTGTGCATTACGTACCTTGCTCTGGGGCACAAAACAAGTGCCCTTAATAACAAATTATTATTAAAGAAACTAACACCCTACTAAAACTTTACTCTGTCAGGTTTGAAGTACTGTTTCATTATTTTGGGGGCTTTGAAGTGGAAAATGACCAAAAAAGTAATTGTTTCAGAGGCCCAGAGGAGAAAGGAGCAAACGTTATGCAGTTGCTCTACTTCAGAGCTCATGAATCCTGGGGAGTGCGACATGAGCCAGCACACACCAGCTGGCTTACAGCCAGCCTTCTGCTGCTGCCACTATTCAAACAGTGTGATCAGACATGGACTGCTTATCCCTGCTAGAATTAATCCCAGAGGGACACAGAGTACTGATTAGGTATGAATTTACTAACTTTGCTTTGGAAAACATTGTCTGCCATATTTGTAAGTATGAGTGTGTATTGGCATATGCAGGATTTAGAGAGATGCGTAGGTGACCGTGCAGAGAACTTTCCCCAGTGGCTACTCTTTCCTGCAATAGGTGGAACAAGAATAAAAGGTAACTCACATTTTCAACAAGCTTCTCAAAGACTTGGTATCTTCTTGATTCCCATTATAATTCACTTACCATAGAATGGCTGAATTGAAAAACTCATAACAAAACATATTGACATTTCAAGCCTTTTTTACCCATGTTATTTACAGTTTATTGCCTCGCTGAGTTTTACTGAGACTCTTATTTTGCTCTTTTGTTAAGCATCTGAAAACTACTAGCTTGAAAAATACACTATCTGTGCTGTCTGTAATTAGCTCTTAAATTATTCCAATTCCCAATGAAATGTTTATATATATGAGAAATAAATTTATTAAAAATGTAATAGAAGTTTTGTACATTTCCCTTTGAAAAATCAGGAAGAGAATTATGGCATAAAAGCTTTGAAATACAATTTTCTCTTTAAAAATGAAGCCTAAACTTTATATAAAGAGCAACTACAATCTGTTCATTGGACACAGCTTTCTATGACTGATACAATTAAAAGTCATAAACACTAGAAAATAAGTGTTTAATGGAGGCCTGGAAAGAATGATTCAGTTGATGAACTGAAATAAAATGTGCCACTGGTTTTTGCTACATTCCACTTCAATGTAGCTCAATGTGACTGCTCCCATTTTAGGGCCAGGGTTACAGGCTGGTCACAGTTTGTTACCTAATGGGCAGCTTTGTGTTTACAAAATCACCATAGCATTTTGCACTATTCTTAACAATTTTAGTAGAAAAGCAGAAAAATAAAGAGATTGTAAATGATCCTATTAGTCTGATATTTCTTTGGATTTAGGCCTGATAATGGCTCTGAAATGTTGGTACTGTCAGTATTAAATATGGGGGATTAACAGAGGTTTTTTCTCTTGGAAAAGCAACACTAATTAACTCTGAGAGTAATGAAAGTATGATGATAATATTTTTTCACTAAATAGAAGGAGCCAAATAATTCTATGCACATTCCTGAGATTAACTCTGAGACATGGCATTAAAAACAAACAAAAAATCCAAAACTACTAATGTAGCTGCAGGCTAAATAACTTCCACTAATTTAAGGACACTTGCTATAGAAAACAAATTTCAGCCAAATCATGTGACTGAAATTGTAAGCAGTTTTCTTGTAGGAACATATTTTTCTTACACTTCCATGTTTATTCCTTACTTCCCCAAGTTGTTCCTAAGCAAAACAACACAGTGAGTAGAGATAAATCATAAACAACTTTGTTTTCTGAGACATTTATAGCATTTTTATGGTGTCAGTAATCACAAATTGCACTGAAGTAAACACTTGTCCAGACTGATGTTAATACAAACATGGAGACTGTGCTGCTTTATACAAATGTCTATTTTGAAAATTTTATTGAAAAGCCATTAGATGTGAGAAAGGATCCAGCTGACTAATGGCACTTGGGCTGTGATTCAGTGTTGTTTGGATTTTACTGGAAAGGGGTCCTCAGTGATGTGACCACTGGGCTGGATGCAAGATCAGTGACTTCTAAGGAGCTTGCTCCTTTAAGCAGGGTCCTCGATCTGAGTGCTGAGCAGCGTCTGGATCCTGATTTAGAATATTAGGCCTCAAGGTCCTCTCTAGCAATAATTCATTATTGATATTAGAGCAACACCTGGAACATTGCAAACTTAATATTGGACCCAATTCAGCTTGTCAGTGTGCATGTATGGGAAAAGAAACTGATGCATGCTCATGAAAGGTTTTAGAAAAGACCTTTGCACCTGGACTTGCAAATGAAAGGTAACATACCCACAGGAATATTGCATTTGTGTTTGAGTGTTAGTTCACTGAAGCTGTCAGTGAAAGACTGCCATCAAACAAGTAATTTTAAGTCTTGCCTTTGGCTTTACAGGGCCTGTGACTTCACTGCAGACTATTTTCAGAATTATGATGATAAATATAGATTTTTTATAGGGGAAGCCTTGAGAAGGCTTTGGGAGATTTTTTTTCTTTTTCTTTGAGGGTTAGACTTGGGGGTTTGTTTAACTGATGAAAAATGTTGGTAATAAAATTGAAGATTTTACCTGTAGAAATATTTCATGACCCATCAGCAGCTGGTAGTCCACAAGGCTTTCTGCAAGCTAGTCTCAAAAGCGTTATAACTACCCACGTAATGGCTCTCTTTAAGGATGTTTTTTCCTTTGTGTTGAATATTAATTTTCCCTTCTGTAACTGTCACAAGGCACTCAATATTTTGTGAGTTTGTTTCTATAAACATGTGAGGAACTTTCAGCACATTCTTTTTGTTGCCTCTCTCTATATTTTATAATCAATAATAATTTTATAATATTTAACAATGGAAAGATAAAGTCCCAAAATGACCAGTAAGCAGCAAGTCACTTTATAAGTTAAAAGAACTGTATGAATTACAAAGTATTGTGATAGTTAACCATCGACCAGGGCTTTTTAAACAGCATCTACGAATTTTGTCACTGGCAGCCATTTTCACTGCAACATATGGACTGTATAATTTCCTAGCTGAGATAATCTGCCAGATTTTTATTTATTACTATATTTTATAGATAAAATAGTGACCTGGTTAAGCTACTAGTTTGTCATACAGAACATTGAAATTCAATCCTAAATTTGCCACATACTGTATGACTTGGTGTTACGACCTGCTCCAGAAGGCAAGGGTAACTGGAAGGCCTCGGGTTTAAGCCACTCTCTGCCCAGGTATTTTGCTTATATTTAAGGCTCCAAAATAATTTGCCACTGAATTCTTTGCAAAACCTTTTAGTTCTTTAATACTTCACATGCGTTTCCCAAGAGATTTCTTTTAATTTAGTGAGAAAATAGGTATTTTGGCAAAAGTTTCACAGGACTAACATACAAGCAAGGCAGAAGCATCTCACTAAAGCACCCTGCAAACACCAACCCACAACTTAGTAAAATACAACCCATTGGGTTTAAGTTACCCAAAATAGATAAAGGAATGAGTAAAGGAAGAAGAGAAATTAAGAAAAGAAAAAAGGAGTAAAGAAAGAGATTAGAATATATATATGTATATATTTTTATATATATGTATATATGGTTTATTTTAGAACAATTTGGTTGCAGTGGAAAGTAGGTGTGTAGCTGTTTCTGTTATTATTGTCTATAGTAATATAGTAATATAAGGTCATGAAAATAACACTTAAGAAAATGTGTAAGGAAAAGGAAGAAAGAGAAAGAAAGGATAAAAGTAGAAACCCATCTCAAAACCCATGGATCCTTCGACAAGACTTGATTTACCATTTGTTTAAGTGAGGGTAGCAGCCTTGATCTGTCAGGGATGAGGGAAAGCCCACAAAATATAGAATTCAATGGGTTAACATATGTTCAGGTATGAGTTGAAATGTCCAAGCACCTCTCCTGGGCGAGAGCTTTCTAGGAGAGCAAGAGCTGTTGTATGCTGCAACACTGTGGATCATGTGCAGTACTATGGTGGAAATCCTCAGAAATGAGTCTTGGGGTGTTTTGGGGATCTTTGATGGTTTATGACACCTTCTAAGACATGACAGCTGCCTCTCACATCAGTGTGGTTGAGCCAGTTATGCCCCACCAGAAGGGATGAATACCTACAGACCTGTGTGTGAATGCGAATGTCTGATGTGAATGTGACCTTCCCTGGCAGGAGGTTGGGGAGGGGGAGTTTTGCAACTGAGCCACTTGTGAAAGGGAGGACTCGGCATGATAAACAGCACTGTCATGCCTCTGCATCCTCTATTTCTTGTTGGCCTTCTTCCTTATCTGTCTCAAAACCCAGACCCTGCTGTGGTGTGTGCTCATCCCCTCTGTCTTATGCAGATCAGAGATTTTGCCACCACACACTCAAAAACTCAACTCCTCTTTCTTGGAAGGGTGCAAACCTGGCCCCAACAAAGCACGCTGGTGCCTCTGAAAATGGCTGATTATTTTGAATTATTAACCATTAACATTCCAGTCTCTCACACCTGTGCAGACCACTTAATTTTGATGGCCATTAGTTTTCTTGCTTTTGAGTGTTCTCCAAACACAGGTTTATTCCTGCTGTGTGCATGAACTTCCAGAGCAGAAAGGAATTCTCACCAAAAAATGGTTTAGGATACAAGTGTGTAAATTCTGCCTCCACTCACTTTAACTCTGTCACACACCAATATCTGATAGCCAGATATGGTTTACTTTATACACATTGGTGTTGAAAGAAGAAAATAATTTTAGTCTAAAATTGTTGACTCAAACTTCAGGACCTTTTGGAAAAGGAATAAAGAAAAAAAATTGTAACAGTCTTCTGGTGTTTTCAGAACATTTATAGTATTCATTTCCCTATCTGAAGAAAAAAGAAATAAGAAAGTTATGGAGATGGGAAATAAGAATAATCAAAGCTGTTAAATGATTTCTGTTTGAGAATTAATTAAATAAACCAGTGTGCCTCAGGCTCAGAAAGAAAGTATTGAGGAGATATGAAGGCTTATAAAATCTGGAGCAATTGGGAATGATTGTTCTCTATCTCTTTCAATACAACCCCCTATTATTATCAGTTGAAACTAGCAGTTAGTAGGGTTAAAAAGAAGAAGACAAAAAAGAGATAAAAAAAGGAATAAAATGGTATGCAGTTCCTGCTACATGGAGAGGTAATTATTTGCCAACAGTGACTGTGGGTGCTATAATACGACGTACATCTAAAAGTGATTGGGCAGATTTGAAAAAGAAAAAGCTATTAAGGTCTGCTTAGGACAAGGTCTGCTTAGGACAATTTCTCTACTTTGAGAAATTCTTGTGCTACAGATCTTTAGGATTGAAAAGTGTTCTGAAATATAATCACAAAGTACCTGGTATATTGCCTCTGTCAATTACTGGTCAATTTCTTCCATTAGGGACGCTTATCCAGCTTTTCAGTTATTTAAATCATGCTTTCTTTCCATGTTGAAGCATAGAGGCAAGAAATACAAATTGCAACTGCATGTGGGGGAGATAAAAAAATACTCTAAACGTACTTTTTTTCCTAGACGTCATTTCATTACTGGCAAAATGGATATATGCATTCCATAATAATCTCAAAAGCTGACCACAGCTATCTCTGACTTACCCTTTTCTAACAGGTATCAGATCACTTTCTGTGTGTAAATTAGTCTTTCTTTCACAGCAGTTGCTAAAACAGCAATACTATTTTTCAGGATAAACAGACAGAATATATGTTGATACTTAACAAGAGATGTTTTCACAGTGGAATAACTATTTGCTTTATGGCACATCAGATTCAAAGGGGTATTCAATTTGGCATTGGTCAGTCATTGTGGAAATGCTAACTATTATATTAATAGGGTAATATATTATTTCTGTGCTAATAATATATTATTACAAGGAAAACATAAAGTGGTCTTTCATAGTATCTGTCATTCTAGATGCGGTGAGATTTTATCAAATTAAAATAATTTATTTTTTGTAATGTAAGGAGAGAGTGCAAGCCACCAAAGCTCTGATAGGTTTCACAAATATCTTTTGATCTGTGTTATTATCTCACCAGCAAGATGAATTGGGGAGCAAAAAAATCATTCACCGATGGGGTTAAGATGACCAAAATGCCAGAAAATGAAAAGAAGGCACATGCTAGCTGAGATCAATCAGGCTGCAGGTGATCCTCAGTGCAGCTGACACAGCCCTATGTTTGATGGGCCAAATGATTATTGTGGAATGGCCTTTCTGGGTGCAAGGGTTTGGTTTCCTTCATCAAGTGCTGCTTCAAAAAGGGAAGGACCTTCTGTGCTAGGAAGTGCAATTTATCAACATCACAATAATGATGACTTTGGTACCTGCAGGATAATATTAGGCAGGAAATTCAGGAATATGTGCTGCTCTTTTCCTTATGATGTACATTGAAAAAAAAAAAAAAAAGAGAGAGTATAATTTTACTGTCTGTAAAATCTATCCAGTAATTTCAGTCAGCTTGACATAAAAAGTCTTGGGTGCTGGCTATGGAAGTTCAGTCAGGGTAAGTTTCTCTTACCAATATAAACTCTCTCAATCTTTTGTATATCTATTGTGAATTCCTGTTGTTTTGAATATTATGATAAATCACATCCATTATGAGGTTTGACCCTTTGGACTGCAGATATTGATAAGCTGAGTTCATTTGTTTCAACATGTAACAACATAGGTTAGAACAGTTTGTCTTTCACTGTGCTTTTATCTTTGACAATTGCAAAGGGAACATTTTTTTTAAAAAAAAGATAACATTTAGAAATGTTATCTCATATTATCTGATAATAAAGCAACAAAAAAGATAGCAAGAATTTACAGGATCACATAAAAGTCACTCCATTTATCTTAAATATGTCTGAATCACTTTAGAAGATGAGTTTAAATCTTTCCATTAATAAGAATTCTTGTTTAAATTTTTTTTTCCCTTTCACATATTCCTTCCTTATATAATTACTATTTTCTGCCAGAATAGCCCTTGAGACCATGTCTAACCAATATTTTCATAAGCCTTGACACTCAAAAGTGACCTCTCAGATTTCAGTTGCTTGCAGTGAGAGACACAAAATGAGAAAGGAAACCCTATGAAAAAAGACACAATGAATGTATTTTCGAGAGCTCCTTGGATATCATGCATCAGAGCTGGATGCAGTCTGAAATGTCCTAGGGACTATGGAAAGTTGGGATTTCTGACAGAAGCACCGATTCATTCTGAACTTGAATATCACTAATGGCTCCCTTCTAATAAAGTTTTTACTGTAATAGAATATTTCAAGGTTAAAATGATATAAATACCTTTAATGTTGAACATGGTTGCGTCTGGCAGAAAAAAATAAATCTTGTGTTTTAAAGTCTGATTCTGTTTTCATCTAATATTACTGTAATCAACAACAGAAGTGGTATGAATATGCAAATCCAAAGACGTTTTTATCTGCAGACTTCAGGAAAATCTAATTTTCCTGAGATATCTCCAGTTTTCTCGTGTATCTACACATTTGCACAGTCTTTCCTGGGTTTAGACATTGTGACACTCTAAGATTCTGAGGGCTGAGAACTGTCTCACTCAAGTGGGTAGTTATTTCTGCTAGTATTATGGGTGAGAAAGAGGCTAGAGAGAAATGTATGAGTCATAGGCAACTTATGAGTCACTTATTTGGGCTTTTATTCAAGAAAATATAATTTCTTTCCTCTCCCAAACTTTCAAGTATGTTTGTTAATGTGGATGTTTCCATGTATATTTCTCAACCTCCAGTCAATAAACCAATTATCTTGTGGAACCGGCTTTCAAAGTTCTGGGACATGTTTTGGGTCTCCATTTAACTTTTCATCCTTCTCAGTGTCTGGGTGCCCAAGCCAGGTAGCAATTAGGTTCTGTCAGACAGTTCCATCAAGTTCACATCCTTGGGATGTTCTAGGAGAGGGATTTAGCTAGGCAATTCCCAGACAGAGGGAAGACATACTAGATATCTCCTGGTATACTACATGTCTACTGCCAGGTATGCCTTCTAGACATGTCACAGTGTTAAGCCTATGAAGGTTGAATGGGAGAATTGGAAGAATGGTTGGTAAGTAGTTGGAGTGGTGTATATAGCAGCTTGTAGACCTCCACTTAAACCACTGTCCATAGGATTTCAGTGTCACATTGTGCCTGAGTAGTGATTTGAAGCCTGTCAAGAGGATATAGGAGTCATTATTCATGATGCAGATGGCTCTCACCTACTGTTAAAGTTGCTATTACTTGGTGTGAAGAGCATGCTTGGATGCCCCTTTTTCAAGTAGTCTTAAGTTGTGAAAAAGGAAAGGTATCTAATGGTTTATTGATAAATTCAGTGATTCAAGATATTCTATATAGTGGAGGAATTCCTTTCTTTGCTGATATAGATGGGGGTCCTCAAAGATGGGCTTTGAGGTGACTATGCATTTACTCAACAACCACCATAGAATTAGACAGCATGTCACATAAACTTGCTGAGGGTGTGGGAAGCATCTTTGGTATAACTACCTTTGGGTAGTTCACTTTGGGATACTTAGTGTTCAGAATAATTATAATAGTTAGCTCCTTTTCAACCTGATCTTCCAGTGCTGTGTAAGGATTGGGAGCAGCCAGTGATGTCCACTTGGGCAAGATGCCTTGTAGCAAGAGTACTCCTGCTGCGAGTATCAGATTGTTGTACATGTTTTGAAAGGTGTATTCCTTATTCAGAGAACACTGTCACTCTCTATTTCTTATCCCATATCTGGTGACTAAAATGTCTT
Organism: Sclerurus mexicanus; assembly: GCA_013396755.1. Classification (NCBI taxonomy): domain Eukaryota; kingdom Metazoa; phylum Chordata; class Aves; order Passeriformes; family Furnariidae; genus Sclerurus; species Sclerurus mexicanus. The sequence continues at coordinate 2,054,361 of VWZF01001121.1, forward strand.
AATAATAGCTTCTAGTCTACTTTTTCTAGAACAGTACTTGCCCTAAGGAAAAATTTGCTGGATGCTGCAACAGCTGCAGCCTAGTTTGATTTCCATGGCATTCAGAATGGCTGCAAATTCCTTCATTATTGAAGGTGGATTTTGAGTTTCTCAGAATGACTTCTTTCTAGTTTTTCTAATCTTTTCTCAGGGGTTTATATGACCAAATGAAATTCCTCATTGAACTCAGTAACAACAATAGAAAGAAGCATGATTGGGAAGAGGTATGTAAGAAGGGTCTGGGGACGAGGCACAGTGAGATAGCTAGTGTGACAGAGTATGCTCCTGTGAAGAAAAAGGTACTAGAGAGTCAGGGTGGAAAAACTTGTGTGCACTGTATGAGGTGCACAGTTCAATAGAAACCTAGGTACTCATGTGGTACAGATATAGCCTCTAAGGCTGTGGTCAAAATTATTTTTTTTTTTTCAATATCTTCCCATTAAAATGTTCCCAAAATTCATCAGTGAGTCAGTATTCCATCAATTTTAATAATTTTAATGTTAATTCCATGTAACATAGGTTTTTAAAATCAATATTCATGCCATATTAAATCAAATGGCTTGTAGAAATCTGCCTATCCCTGAAGAGGATATGAAAAATCAAAGCCATTCCAGTACCTAAATGGAGCTTACAAGAAAGCTGGAGAGAGACTTTTCACAAGGGCATGTAGTGATAGAACAAGGGAAAATGGCTTCAAATTGAAAGAGAGTAGGTTAAAAATAGACATTAAGAAGAAATCCTTTACTGTGAGGGTGGTGAGGCACTGGAATGGGTTGCCCAGAGAGGTTGTGGACTTCCCATCCCTGAAGGTATTGAAGGCCAGGTTAGATGGGCTCTGAGCAGTCTGGTCTAGTGAAAAGTGTCCCTGCATGTTACACTAGGGTTGGAACTAGATGATCTTTAAGGTTCCTTCCAATGTAAAGCTTTCTATGATTCTAAATCATGAATCCTGTTTCAGTAACCCTTTGTTCAGAAATCCTTCACAAAAGTTATCAATGTTTGATTGGATTTATTTCCATGAGACAAAGCTAACTGATATTCATTGTCTAGTAATAATTTTACATCTTTTAAGAATATTACTGCTCCAGTTCTCTGGAACTGCCCTAATTTCCCAGGATTCCTTAAAAGAAATATCACTGATATACAAGATTCCTAGGTACAACCACTGTATCAATTGATGAGAAATTATTCAAAATTGTTGTTTCTTTCATTCTTTCTGTGAAATAGCTTTAAAATGCTTCCTACCAAGTACAGCTACAGATAGTAAACTGTTAGTCCTATCCATGGACAGCATATGAACTGGATACAGAGTCCTACTTTGTTCCAATAACATAAAAGAACTATCTAATGAACAGAGTTTGGTTGTTCCTGAATTATTGAAACTGTTACCATTTACTCCAAGGAGCTCATGTATGCATGGCCAAAATAGACTTTTTGTTCTTAATCATTAAAAAAAATGTCTTTTGATATTTCAGATTTTTTTAACACTGACATTTCAATGATTTCTTTAGTCACATGGATTTATTTTTATCTATTATTATCTATTTTGTTGACCTGCTTTTTCTGGTTCTCTCTGAAATAATTTTTTAAAAAAAATCTTTGTTGCTTCTGCTTTTTTTTTTTTTTTTTTCTCAGCAAAACTGCTTGGCTGCAGTAAATTTTTTTCTTTGTTTGGAAGGCATGATTTCACAGTTTTTCCTGGGATGGCTTCAGAGAGTCTCCAGATTTTTTTAACAATTTCCTTTATAGGTTCTCTATCAGTTATGCTGATGATAGGTTTAAGCTAATGGGGACAAAATCAAATTGTGAAATATCAAGATCCTCCATAAAATGGATTTATCTTTTTTGACAAAGCTCTAGAGTGAAACCAAGATTTTATTGGAAAACAGATGCACCATAATCTCAGGTACAATTCTGAACATAAGTTAAGAAGTAGCGGAGCCACAGTTAACTCCTAGCTCAGTCTCTTATGACAACGCTTAACTTTTGAGTGACTTTCTTCAGAAATATGTGCTTCTAAGTGATTTGTGTTTTTAAAAATACAATCATGGAATATAGTGATGGCTTTATTACTGGTAATCTGATTTTCTAGCTTGAATAACAGGGAATTATCATTTTATTGGATTAATTCTTCAGGGAATTTTATTTAGTGTTGTAGAAATAGAAATATCTTTCCTTCACAATTCATTATGAAAACTCTAAGGTAAGTAATATCATGCCAAAAGCAGTTGATTATCTGTGTCTTACTAATTATTATTGCCTTAAAAACATATGCATATTCTACAGCACCTACTGTAGAAGAATGTCTTTTGCTTTTACAAATCCAGAAATGGAGTTCAGCAGTTTTCATATTAATTTACTGAGGGCACATCAGCTTTCTTGGTCTCTAGATACGAGACTGAATTAAGGAATTCATAGAAAGGCTTGAAAAAAAAGGTAAAAAGTAATGATGGTTAAAATATGCTGTATTTCTAGATCATCAAATAAATAGAATCAGTAACAGGTATATTAAAAACTTAGAAACCCCAAATGCTACATTTTAAAGAAAGTGGAGTCAGTCACTCTGCTGCTGGAATGTCCTATGACTATTTCATAAAGAGCAATCAGTTGAACTTTGTTGCTTCTGTTATAAGCTGTCTCTCTCATTCCGCTTGAGAGACATGGATCTGGGAGAGGTGTATATAGAACTCTTTTCCATGGCTTGAGGGAAATGTTGCCATGGGAAATAGCTTGGCTTATCAGAAGATTATCTGAAATATTTATGTCCAAAGTAATAATTTTAGTCTTTTTGTGTTCAGAAAATTTTACTTCTCTTTACTTCATTGCTCTATTCTGTCCATACTCCCTGATCTAGTGTCTTCTCTTTGGTTCCTCCCTTCTCTATATAGACTCTACTTTTCAGGCAATATTCAATCACACCTGTGCTCTCTTTTCTTTATCTGACATGCCCACTTGTCTAAAATTTTTTTTGTATCTTGAAGACTTAACATTAGGAATGCTTGATTCCAAAAATTAATTTTATATTATGTTGCAAAGTTGGTGAAACAATGTTCTTCAAGCTTTGTCCTATTTCTCAAGGAAACCTTGTCCCTCTACGTATGATAGATAGCATAATTTTCCCTATGGTGTTGGGATATGGTAGATGTTTTCTGTGTGAAGGATATACTCCTAGTTTAAAATGAACACCAAGGGTTTTAGTTTAGACTGGGAAAATGGTAAAAACTAGCATAGTGAACAGAGTAGTGTGATGACCTGTTCTAACTGACAGATAGCAGTAAATGTCTCCAGCACCTCATAATATCCCATCTGTGTACTCAAGGCCATCATCTCAAAACCAGTTTTTTCAAGTTAAGAATTGTCTGAGCTTGCATCCTATACATTCTACTAGTGATTCTTTGGCATCCAGACTGGTTGCACAAGTAACTGTTCAACAAGAATGGTGGGGTTTTTTTTTGGCAGCCTTTTTTACCAAGCAACTTACTTTTTCCTGTTAATGCCTTTGGCTCTCTTATTTGCTGTCTTATCAGTCCTTCATAGAATACTAGGGTTTTTTCCAATTTCACAATTTCATATTTATCTTGCTTTTTTCTTTTTTTGGGATGGTAACACATATTTCTCTGGTTTACTACTTAGTTGCACATCCCAAAATTTCAAGATGCTTTCAAGTTATATAAATACTGTTACATTTTGTACAGGGATGATAAGAAAGGTCAGTTATTTGCAGATTTAAATATCTAACAAGGCATGCAAAAAACATGAGTTCTGTACTAAACTTCTAAATAGTTGATATAACCATGAAAGATTTTGCTGGGAATTTACCTGAGGTCAGTGCTATCCATGGGGTTTGGCACCTGAACTAGTATAGTCATGTAATAATGTTTTTCAGCCAAGTGCATCCAGTATTGTCTGTTGGATGTTTTGAATTTGAGGGTAAAATTGTGTCATTTATGCTGTGCAATACAAAACTATCTCAGCATTCTGGTTGCTTTCCAGTATATGGTAGCATTTCAATGCTAACATAAAAAGAGAACAAGAAAACAAAACAAAAACGTTCTCATCAACTTTGCTGAACTGCAACATTATGTTTGTGTTTTTTCCCAAGTAATGAACTTGAATTTTTGCCGGGCAGGGAAATTCAATAACTTACCAACTTAAATTCCATGATTATCAAAATGAGACAACATTCAGAAAATATGAAAACTTTTATAATTTCTTACATAATAAATCACTCTTGCCTTTAGCACTGCAGTGTGCTGCATAGCATTTCTTTCATCTTTGTGATGATAAGCTGCTTGATAGAAGAGAAATCTAGAAAGTGGTGAGAAAAGCACCGGGAGCATCCTGTCTGCTGTTCTATTTATTCTTAGCATGAAAATTGTTTGAAGCCTAGGGCTTTGGCACCCAGATGTGTTACAGCTGCTAATCCTAAGCAAGTTCTCAGAAAAACCAGTCAACCACTTAGGTCTTTTAGTGTTTTTACTTCACAGCCTTGTGTTGTAGACCATCCACTAGAAAGGTGACAGGAGGGTGAACATGGAGAGGTTGGGATGAGACTTCAAAGCTTCAGGAACTCATAGATAGAGGTTTCAAGGATTAGGTCAAAGTGCAGTGTAATTTCTCATAAAATCCATTACTAAGACTGGTGCAGACTGTAGAGGACAGAATGGCTGTGGGTTCTCTTGCTCATAATATCAATTTTAACCATTATTGCAGGGAAAAATTGTAGAAGAGAAAGTTCATCCAGTGCTCTACTTGTTCTTCTGGCTGAGCTGGTTCTTCACCCTACAAGACCAGAAATTTAGTTTTTTGAGGCTTTTTCTGAACAACCAGTCGAAAAAACCTCAGCTGCCAAAAATACCATTCACTCTCTGCTTCTGCCATCACAGAATAACAAAATCTGGGTTATATACCTATGTAGCTAAGATGTCATTCTCTCTAACACATCTTGAATGGGATTTTTGTTCTTTGCTGAGAACAATCTGTTTTCTGCCAGGAAAGTCCTGACTGAAAGAATGTGTCACAAATAAATGAACTCAGGCCACACAAGAACAGACATTTTGTACACTCGGGGTTTATTTTTTAAACTGAAAGAATAATATACAGTAAAAAGTCTTTATCCTTTCCAAACCCTATCTTTCTCTTTCAAAGTGAAACAAGTGGTGTTAAGCTGGAATGTACCTAGTCAGGAAAAGCAGATAAGAACTCAGATGTCAATATTACCTTCTGATCAGGTGGCAGAAAAGCAAGCTTCTCTGAGCCATGCAGAGCAAGCTAAATCACAAGGCTGTTACAGTGTACAGTAGTGAAGATAAACTGTCTAATTGCCTCTGCACTAGTTTATTTATAGGGACATAATATCTGTTATCTATGCCTCTTATCCTTCAAGCAAAAGAAACCAAAACATAAATCAGTAATGGGCTAAAGGAGATGACTTCATCAGTTTCTGCTTCATTTGCATGACCTTTTTTCGCTATATAGCATTTCTGAGTGAGGATTTTTACTGGATCAGGAGACCCACTGCAATCTGTAAGTTATTGCACTGTGTCTGTGGCATGATCTGATCCTCCCTGCTTTTATGAGGTTTTGTTTTAGGTAATAGACCTGGAATTCTTTTTCAGCAAAATTTAACATCTGAATCAAAAACATCAGTAACATTACTTAATTGTGGAAAAACTTATAGAGGCCTCTAAATTTTAAAAGTATGATATAGTCTCAATTACTTTAAAATGAGTAATCCTAATGACCTAATTAGGACTGCTCACATGTTCTTATATTTAAGAATGGTCATTAGTCTCTACAGGATTAAAGCCTGCATTTGTTCCTGTGTTCAGTTTGTTTTGTGTTTAATTGCATTAAGAAATATACAAATGTTTTAGCCATCTGTGAGATTTTTGTCCCTTAATTGAGGTAGTTTTTGCTGTGCAGAGATAATAATTGTTAGAAGAAAAAGAAATAAAACAATCTATTCTAAGCATGATTAAGAAAAGAAAGAACCTGTAGTATTTTTCTGAATATTAGAGGGTGTGAAAAAATCTCTCCCAAACAAACTGGTTATGTAGGTGGATATTTACCATATTTGCACCTGTCTATTGTCAGGCAACAGATGATTCAGATAACATTGTGGGGTTTTTTAACCCTCAGCTGTGTATCTCTATTTTATCTTTCAGCTTCCTTACAGTGTTATGTGGTGCTGTATGGAATTTGAAGAGCTTTGCTACTAAATTTTTTTTAATCCAAATTGTTTGCATTACTAGACTACAGCTGGTGGTGACAGCATTAATGTAGGTTTTTTAACCACGTGATGGGAGTTCTTGTTATTTTTTCCTCTATTTTATTATCTTTTTCTTCTTTTTAGCCATTTTTCTTCCTGATTAGTAATAATTTGATATTAAAAGCAACAAAATACTGGATTAACTCACCTTGCATTTTTGGAAGATGTTTGAGGTAAACATACCGCAAATGATAGAGAGGGACTTGGGGGTCCACATAGATGAAAAGCTGGACATGACTCAACAATGCACGCTTACAGCCCTGAAGGCCAACCACATTCTGGGCTGCATCAAAAGCAGTATGGCCAGCAAGTCAAGGGAGGTGATTCTGCCCCTCTACTTTTCCCCCATGAGACCCCCACTTGGAGTGCTGTGTCCAGCTCTGGGATCCTCAGCACAAGAAAGGCTTGAATTGGGCAGTTTGAATGTAAATGCTCTGGGTAGCAGTACAAAAGGAAAGTACAAAAATTATGTTGGACTGAGAACTTCAGTTCTTCGCAGAAGCTTAGCTTTCTCAGCCATACTCCAAATTCTTATGCGGTGTACTTACACAGTTTCTTATACAGTCTTCTGCAACTTCTCAGGAAACTGAAGACCTTTCATTTCTAACAGGTTACTTCTGGCAATAAGTTAGGCCAGAGAAGAGCCATTTAAGATATTCATGGCACTAATCTGCCCATTTGACCTAGTATTTTTTAATCATCAATTCAGCAGCCAGAGCTCTAAAATCGTGCAAGGGAAATGTGTCTCTTCCATAGAGACGTTCTGCCCATCTTGGTTGAGAAGGCATAACAGTAGATCCTTTCCCTTGACTGAGCACTGTTTTCCTACATAACTATCAATCCCATTTTGTGAAAAAATTCATATTGTAAGAAAAATGAGAATTATTTGAGTTGATCAGGTCTTTAGGTTGAATTTGGACATCTAAAAGTACTTGTATTCTCAAAGGTTCTTGGTCCATGATGCCTTCTAAATAATTAGGGGTTTCGATATCATGGGTGTTGAGGTCTCTGTATGCCTAGGAACTAAATCTCATGGAATGACTGGCACACTGAATTCACCCTTGCTGGACTGCAGTGTAGATGCAACTGTAGTAAGCTGTTGCCAGCATAGCTCCAAAGATTTAGATGCTGCATATTATCTTGTTCTAAAGTAAAATATTTCATCTATCTCAAATCCTGAATTTCATGAAATTTGGTATAACATCTTCATTAGGGTTTATGACCAACCAGATTGTCATCTTTTTTACAACTGTTTATGAAATCCCAATAGTATTTATTTTTCACATTAATTTAATTACTTAACTGATTTAAAGATGTAATTTTATATCATCTGTTGAAATTTCATCTCATTTTAACAGATATGTTGTTCCTTCTCAGTCAAATGTTTAAATGTAATTCAGATCTGATACATTAGAATGTTTATAAAACTGGTAAATAGGACGCATTATTTCAATAAATGAGAAGAGCAGAATGAATATTTGTTGCTTATTTAAAATGCCTAATCAGCTTTCTATAATTGGCTTTGGTTTCCAAAACATAAGCTTATTGATATAATAAAAAGTTAACATTTTTGAATACTAAAGAGTGGTGCATGAGCTGTTTAACTTCATTGGTGCTTCAAGTTTGTATTTATATTTAATGTTGAATACATGAATCCTCCTCAGTGTAGAGTAAGGTTCCCCAGCATTTGGGAATAGAATTGTGAATTTCTTTCTACCTGGTTGTCACAAAGTTTTCTTGCATTATTTCTTTTTGTACTGATCAAGTACATTGAGAACATTTTATTTAGGAGAAGTGTCGAGAAGGGAGTAAATTTCTGTTGTGCAAATCATTACTCCCACCAAAACATTCTCTTTGATTGATCTTATTTTGATAAGTTTCTGATTAATGAAGCTCCTTTTATAAATTATGAAACAATTTAAGAAAGCCTTTTGACTTTATGGAATTGTATCAAAGACTTTATTAGTATTATGCTTTAATGCCTGTCCATTAAGAGTCTTTAAGCAGAATTTAACATATTGGGGTTGCAAGAATCTATATAGAATGATATAAAAGTGTCCCAAAATAAATCATGTAGATCTAGGAGTAAGTACAGCATGTTCTTAAAACCTCTATCTTACATATTAATGGATTATACCTTGAAGGTTTACAAAAAAGGAAAAGAGACTGTGTCCCACAGCAGTGGAGTAACAATGGCACATTCCCCATGCCACAACTCCTCAAAAGATGTTGGTCATTTTCCAACAATGCAAAATCATAATTGGATGAGACAAACTAGACAGTCTCAATACCTTTATGAAGATAAAGAGAAGGTCGTGTTTTGTTCTCAGCACTTGGCCTTCAGAATTACTTTGCTAAGTTCACCCACCTTGATTTTCTGAAAAGAAATATTTTTTTGCATTCCTTTTTTTTTTCAGGCCAAGTCAGAACTGTAGTGTCAGAAAATCTGGTAGCACTATAGGTACAACTATGTACTATTGTCTCCCTTTTTTAATGTCAACTGTCTTTCCAAAATAATTACCTGCTAAACTGTGGATAAATCTGTCCTAGGACTGTTTTTTGTTGTTTGGTTTTTTGTTTGTTTTGGGTTTTTTTGTTTGTTTTTGGTTTTTTTTGTTTTGTTTGATTGGTTGGTTGGTTGTTTTGGGGTTTTTATGGTGGGGTTTTTGTTTGGGGGGGAGAGTTGGTTCTTTTTTTGTTATTGTTGTTGTTCTCTTTTTAAAATGTAAAATTGTTCAATGCAAGTGAATGCAAAAGTGTTTTTTTCTTCCTAAATGCATGCTTATGCTTTGTATAAACCATTTTAATAAAAATATAAGGTCAGATTGCTCTTTGCACACTTCTGAAGGTTGACTTGATGGGAGCAGGGACAGTAAAGACAGGTAGCAAGCAAACTACGAAATTTTGCTTCACTCTCAACTGAGTTTCCATTTGAAGATGGATATTGCCTTGACTCTGGATAAAGTTAACTGTATCTGCTATGGGGATCCATTGAAGCTACGGAGCTGCTTTGTTGGCTGCATTGCTTCCAGGCTTTCTTTTTCTCTTGTTCTCTATATAGCAAGAAGTATTGATAATTTTGAGGTTTATGCAGGTTCCTTAATGCATGGTTCACCAATAGGTACACTGATGCAGTCTCAGTCTACAATGTTTTTCCATTTAGCTTCATACATGTATAGCCAAAGCATAATAACCTACAGCCTTCACCCAGTCTATCATTTTGACTTCAGAATTTTTCTTTTGCCTTCAGGAAGTCCATTATCCATGGACATTATGCATGTGGATCTTAGACTCCTAATATCTAGGCACATTGATGTAAAAAGAAACAGCATTTGTGCTTGGCAAGTCTCTTCTGTGTTTCTATCGAGAGGGCACAAGCTTGCACAGTACCAATTCCAGCTTAATTTTTATAACAAAATCTCATTCTCAGGACTTAACATAGTTATCCTAGACTGACAAAAAGCTGAGGTTAATAAACTTTAGTGTGTCAAAGATTTCAGATTTCTCTTATTGGAATTGTTATATTTTAGCAGACCTTGTGAACCAGTTACCCCAAGCACTACTCCAGAAAAATGGTGCAGTTGAGCAGTGTGTGTGTGAAACCTCTTCTCAGTGAAAATGATGGTAACACTTATTGTAGGCTGTACTATGTGGACATCTCTTTAAGCAGACTGCAGTGAAATGTGGATTTTGGGAGCTGCCAGTGCTTTATGGGGGTGATCTTGGCATATACCTGTGAGATCATTAGTCACACCAAAAGTTTCATGAGACAAAGCTCATGAGATTCTTATCTTGGATAAGCGCAGAATTTGAGAAAGGTGATGATTCATTCTGGTACCAAGAAGGTAGGAAAAATGGACATCAATCTTTGCTTTTTTCAATATTTTCTATGGCAAGAAGTAGGCCAAAAAATACAGGACACAGAACAGGGAGAAGTGGGAGATTTATTCATTACTTGATAATCATGGGTTTTGGCAGTGTATTACACTAGCCTCATGCTCCTGGGCCTCTGCTGATCATCCAGAGAAGTATGAAAATAATTGCTTTTTCCTCCTTGAAGCTTTGAAAAATGTTGCCAAACTGGTTTTCAAAACTTCCATAGGTTTTGGGAGAGAAAGCTGGGACATTTGGAAGACTGCCTGCAGATTAAATAAAAGCGCAAATTCCTGGTGCAGAAACCACACAATCATTTATTGATTCATTTATAGAGCTGCAGCTTTTCTGAATGTTTGACCACTCTTAAGGCTTAGTTTCTGACAATTTTAGTGGAACTGAGCTAAAACAGGGCTTAAAATCTCATCTAAGAACTATTTGAAGGTGCAACCTTGTCCTTTTTCTCTTCATTGAATGGAAGGAAAAGACAGGTAAAATGAACAGGACATTTTGGACATGGTAAATTCAGACCAATATATTGTGTCCTAGCTCTAGGAGTTGCTAAGGAGTCTTCCCATTCAAAAAAGTGATCTTCATATTTAGGGTAGCTGAAAATGAATCCATATTGCTCAAAAAAAAAAAAATATGAGCAGGTTTCAGGTGAACAACAGAAAATATTTTTGAATTATCTCAAAGTTTTGTAAGGGACTGTACAAATCTGGTCTGGTCTCCTGAGACCCTCCACCTCCCCATGGTTCCCCAGGGCAGGAGAGCCTCTGTCTGAAGGGATGCTCCACACAAGCAGTGTCTCTCCTGCTCCAGGTAACTGTGTTTTTAGAAAGTTACACATGTAATTTCTGTTTCAAAACCAGAAGCCTCCCTGATCAAGCGATAATATGAACTTCTGAGCACTACCTAAGATTCTAATATCTGAGATTCATCTGACTGTCATTGCTGATACTTTTCTAGCATTGTAATTAGTGTCTCGCAGAACTGCAGAGTTTGTCTCTGAGGAAGACAGAAGACTGTGAATAGGGTAATTCTGAGCTCATTTGAAAGCAAGAAAGCCTTTGTTTCTTGTTTTTCTTCAAATAACAGCCTTAGGGCAAAGTTCTTTCCACCACCTTCTATTTGTCAAGTGAAGTTTTTCATACCAGAGACTGTTCACTACATGGATTTAGTATAGCTAAAAAAGCATGTTTTGCAAAATTTGACAAACATTTTTTGTGAAGGTGATGACATTGAAGCTCATCTTCCTCCTTGGTGATACAGTCTTACTTAAATTCTTGTTTGGGTAACTACATTAGTGCTTTACTCATCATCAGAATATCTTTCCATATTTTATGAAGTGTTGTTTGTTTGAGTTTTTTAAATCCCTTTAGAAATAACATACTAAGTTTACACTGAGTGAGAATATCAGACAGACATGCAGTGTGATAAGCAAGCATTAAGATTAAATAAAAACTTGCAAATACACAGTGCTTTCAAACAGATTCATATAGTGAAGCTGAAAGATGCTTTTATTGTCCTTAGCAGAAGTTGAAACAATTTAGGCTGAGGTAATAGTTTATGAATTAAAGAGGAAAATCAAAGAGGGAAAAATAAGGCATAGAATTTTCAACCCAAACTAATTTAGAAAGTTTGCTTTTTAGCAGTCAATACACAAGTAACTGCAATGTAAACCCTGAATGGAGGGGAGGAAACCCCCAACTTTGACAATCTACTGGACTTCAAATAAATCAGTGCTGCTTCATTCACCGCCGGTCTTTTTCCACTAGATTAATAAATTTATTTCCCTCTTTTCTCAACTGAGCCTGGAGTGAAGCTGATCTGGCAATGAAGTTGTTCCTCCTATGCCCAAGGTTTAGAGACTTTAGAATTCCTTAAAATTTGAGAATTTATTGCTGTTTTACAGCCCTAGAGTATTTAGTGTTAATGCAGAAGGCTTTGCTTCACATCCATGAACCCTTTTATCCAAGGAAAAAGATACAAAACATTTAAAGAAGTGACAAACACTCAAGTTATTCAAGTCCCTGTGTCATTACAAGCTTCTGTCAATAGTGATTCAAGTCCCTAAAATAGCACCCCACTGTCACCAGTGCTAAATAAGGATCTAAATACACTTGTTTTCTCCTTGTGGTACTTCCCTTCTTCCATAGACTCATGACTGTGGAGGCTGATCTTTATCTTTTGCTTTTGTGTTTTGTTTTGTACAGCAGTATATTCAGCTGCCTGATGTCCATTTGGTTATATCATCCAGCTGTATCCTGTGTGATTTGCCTCTTGATGTGCTGCTTGCTCTCAGGCCAAAGAGCACAATCTTTAGAAAGTGGACATTATCCATTTGGCAGGTGCATTAAAACAGATGGAGTTCCCTTTGATTTCTTCTGGCAGCGCAAGACTCTTGCATCAATTTTTTTATTGGATCATTTTGGTTTTGATGAGGTCTTGCCAGCTAACCTTAAGCAACTGCTGGTAGCAATGGACTGTGTTGTGTTTCTGCCTTTTTGAAAGTCCAGAGCAGAACTGAGAACCCTGAAGAATTACTTCTCTGGCAAAATATTCGGTGGGTCATAGTGTGTAAGCACATATGAGTTTAAGAATCTCTCTGGACTTGGTAAATTAATGCAATAGACACAATATGTTTGTCCCATGATGCTCGTTTGAGATCAGGACTTGTCTGTATTAGGATATTACCGCAACATAAGCAGAAACTTTTGTACCAAATGGATTACATTCACTAGGTAAGAAAGGGACACAGACGTTCAATGACTTTCTCAAAGTATATAGCAATCACAAAGCTACGAAATTCTACCTTAACTGATGCCAAAGTAAGTTCTGTTACTATTTCATTGGGGTTAGATGCACTCACGTCTTCTCAGTTCAGTGGCCCTCAATGTCATACAACAGGATCCATCAATGGCAACCTGCCTGGACTGAAATGCAGCAGCTGCTTAACACTACCCAGTTTAACTCTGCATGTGGTTCATATTAGAAAGAAAGAACATTCCCAGCCAACTGAAACTGGAGGGAGAAATTTAGCTAAAAAAATGTAATTATCTAAATTGCAACTCTGGCCAGAATTACTAGACAAAGACAGTCAAGGGAAGCGTGACAAACAGAACCAGTCACAGCCTGGGTTTCATATCTTCAATGTGCCACTGCCTCTGATCTCAACCAAATAATTTCTAGTTTTATTTTCTTTAAACCATGTAAAATTTTATAATTTTGCAAACACTGAGGTAATTGAAAGCTTCCTTTGCTAATTGCTTTCTCAAACAGGGCAGGCATCCTTCTGGTGTTACCATGACATCCTGTGAAGTAAAGAAGCACTGAAGACTGATTTTCTGGGGAAGAAATGTCTTCTAGCTGCATCTAGAAAAGTTCTAGTGCTGCCTCTTCAATGTCACTATTATGGGTGATGGATTCATTGCTCCAGGCTTTTTTTTTATTTTCATTTATGTTCCTGTTATGATGGTTATTTTTTCCCCAAAAGACACATGTTTAAAAATCACCATCCTGTTTTTAGTTTTAAAGTTGATGGGAATGAAACTAAAAATTCTTCTAAAGAAGTACTGTTTAAGAGATCACAGGTCTAGGAAGCTTTAACTATTCTATGACCAATGAGTGACAATAGCTATGGAGCTTCATCTTTTGGTGCCTTGTTCCCATTTAGAATGTCCTTAAAGATAATGATCTTTATAACATACTTTGAGAACATATCCCCATTAAAGCACTGTGTAGGAAGAAGCTATTGTAATTGAAGTCTAGATTTTTTATTAGCAGGAGTAATGAAATATTTTGTTAAGAACAACACATATGAAATTCAGTATTTCTTCAGTGAGGATTAAACCTCAGTTCAAATAGAAAAAAAAAGGTATTTATTTCCTCCACTGCCTATGTTAAGAAGGGTAGACTGGTGAGTACAATGATACTAATTTTTAGCATTAGCAATTTGAGTGCATCTTTTCACCAAATACTATTTTGCTTTTGTACCAAGAAAACTCAGTACAGATACTGAGGACATAGTATCTATTTCTTACTCTATTTATCTGTTATAGAGAGCACTTTCAGCATCATGTATTGATTCTTCTAGCCAGATGCCTCTTGAATGATATCTTGATTGATACTCATGAAGCTTATTCCATCTCAGAAAATTCATATAGTTTTCTCAGGGTTTTTTTTGTATGATTAAGACAATTTGGTCACTGATTTGGTATTTTTAAACAAAAGGCTGCTTCTGCTCTGCTTTCAAACAGCAACGTACAGTGAGAATGTACTGTTGTGTGTATGGCAAACAAAGATGCTTAATGTAACGTAAGGGTTACAGAAAAAATATGTTTGAATTTCATTGTTATAGTGCTTCATAGGGACAGCATGTAGCTGAAAATTCAGGAGAAAAGCTGAGCTTCTGAAAGGTTATCATGCAAATAGATGTGAATATAAAAGCAGATTGAGAACAGGCTTACTGGGTTCTTCCTCTCTCCAATCTTAATATGTGTTCTTATGCAAAGTACTCTTTTCTCATGATTCTACCTCACAGCATCTGTCTACCTGTAATTACCTGCCCAGCTTTCTCTGATGTTCTCTTTATAGATCTCTTCTATGTGTACAAAGGATTTTTGTATGAATTGATAGTTGTCATGCTGTTGCACTGTTCTGCAGCCAGACCTGTTTACACTTTCAATAAAAATTAGTACAAAACAGTTAAGTCAAAGATTTCAGACCTTCACTGCTTATAAATAAAAGTCTTGATATGAAAAAAAACCCCAAAACCAAACAGACAACACAAATGGTACTGGTTTAACCATTCATATACTGTCTAAGTGTCTCTCATTGTTTTGCAAAGTTGTTTAATTTCCTTTTCCATTTAGCAAGAGCATTCCCTCATGAAAATACAATTACCTCCGTCTGAGTGGCAAATTTTTATTCATCTGATCTTGGTATGATACAAAATTCAGTTCAAACTTTTAGTGAAAGGTCTGGTTGAGCAGAACAGTTTTAATCTGCACTGAACTGTGTGAAATCTGACGCGGTGACAAAATAATAAAATTATTCCTCCATCATCTTTGTGAACACCTGAAATCACTGACTCGTTATGCAGAGGCCAGCTTCAGTCTTTGGTGACCTATAACAGACAGGACCCATCAACCAAGCAGGGAAAGTTTTATCCAATTAAAAATCCCCTGAGTCATCCAGTCTCTTTAAAATGAAGAATCTAAATAATAGATTGCATGAAGATAGATAACATTCTCAGCATCCACTTTGTTCCAGTCTTCAACACAAAAGGGAGAAGAGAAAGAAGATGGGAGTCAGCTAAGTGAGACAGATGGGACTGAGAGTCTGGAATATGAGGAAATAGACTTAATAAGCAGCAAGTAAAAGAATGCTTCAATAATTTAAAGTATCTATAAATCAGTGAGAACCCAGTGACATTTAACCAACAGTTCATGTGGAAGAGCAACAAGAACTGTTATGATCTGTCAGCTGTATGGGGGGACGGACAGAGTACAAGTGAGCTATCAAGAAAGAGGGAAGTAAATAGCAAGTATGCTCTAAGAATTTTTTTTTTAAGTGCAGGAAGCAGAAGGCTCCCCAAACTCTAAGCCATTTGCTTCACACTAAGAAATAATGTATTCTACACACATATGAAATTTCAATTGCTACACCAATTATAGAAACAATCTCTAAGCATCTCTTAGTATAGACAAAAGTTTTCTTATGTATACCCTTAAGCTTTTGTTCTAATTGTTGGAGTGTTTTTCCTGGAGGAGTGACAAATATGCTCATGTAATTTTTTAGTGTCACTTCTATGTGCACCAGTTGTATCTGGTTTTAATCTGCCTCCGCTTTCCTGCTAAAACGTATATATCTGCAAGCAGGTACATAATTTCCCCCATCTCACTAGGAAGATCTTTAGACAAGTTTTTATTTGGTTTGTTGAATGATAAGGAAGAATGGTTCCCTTCACCAGGGAACATATCGATTGCTGAGTGAGTTTGCTTCTATCTGAATAAGCAGCCTTTGAAGAAAGTGAAATTGCAAACGGGGGAGAGAATTTCAGAAAGACAGGAGGTTCACTCATATACAGGTTACTGACTGGATATATAATAGGTGGTGTTTGTTCACAGTTCAGCTGTAAAGGACTTCATAACCAGAATTAGGTGTCCTGTCTACAAGAGAACATAGTATTTCTGATGTAGTAGACAGTGACATATGAGTCCAAGAAACAAAATAGTTGAAGTACTGAAGTAGAGGAGGTATTTGGCCAGTAATTTAAGTGGATAAGGTTTTGAATGTGGTAGTGATTTCATTTTTCATGATCCTAGCATATCGTGGCACAGATTAAAAGAATGGAGCAGTTGGAGTTGAATTGCTCCCTGGACACAGGAAAAGCAAATAGAGGCAAATCAGTATTGGTCTGTTGTCTCTGGACGTCCTTACTCTTTTAACTGAAAAGAGCCTCAATGTGATGATCTTAATGGCATAATGCAGAAGATCACTATGGCATAAGGTTACTGGGCAGAGTTTGGGACCTTCATTGAAATGATTTGATGCTGTTCTATTAAATGTTACCTGTATTAGATTAAATTAGATAGTATTTGCAATTACTTTTCTTTAAAGGTAATTGGATTTCTAGAATAGTGGCTTAAGTCTGTGAATGTATTCTAAAATAAGAAAGTGAAAGAAGTTTGAGATATGAAGTATTTATGAAAATAAATACTTATTTCATCATGAGATAAAGAATATTGCTCTGGGAATTAGATGGAAATATGCATTGACATTTTGGGGATTTCTCAAAGAAGCATTAAATGTGAAAAAATAAGATTAAAGCTATATGTCTCTGGGTCCTCCTAATTGTAATCATGATACTTATCATGTACATTAATTATATTGCTATTCTGAGTTATGTAGTTATAGCAGGACTATAACTGAAAGAAAAGTGAATATACTCAATTTCCAAATGATCTGGTGTGCTTTAGTTCAAATGGCTTGGGCTCTTAAACAGCTAAGTCTGTTTTTATAAATGTATATCTTTGAACCTGAAAGGAAGAATTTCTTTTAGGGCATAAACTCTCTGTGAAGACATAGAAGGCAAAATGGACTTAGGCTGGAGTCACACAAAGAAACAGAATGAGTCACCGTGGAATTAGTCTTGTGCTCTGCTGAACTGGGAGACAGTGGTGTGCATATTCAAAATTAAGGTGGGTTCCAGTGCTTTGCTGAATTTGATCTTGATATGTGGTCTGAGGTGCTGAACCATGCATAGAGGGTTGTCTGTATGAAACACTTGTCCTGTGTTTAGGACAATGGTCTCCTAACCCCTGACTGTGCCCAATAAACTTGTAGTTTCATGGTGGTGATGAGTAACAGGTAGGAATAGACTTCTTGGTGTCATTTTTATGAAAACCTTTTAAATTTTATTATTTTTTCACAATAAAAAAATCCTGTTTCAGATAAATGTATCAATTTTTAATGCATAAATCTTAGCTGCATTCCACTAATGAAACAAATCCTCAGTCAATTTTTTTCTTTTCTAGAAGTCCATTGCAGTTCTCATTTAAACCTTTCAGTAAATGATTCATAATTACTTCAGTTCCAGGAGTATTCATTCTTTACCTTGCAAAGAATTATTACAATGAAACCTTTGGATTCTTTTAATATTAAGGATAAATTATTTTTTTTCCCATGGATCAAGTGTATTAAATTTTAAATCATTTATTGCAGTTGCTTTTACAAATTGAAGCACAGCTTCCATGATTCAATTTCTTAGACAAGGCAAATTATTGTAGAATTAATTCATTCTTTGTATAGGATTTGTCCTAATAAATTTCTCCTATTTTGTCTTTTGATCACAAGTGACAAATTAGAGAGGGATACATTTTTATTTATTTCTTTATTCATATTTGCTATAGAACAAAAGAACATTTAAAGCCTTCTTATTTGTGATTCAATGCCAATTTAACAGGGCAGTGAACTGTAAAACAAAGTTAAAATTCCTCCTTACGCAGTCAATATGTAATAATGAGCACTGAATTACAAATTGAAATATGAAGACCTGCAGACCTCTACCTGGCAGGGGATTCTTTAACTTAAGAAAAACAACGAAATGAAAGTGTGTGAGGGGAAAACCATTTTTATAGATTGTTAGGATCCCAAATTGCAATCTTCATCTACTTTAACTTTTCAACACGGCTTCTGCAGATCTTCTTGCTGGCTGAGCAGTAGCAGCTTATCCACAAAAGTGGCTTTGATGTGCTCCTCTTAATGTTTCCATGACCTAGTTAGTGTTCCCTCCAACACTGAGACATAAAGACCAAAAAGAGCATATTTGTATGCTTGAACTAATCTTTACTTGAAGCTTTTACCAAGACAGGGAAACAATGAAGAAATGTTATTCCATGATGAAAGACATGTAGCGTGGAACTGACAGGAAAATTATTTTGCCCAAGTGTGGGCTGCAGCTCTCCAGGTGATCTTAAAAGCATGTCAAAGACAGCAGACTCACTGGGCAGGACTAATCCCACCAGTGCTACATTTAAGTTTCTCAGAGTCCCCTCTATTCCTCATGTCACCTCTTGCCATAGGAACATTTTCTATCTAGGGAGATAATGCTTAGAAAGCAATATTCCAGCTGCATCTGCAATACTTGTCTTAGTAGAAACATTCTCTGCTTAACATCAAATAAGTTTTAGGACTTTTTTTTTTTTAAATGTGATTTTAAAATCCACAGGTCTGAGGATAAAAAGTTTTATTGCACAACATTCTGCTTCTGTTTCCCTATTCCTCACTGGGAGAGAGTGCTTTAGTTCCTCTGTTTTCTTGCTTCTCTCCCTTGCTGTGATTTAGGCTCACTGGAATAGGAATTTCTGTGCTGCAAACCTAACGACTGTACTGCGGTGTCCTGTACGCACAGGACTGGAGTGCTCTCATTCTACTGAGTGACCCACCACACTTAGTGTTGGCTCTGCTTTCAGAGCTAACTGGCTCTCCAGTGTGGGAAGCTGCAGAAGGATGTGCCCTAGCTCAGAGTCAGGATTTTTCCACAAGGCAGTATGAAATGCATCAGGGTTGGTTCTTGGAGCTGAAGCCTCAAGTCAACCATGGCTAGGAAGTAGGCAGGTTAAATATAGCCTTACAATTCCTTTTGTAACTTAGACACGGCCAAATGCAGAAGGATTAGGGAACATACGTGTGATCTCTTCAGCAGTGCATATACACAGAAAAGAGCTGATGCTGGAATAATGATTCTGAGTATTTGTAAAACAGAGTATACTCACTTCCAGCCTGGCCATGACCTCTCTACCTGATGGAATAAGGACATTACTTCATGCAGATAAATACTGATTATTTGGATCTTGAGAGATAGCTTGGATTTGGCTTTGAATCTCCTCTGGCAAGCACACTTCAGCAACTCTAGTATATTTTTGTTCTCCCAAATCTTTCATTTTTAAGAATTATTCTTCCACGTGGGTATACTTCACCCATCATTTATTTATTTAATTATTAATTATTTGTTTGATTAATCATTTAATTATTTATTGCTCTTTAAGAACAAAGAGTAGGCTGCTAAGGAAAGGATTTGAATAGTCCTCCTCAGCTCACAGTATGAGACCAGCTTAGTGAATATTTGATTTGCTTAGGGAAATAAAAGTGCTGTCTTAGATGTTTTAATTGGAGTCAGTACAGGCAGCCATGTCTGCATTTAAGGTTGCCCAGCAGATAAAGCTATATTTATAAAAACTTCTAATTTTTTTAACAGTAATGGCAGGTGTACTGATTTGTTGCTTTTTCTGAATTTGGGAGAAATGAGCTTCTAAGAGGGATACAAAGTAATTCTTTCCCATAAATTTTAAGGGATATTTTTCATTCAGATACTCTTGGTCAGGTTGTCACAGGTGGTCATTGACACTGAGCAAGATACTGACAAGACTTTGCATTTCCTAGTGACAGTAGTTACTTCTCAGCTAGCAAAGTAGTAGGGCTAAAAGAATAGAGGTTTCTGTGTCAACTCTAACTTTGGTTCCCAGATCTGTGAGTACAATAAAAACTCATAAATAAAATTTAAGAAGCACACAAGGGTTTTGAACTCCTGCAAGAATTCTTCTTCAGGTAGAATACTGAACTTAAAAATTCATATGAACAATTCAGAGATCCCAATGTCTCAGAGTGAGATGCTGGACATGGCACTTGAATGTTCTAGTAATCTCTGAAATGGCTTTTGCTTGGGCATTGAGGCCGTTGTAGTGATAAGTCCAGTGCACCCTGGAACTTTGTTATATATGATTAGGATATAGTATAATCTGAATGATTGAGACTGGAAGGGACTTCTGAAGGTCATTTGGTCCAACCTCCCTGCTCAGGTAGGACCACCTAGAGCTGATTGCCCAGGACCATGTCCAGATGTTTTTTGAGTATCACCAAGGAGGAAGACTTCACAATCTCTCTGTGCAACCTGTGCCAATGCTTAGTCACCCTCACAGTAAAAAATTGTTATTTGATGTTCAGATGGGACCTCCTATATTTCAGGTTATGCTCATTGCCTCTGGTCCTATCAGTGGACACCTCTGAAAAGAGCCTGGCTCAGTCCTCTTTGCAGTCTTCTTTTGGGTGTTTGTACACATTGATGAGATCCCCCCTGAGCCTTCTTTTCTGCAGGCTGAACTATACTAGCTCTCTCAGCCTTTCCTTGCAGGAGATGTGCTCTAGTCCCTTTCTCATCTCTGTAGCCCTTTGCTGGATCATCTCTAGTATGATAAAATCATAGAAAATATAGAATTAGAAGGGATCATAAAGTCCAACTCCCAGTATCTCTATCTCTCTCTTGTACTGGGGACCCCAGAATTGGACACAGTACTCCAAGTAAGGCCTCACCGGTGCTGAGTAGATGGGAAGGACCCCTCTTCTCAGCCTGATGACAACACTCCACCTAATGATGCCCAGGTTGTTGTTAGCCTTCTCAGCCACAGGGGCACATCAATGGTTTCTGTTCAACTTGGTGTCCATCAGGAACCTCAGATCATTTTCTGCCAAGTTCCTTTGCAGCTTAGTGGCCCTCAGCATATGCTGGTGCTGGGGTTGTTCCTCCCCAGGTGCAGGACTTGGCACTTTTCCTTGTTGAGTTTCACAAGGTATCTATCATCCCATTTCACCAGCTTGTCAAGGTCAGTCATTCCTTCCAAGTTTGTATCATCTGCAAACTTTCTGAGGGTACCATCCACCTGATCATCCAGATCATTAAGGAAGATGTTCAACAGAATCAGACACAGTATTGACCCCTGGGGTACACTAGTAATGGCCTCCAACTAGCATTCATGCCACTGATCACCACACCCTGGGCCCAGCCATTCAGCCTTCTCACTTAGAATGGGCTCATCCAGCCCATACTTCACCAGCTGCTGTGTGAGGATGCAATGGGAGACAGTGTCAGAAGCCTCATTAAAACTGAGGTGGACCATATGTATTGCTCTCCCTTTATCTACTAAGCCAGTCATTGAAGAAGATTATTGGGTTGGTCAAATAAATGGGTGTCATTGCCTAGACAACTGTGCAGTCAGAATTATCAGCAGCATGTCTGAGAATAGACTTATAGGCAATAGGCTGAGACAAGATGTGACCTGGAGCCTCCTGTTTCTTAATAAAGTTAAGTGAAATGAGTGTTATTTCCCCCCTATTAATGTTTTTTTTTCTTTTTTTCTTTTTTCCTTGGTGTTGATGCCACTTAGATCAAGACAGTCCTTTCTTGAAAAAAAAAATACTGAGTGGAGAAAATATCTTTCTTATTCCTATCTTAAACAACCACTTATGTTGTGAAATATCACAACATTTTTGGCTAGTTTATAACAGAGAGATTAAACATCTGTTTTCTTAAACTATTGTAGCTTTTGGGCCATGGGAACTTTAAGAGCAGGGTCATTCAGCCTTCCTTTTTGGGGGTATTCTGCTTTGGGTAAACAGTCAACTAATTCACAGCCTGAAGAGATAATACTGCTGCAGTTGGTGATAAGGGCAGTTGAGATACTTGGATACTCATGCCAGTTTAATTGAATATTGAAGGATTTTTACAAAGTAGAAAAGACTCAACAAGAGAGAGAAGTTCCTTAAATATTCATCAGGATAAGGTTTAGGGCTTGGATCTCTCTGGTGAATATCCTAACAGCCAAGCTGAATTCTCCTTTTGCTTTCTCTATTATTCCCTGAGTAGCCAAATGTTACTTACAAAACAGAACAACTTCGAAGGCAGACTGTGAGAGAGCTTTTCTTCAGTGCACCAACACAGACCTAAGTTCAGACTTCTGTGACAGATCAAGTAGGAAAAGGAGTGAGTATGTTGGCCTCCCACATGCCAGATGAAGGCTTAGATCTTTCTGGATCTGAAAGGTGACATCTCTTTCTCAGGTGCTTTGTGTGGGATTAAATGTGATTTGACAGTAGGCTACAGTCAAATTGTGTCAGAAGTCTATAACTGTCTAGGTTGTGCATCCCATAGGGCTGAGGAATTATTAAGTCCTGGGTATTACTCAGCTGCAGATGCACTGATAATATTGGGAATTTAAAAGGCAAAGAAAGTAGCTTTTCAGAAGTCAGTTTTCCTAAATGATGGCTTTTAGCAGCCTAAGTGGGTTTTGGGGCTTCATTCCCTCTTTGGAAATTTGTCCCTAACATATCAAGTCTCTTTAATGGAAGACATTCTTAAGTAAAGTGTCAGAACACTTTCATTTTTTGAGAAAAAGAAAAACTTAATGAAAGGAATTTTTTTTTCTGTTAATGACATGTTTGCCATATTTCTAGAACAAATTTTGTGTCATGATTGCTCATTGAAAACAAGGTCTAGGACACAGAGCTAGCTAATAACTATGATTTCTGAAGCAGTGATAAAAAGGAACTGCTTGGATAGGGAAGTTTTTAGAAGAGTGGTGACACTGAATAGAAAATGAAATGTCAAATTGACCCAGGTCTTTTTTTCTTCATTAAATAGAGCTTAAGATCACATTAGTCAAGATATCATTGATTACAAGAATCCATATTAAAATTTGTTAAAAGCTTACACTTTGCAGACAATCTTGTTGAAGGTTGCTGGCACAAAAGCACAAGTCCTGCTCACTCTCAGCAAGATCTTAAGAAAAAGATATTTAAAAAAAAAAGGAAGGAAAAAGTAAAGAAAATACCAGCATATTAAATGATATGCTGTGCATAACTATTCTTTGGCAGAGTTATCAGCAGCTTTAAGTGATTTCAATAGCAAACCCCTATGTACGTAATTGCAATTTCTCTCCCTTCATGTACTTTTGGGGCATTTATTTTGATTCATATTTTCTTTAGTTAGATTGCAGACTATGTGGATCAGGGACTATGTCTCATATGTGTCTATGAATTTGGCTCTTATGTAAATTTACTTTTGATAACCTCCTGTGATGACATGACATGATGAGTTGATGATGGGAAAGCAGTGGATGTTGACTACCTTGACTTCAGTAAAGCTTTTGACATTGTCTCCCACAACGTCCTTGTAAGTAAGCTCAGGAAATGTGAGTTAGTTGAATGGGCAGTGACGTAGACCAAGAACTGGCTGCACGGCAGAGCTCATATGGTCATGACCAGTGGAATAGAATCCAGTTAGAGGTCTGTAGTTAATGGCGTTCCCCAGGGATCGATACTGGGTCCAGTCTTATTCAATTTGTTTATCAATGACCTGGATAAAGGGACAGAATGTACCCTCAGCAAGTTTGCTGACAATACAAAACTGGTAGAAGTGGCTGATACACCTGAAGTCTGTGCTGCCATTGAGCAGGACCTTGATAGGGTGGAGAGTTAGGTGGAGAGAAACCTAATGAGGATCAATAAGGGCAAGTGTAGGGTCCTTCCCTTGGGGAGGAATAGGCAGTATAGGTTGCGGGTTGACCTATAACAGAACAGCTCTGCTGAGAAGGAGTTGGTTCTCTTGGTGAAGAATAAGTTGACCGTGAGCCCGAAGTGTGCCCTCATGGCCAGGAGGGCCAAAGGTAACCTGGGGTGCATCAGGAAGAGTGTGGCCAGCAGGCTGAAGAAGGTGATCCTCTTCCTCTAGTGAACCCTAGTGAGGCCACATCTGGAGTATTGTGTCCAGTTCTGGGCTCCTCAGTACACGAAAGAAAAGGAGTTACTGGAAAGAGTCCAGCAGAGGGACACAAAGATGACAAGGGGTCTGGAGCATCTCTCTTATAAGGAAAGACAGCAGAACCTGGGCCTGTTTAGTCTAGAGAATAGAAAACTGAGAGGGGACTTCATTAATACACATAAATATGTCAAAGGCAGGTGCCAAGATGATGGTGCCAGACTCATTTCAGTGGAGCCCAATGACAGGACAAGGAGAAATGCTCATAAACTAAATCACAAGAAGTTCCACCTCAACATTAGGAAGAACTGTTTCACATTGAGAGTGTCAGAGCACTGGAACAGACTACCCAGGGAAGTCATGGTTTCCCTCTCCTGAGATATTCAAAAGCCACCTGGACATGTTCCTGTGTTACCTGCTTTAGGTGACCCTGCCCTGGCAGGAGGTTGAACTTGATGATCTCCTGAGGTCTCCCTTCCAACCCTAAAAATTGTGTGATTCTGTGACTTAAATTATAGGGTGCATAGGTAATATTATTCATCAAAGACAAAAATATTTAAACCTGGTCCTTGGCTTTTAGGTAGTCTGCTAAGGCAAAACTCATGTTATTGAAAGTTTCACACGGGTAAAAGGAAAATGAAGATTTGATAAATAAAATTATTCTTCTTCTGTCCTCTGAAGTTACATTAATTTCCTTCTTATACTGTTGTGCTCAGGAAGATATGATGAAAGCAGTGGTAAGATTAAGTGTTCTTTATATTAATGTATTAAATCCCACATATACCTATGTTGTGTTTGAAGGAAAAGAAAAAAGTCTGTCAAGCAATAGTGCTACTTTTGTGTGTCTGTTCTATTTCAGTTGTTAGAAAAAGAGTATTGTACAGAGAAATTTATGAAAACAGTGTTTTGAAAAGGAAAAAAATGGTGGAAAATTTATTTTTACTTTTTCATAGAGAGCAACTCTCTCCTTGTGCTCAAGAGAAGACAGACAGTTTCTCTTTGTCAAATTTATTTTTTAAACAGAGTGTATAGGAATTATAAAGCTATATTTGAAATATTAAGAAAAAAAGAAAAAAGTTTGTGTACTGGTTTATCTTGTGAAACTTAAAAATGTGGTTGTAATTAGTCAGAATGGTAAAAGAAGGGCACAGAAAAAATACATTTCTATATAGATATTACAGTGCTTTCGTGTCCTCTGAAAAATTTGGATGACATTGTCCCTTAGCTCACCTATTTTTTCATGTTGCTTAGCATCAAGATTCTATGCTTAGCCCAAGTTTCCTGATTGCTCCTGTTTACTGTGCTTTGGTAATCATTGCAGAGTGGCTCTGGAGTCTTGCTTTTGGTCCCTCCTCACCCATCCCATCAGTGCAGGGGCTGTATTCACAGCAGGACAATGTAGCCAGGGCATCCTTGTTTCTCAAAACTTTGAGCTGAACTGGAACCTCTGAGTACAGAAGAGTATTTTACGTCGCTCTGCCTACTGATTGGAGAGCCCAGAGAACTCAGAACTACTTTAGGACCTGTACATCACTATGCAGCACTAGTTGCACCCAGAATCTGGGTGAAATTTGGTTTAAGCAGTGAAATACCAAAGAGATTTTCCACAGTATCTGAATTATTGCTTGCTATGTTTTGCCTATTCTTATGATTATGTGTTACTAATCCATTGGTTCTGCTGTCACAAAGAAAAATCCCAAAAGTTTTACCTATGGCACTTTGTTTACATAAAGTATTGGGAAATAGAACTGATTCTTCTTTACTTGGACATTTGTTATTCTACATATTTCTCCATCCTTGTCAAAATATCAGCAAATAAAAAACCCATTTAACTGTTAAAGTATAAACAAATCAAACACATTACAGACTCTCTTGTTATGGTTCTAAAATCATTTGGGCTTGAAATTAAGATTGGCAAGACATGACTGCATTTAGTAAAGAGAAAATGAAGTATTAATTGTTCTATTTTTCAGTATCCAGTCTGCAATTTGAATATCTAATCAGTTTCTTCTGTAACCTCTAACTGATATAAGACTTTAATGCCTTGAAATTGTTTGCATGGAGTTCCAAACATGCCCTAGTTCTTATGTATTTTATTTTATCTTTTTTTACTGGCATTGAATATTCCAGCTTGCTTTTCAGCTTTGCTGCTCCTGTCAATGACAGAGAAATAATATCAATAATCTGAAACTTCTAGTATTTCACTTCCTTTGAAGTTGTGAATAACAGATATGTTGAGAGAAGCTGCTATTCAGAGACTTTGTGAACTGAAAAGTGATAAGACACAAATAAGGTTTGAGTTGACTGGCCTACTTCTGAGATCTAGGGCCTGATGCTGCTCAGTGTGTGAGCTGTAAAAGAGCTAAAATTGATGGTATTTTCCAGTGGTAGAAACCTACAGGGTTCCTTCTGATAAGCTATCTTCTATCTTGCTTAAAGCAATATTTACTACTTGTCAAATTATGAATTTAACTGTAAAATATTATTGAGACCCTCATAACTGCACCTTTGTTCCTTTCTGTTGCCTTGTACGCCCTTGCACGCCTTCTGCCTAATAAAATGTCCCACATTTTTCAGTCTGAATGGAAATAAATTAAAAGCAATAAAATCAACACTGATCTATTTTATGCCTACTCACTGACTTTCCTAGTGAAATTTACTAGGCAAAAAGGCAAAATGTAGGCTTTCCTAGTGAATAGATTCAGGCATCTGCACCACTGAGTACTTAAATATAAACCTGTTCTCTGTAGTGATTCATTAATTTATGACCTGCCCAAGTAGACACAAGGGGGAAAAAACACAGGTAGAACTCTTGGAAATGGAATTAATATTCAAATACTACAGACATTTTTCAACAGGGCAGCCAAGTGACTCAAATGAATAATGAAGTGTGTCTTAAAATTGCATAGAAACTGATGAACCTGTGGATAAGTGCATTAGGTCAGTTTAATTTCATTGAAAGGAAAGAATGTCTCTATAGGAGCAAAGGGGAGGGGAATATTCATCTTTATGTATTTGTTACATATTATTACACTTTTTCTCTATTTTCATAGCCTTATGTATACAGTGTTTATAAGACACGATTTGATGACAATCTAGTGACAATGTGTTTTGATACACACTTTGCTCAACGTGTGGTAACCCAAGTATATGACATCCTGGAGCATTAATGGAGAGAAGGTGTGTTCTTGATGTTAAAGCCGCCGTAAAGGAGTCTTGAGAGATCTAGTTTCATCTCTCAAAGCTGTTGAGTGCTCTATGTGATGCTGAGCAAATTGCTCAAGCATGGACTTTTTCCTCAGCATCTGGAGTTGTTCAACCTCCTGGGTGCTTTTGAAAATGATTTTCCACAGACTGTCAACAGTACTTTTGTGTTTGCCATGGTTTCATGTTTTTAAATTCCAGCTCTATCATGACAGAGATGGATGTCTCCTGGTTGCATTGTAGAGCACCTAGTGAACAAAAGGCCTTCGTATGAGTTTCTAGGCACTCTTCCTCATCTTGGAAGACCCAGTTCTTAAACAATGATAACCTGAATTTAAACTGTGCTGTGTCTTCTTACATTAGAAAAGCAATTCCTATATTTATACTACTAATGTAGTTCTTATTACATTCCTTTTTGAGTGAGTGTTGAGGATTGTGTTGAGGCTTGGGCTTTATACATCAGTACTCTGGTCAGTCAGGAGAACACTGTGTTTTATGGAATGGATTTGTGGAGCTGTAAAGTTTTCCAATCTTTGAACTAGCTCAACGTTTTATATGCATGTCTTGGTGAAACTTATACCTGAAACCCATAGGAAACACTTCTGAGACTTGAATTTATAACTATGTAATATGAATTTAGATGTTGCTTTCTCCAAGAATAGAGGTGTTCTCTAAGTGGCAGAGACCACATTCTCAAGACTACTGTATTACTGTTATATTGTACTGTCAGAAGCAAAACTAGGAGACCTTTAGAAATGAAGAAATTGATCTTCTAAGGCAAACAGAAATATTTCCATTCTTTGGATTTGTGTAATGACAGAATTCTGAAAAGAGTAGAAAATAAAATGTGTTATAAAAAGCAAAGCATCTAATTTTGACTACTGGGTGCTTAGTAGGATTGAAAGCTTAACTTTGTGCCTTGCTCCTTACAGAATGCATGGAGAGTGGCACCAAAGATTAGAATTACTATAAACACCTTTATGGCTCTAGATATTTTGAGTGCACTTCAATTGTACCCAGCAATGGGCTCCTGCAGGGGAGCTTATCTGGTCTACAGTGTTCAAGAGAAGGTTCTTCTTTTATATATATTAAAGTGCAGATCTGTGTACCTGTGTGAGGGTGCATCCTACAGTTGTTTTGAAATGTTCTAGAAGTGGATTGGGATAATGGAAATCTAGGAATGACTAGCATCCTGCTCTTAAGGGTTTCCACAGCCACAGGGATTATGTATTCCTACATTGGCTACCCTGAAGTCTTTCTTGCCACAAAGAATTCTAGGAGTTTATTTATGAAAGTCAGAAGTAGACAGCAATGTTAGACATGTGCCAGAAGGGAAATACATACCCTGTTTCAAAAGTAAAAGCTCTTTCTATTCTGTTACTCTCTGATAAGCATGTTTTTAGTACTTAGGATGCACTTACAGAAGAGGAATTTTTATTTGGAGTGGTTATATTGTCTTGAATCATACCATGAACATAATTGGGTTTCATCCAGGCTTTAGTCTTCATTCTGAATTCCAGAAAGAGGTAATTTCTCTTGGTCCTTTTGCCTTGGCCTTTGACAAATCGTTATGACTCACTCCCAGTTTTGAGTATGCTTGCAGCAAGTTGCTCTCCACCTTGAAAGACGGATCTCTCACCTTCCTCAGGAAATCATTCACAAATTGTGATGTCTAGATGTTTATTTGCTTATACAGATATGTATGCTTATGCAAGTAGTCATAAATGCTGGCACAAAGCTGTTGCCTGAGATCAGATATGCTGTATGTTACAGTATATTGTGTAGAAAAAGCTAATAGAACACTTAAATTATTTTATGTCAGTAAAAGATAAGTCTGTGTAATAAACAAGTTGTGCCGATATTTTAAATATATATATATGTATATATGTTAGAAACATATTCTTTACTGTGAGACACTGAAATAGGTTGGCTAGAAAAGTTGTGGATGCCCCATCCCTGGAAGTGTTCCAGGTCAGGTTGGAGGAGGCTTTGAGCACCCTGGTCTAGTGGAAAGTGTCCCTGTCTATGGCAGGGGGATTGGAACTAGATGTTCCTTCCAATCCAAACCATTTTATTATTCTATAACCTACTCTTGCCACTTTTTGGAGCTCTTGTTCTTACATCTGCCTGTAGGAATTGCATGTTTTTGTATTGAGGTGTGAAATGACTGTCACCAAAGCATGGCCTGAATTGTTTAAGGCAAAGTGTCCATGTGAACTTCTCTCTGTGAAGGTGATATCATATGATGTGATGATTCTGGTTAAAGCGTTGCTTCATGTGCCTACTGCTCATTTCTACCTCACACCAGCATTTAGTCTGTCACTTAACAAAACCCTCCTTAAAACCTGTATTTCTCCAAGCAACTGCTCTGGTTAATAGTAAACCATTCTTAAAGACCAAGGTCTACAGAAGGCTTAGCTGTTGAATTTCAAGAATTTATGTAATAAACCACTACTGCCTCTAGAAATCTTGTACTATGCATGCTGGCATTAGAAGATTTAAAGTTTTGTATAGGAATTAACATGGATTTTCTCTAGGCTCTAATTGTAAGAATTGGATGTTTGCATTTCTGAGAGAATGGTCCTCAGTTTTTTTCATGTTACTTCCTGAACCTCATCTCACTCTCTTAGTTAAATGTAATTTTTTTTTATATATACGGAATGCTAAGGACAATTCATAATGGCTGTCTCTATGACTTTATTTTATGTAGTCTACATAATTCAAATAGACAAATCTGTTGTCAGAATTCTAAAGTTGTGTTTTTGATGCCACAATCAAGTAGCAGAGGAATGATATGTTGACATTATATTTCTTGTGATTAAATACTGAAAGTAAAGGCTGGACTATGAGACAAAGAAGTATATTTTTTAAACATGCACTTGTATAATAAGACTATCAAATCTTTATTGTCAGAAATCAAGACATAAAAGGATAATAGAATTTCAGATTTGATTGGTTTGGCTGGATTGATTTAGTATTCAGGCTCACCTAACTATTCTTGTTGAATCGTCTTTATTGTCTCAATAGAGTAGGATATCATATAACTTTTCTTATGTTCTCCCTCTTTTAATCCATGGCATGAAAAAGTAAGAGAAATAAATTAGTCTTGCAATATCTTTCAGACTCTTATTCTGAAATTTTATGCAGAAGTAGAAAGCCAGTGGTAATGATTCTCTTCACATTCCCTTGCCTCATCTCCCAGTAGAGTAAAATAAAAAATCATGTCTTCAAAGTTGAATATTCTCATGAAAAAGTTAAATTAACTAAATTATGTCTAGTTTTCTCTTTGGGGAAAAAAGCTAAGATGACTTTTCAACAAATTATGTCTCGTGAGAGCTGGTTCTTTTACCAATCTTTTTGTCCATTTAATATAAGAAAAAAAAAAAGATAAGGAAAACAACAATCCATACCGTATGTAAATTTAATGTAAGAGAAGGCTTATGATTATTTACAATAATGGAATAATTTCAGCTACTGACTTGTGAATGTCAGCATAGTTACCCATCTTTGCCTACTATTTGTAAGTGTGTATATCTTGCAGTGCATTAGTTAGCAGTTAACCTGATGGCCAGATCTCTGTAAAGTCTTCCCATACACAACATAAAAGATGTCTTTTCTTGTAGCAACTTTAGTGAGTTAGAAATGTAGGTGTCTTCCTCGCACAACTATACGTCACTGAATTTGTACATTTCTTACTCTCTGGAACTACTCTTGACTCTCGCAGTGTTTTCTGGCCTGCTTTAGCACATTGAGGAAACATCCTGCCCTTTCTGGAGTCAAAGGAAAAACATCATCACCTCTTTGAGGATAAATTTTAAAAATTTAATTAAACAGCTCTAAAGTAGAAAGGCAAGAAGGAATTTCTCAAAAATCAGTAGGTTTGTGAAATGCAAGGCAATTTAACAAAAGTGCGAGCAATAAGTTAGGATAATGAAAGTCATAAAATCTCATTGAACCATACTGTGACTACTTGCACCTTTAAAGAGAAACTTTATTACAAATCCTGGACATTCTGCCATGGTCTGTAGAATTAATATAAAAAATCCTTGCCTGATTCTATTTCTAATTTGCAAAGATTAGTCCCTATGACATGCAAAAAAAAGTGTAAACCTGGGCAGTATAATTTTACATTAGGAGCAAAGAGAAATGTGTTGAAGAGGTAAGATGTTCTATTGGAGAGTGCTTTTTCTGCAACTCTCTAAAAATTTAAGAGAAAGAGAGGAATAACATATTTATCTAAACCTATGTTAAGCAGGTTAAGAAATACAGTAATCAGTGATCAGAGCAATGTAAGTGAAATTGACTTTTTCCCCAAGAGAATTGTGCTGTGATCTATGATTCTTGTATAACCCCTGTTTATGTTTCACTGCCTCCAGGCATTAAATATGGCCTTAATAGAGCTGGGAGATGGAAGAATGACTAATTACATGAGCTTCTGACCTCTGTTCTGTTCTGGAAAGATTTACTATCTACTGACATGGGTGCATCCACCCCTGTGTTTTGACTGTTGATCATTCTTTGGCAGCCAGAGTGATGCAAGCACTACTGTAATTGTAAAAATTATGAAATTGTGTGTGCTGAAATTGCACATCAACAAAGAACTGAACTAAATGCATATCTTTCAAAGAGCCTTGGGATGTACATTTGTCCTTAATTTGGACTACAAGTGTCTCTACACTAATATTTCCCAAACCAATCCTCTCCATCTGTTATACAGCCAGGACAGGCACACTGCTGAACTATCCCTCTCCCTCTCCTTCCCTGCCCTTAGATATATCTTCTTTATTAATGTTTTATTATGAGTTCCTTCATCCATCTGAGATGTCAGCAAACAGAATGAAATGAACACCATCTGTGGATTTTACCTCATTTTTTGAAAAAAAACACCTTGCTTTCTTTCACCACCTTTAACAAAAAAAGCCCCATCTAGTTTAAAAATGAAATCTTTTTGTAAACTAAAAAAACAAGCATGTCTTCATTTCTTTGTATTACTTTATTACTGTCAACATCACAGAATTAACCATGCCAGGTTGTTCTTGTAGGGTTGCCCATGACTAGCAGAGTGTGTGAACCAGTGTATTACAGATATTTCAGAAAGTTCCAATGACTTTAGAAAGAGATATTCCATTGTTAATGCAAAAAATGTTCAAGGGGATGCATAATTTTGCTCCTATATATGTCTTCTTGACTCCTGACTTT
Organism: Sclerurus mexicanus; assembly: GCA_013396755.1. Lineage (NCBI taxonomy): Eukaryota > Metazoa > Chordata > Aves > Passeriformes > Furnariidae > Sclerurus > Sclerurus mexicanus. The sequence goes on from VWZF01001121.1 coordinate 2,087,042, forward strand.
TTTTTCTTTTCTTTCAGAAAAATGGCTATTTTTAAAGAGGAAAACTTCATTTCATGTGAGGCATATCTTCTTTGGATGGAAATATACTGTCTCTCTTACAGTATGTGAAAGATTGTCTTTGACATTGTTTTCAATAAGGGATTGCTACAATTCCCCAAGTAATTACTGAACATACCGTGCATGCTTCCAGAACATTACTAGACTCCTCAGAAAGAAAGGCAAGGGGCAAAAGTTTTGCAAATCCTCTTCTAATGAAGTCAGAGACAAATGGAGCAATGTTTGTTATTTTGTCATCCTTGAAGGACCATTCCACAGAACAAATACAAATGGATCATCAGCAACATGTGTAATCCTTTTTTTTTTTTTCCCAGTTGAAATATTCTCACACATTTTGGACAGCACTTGCATGATACATCCTGAGCATATTCCTTTTGTAACTGCTGCCAGTGTTTGTATTCTGTATTCTAGAGATCAGCGCCACCTGGAGAGAACCAGACAGGTTGGGAAAATGGGTTATCACGACATTCATTGGGTCCTGTATCTGTGAAGAAATAAACCCTTACACCAATAAAGGCTAGACACTGACTAGGTGAGGAGCAGCAGAAAAGGACCAGCCTGTCTCTCATTGCTTACACAGCTTGGTAAGTAGCAAGAGATAGCACAACCTGGGAGGACAAGAAACCAAGGAGACTGTGTCTGAGTAGAAAGAAAAACTTTTTCAATATGAGGAGATTGAAACACTGAAAGAAGTTGTCCTGAGACATTGTATTCTCTCCATTCTTGGAGGTTTTCAAGGCCAAACTGGATAAGGCCTCAAATAACCTGGTCTAACCTCACTGCTGACCCTGCTATGAGCAAGAAGTCAGACTTGAGAGTTCAGGAGTCTCTTTGAAGTTGAGTTATCCTTTGATACAATTTTAAATATCAGTAAGTACCTGGATGCATTATTTTCACTTTTGTCATTAACTTTGTTGCTCTATTAGATAAAATGTATTTCAAGAAACAATATTGTCACTGATATGTTGAGTGTCTAGCAGTTACTCAAGACAGGCAGTGACCAGTGCTGAAGGATCTTATGGTCTTTGGATAGTTTTGCAAAGCTTTGTGTATCCTTACCCTGCAAGAATAATAAAATAAGTTGATAAAATTCTGTAACTTGCACTGCTGTTTTAATAACACAGACTTGGTTTGGTTTTCTTGAAGACATGTAGCTGAAGATTTGTTGTCTGTTTTTTAAAAATCTTTACAAGACTTTAGGGATGCACTTCACACTGCGAAAAATAGGAGTAAGAAAACATAACTTGCAAGTAATAATTTAAAATGAATAGAATAAAATGGAAGACTGGCCTCTTCTGTAATCCAATATTTATGCACAGATTTCAAATAAGGAGAATTGTTTTCCACTCCTTGGCCATTTATACTGTTTTTATTCTTTTCAGCACTTCTCCCTTGCTCTCACATGCCTTCATTTCATATTTTGTTACAGAGTTCAGAAGAAAGGCCTCAGGTTTTGATGTAAATTCTGGACAAAATATTTTTTTTCCAATAGTCCAAAGCTGGTGGCTTCTCATGGGCAGAACATGAATTATTTTAAGAAAAAACTTTTTGCTTTAATAGATTCAGTTCAAGGATGTTTCAGAAGTATGAATGGACAAATTTATTTTAAAATTATACAGAAAGTTATAAGAGAATTTCATAATAAAAATCACATTTCAAAATCATAGACTCAAAACAGTTTGTGGTTCACAGGGCCCTTAAAGGTCAACTGTTTCCTAACTTCCTGCCATAAGCAACTTGGTCTTGGACACTTCTAAGGGTGGGGCATCCACTTCTCTGAGTAACAGGTGTCTCACCTCCCTCACAGTAAAGAATTTATTCTTCATATCTAATCTAAACCTTTCCTCTTTCAGTTTAAAGCCATTGCCCCTTGTCCTATCAGTTCTAGAATTGTCTGCAATTTAGTCCAAAAAAATAATATTGCTCTATTGAAGTCGTCAGAGTTTTGTCCCATGACTTGAGATTCATAAGGAATGTGACTCCATTGTGAAAAGTCAGAAATGGCTATTGAGTGTCCTTTAGAAATGATTTCCACTGACGAAACAGTCATTGGAACAATATCTGAATCTCAGATCATCTGTTTAAAGACTGTCTGGACTCATTCAAACTGTTTGTGTAGGATTTTTCATTAAAAAAAAAGTTCACTATGTTACTATATGAATAATTTTTAATAGATTGGCATCTGTTCACTTCCGGATTTAACAGATTTTACTTTTGTGGAGTATTCTTGTAATAAAGCTGAAATATTAATGAAGTTATCCTTTTAGTTCTTTTGCCATGTTACACCTGTTCTTTTTGTTGCATCTCTGTTCTTTATTATATCTCTGAGGGGTTTTTTTTGAGGATTTTTGTTCATATATCTATGTACACTAAGAGTTTTGCCTAACTGAATCAGTAGTAATTTTTTATTTACTTTTCTGGTTTTTGGAGCAGACTTTTAGGTCCAAGAGTCTTTCTTTACAAGCCAGACCTTCAAGCTCTGAAAATTCTTTCCTTTTAGCATACTAAATACACTTAGTGACAGGGAATCATGATGAAACAGATTCAAGGGATTTGGTTTGGGGATTTCAGAGGAAGGACAGAGATTTTGACTGCTTAGATGAATTATTATGTTATTTCCAAAATAATTTACTTATACTTCATTATGTTCACAATACCAGAAAAAACTACTGCAAAAAGCTCAGTTTAGTTAAGGAATGCTCTATTAATCTCCTATAACTTCCTAATAGACATGTGTTGGTTGAGATACTTAATTTCTTTTGATTCCTAGGGAAATAATTCTGTTTGAATAAAGTACTTATATTGGTTCCTCTTGAATGACAATTCCTGTTTTAATGAAAGGTTGGTCTAAGAATGCTGAAGGCCTGGAAGGCTCTGCACCACTGAGTTTAGTCCTCTGCTACAGAAGGAGACACAAAAAATGTTCAACTAGCATGGATTTATGGAACTTCTATTTCATATGGCATAAGACTTTCCAATAAACTTTTGACTTTGACTATCACCCTGCCCCAAGCTACAAGTATTTTATGTGTCAGGAAGAAACCAGGGAGTCATCACAGAAAGTATTTTGGTTTCCTGGAAGCTATTTCTTTATAGAAAACCCCAGAGAGCTCAAGGAATCAGGCTATGTGTTATTTTACAGTATTTAATAATGTCACTTATGTGAAATATTTCTGCTGGATGCTGCAAGGTATTATTTTAAAGTCACACCTGAGTAAAAAGAATCTCAACTGTGTTTCCAAAAATTTAAAGTCAGTGGGCACAACAGTAAGCATTTTGTCCTGTGGCACCCATTCACACAGTGGTAGAAAATGAAAAACTTTGCAGATCAGGAGCAGTCCAGAGATAAAATAGGAATTAAAAGAAGTAAAAATCCCTTTTTGGTCCTCTTGGGATATTAGAGGAAGCTTGAGGTATGGGATTAATTCAATTAATGATTCAATAGTCTGTTTTCCTGTTTATACAGTATCACAACCCCCCAAAATTTCTACCGCAGACCTGACTTTCATTTCTTGAGCACCTTCTTTGCTCTCACAGTTCAGTGGTGGAAACATTCAGAACCTCACTTCTCCTAGGAACAGAGTAGATTTTGGTTTAGTTCTTGTGAACAGCAAGTGACTAGTATTCATATTACAGGATTTATTTAGGAAGGACTTAGCATGGTAGCTGAATTGTTGAAAACTATTTCCTGTCAATAATTTGAACCCACACTTTCCCACAATATAAGGCTTTTGTTAATTCTTCTGACATTTCAGTCTTAGTTCTAGCTTGCATCCCACATTTGTCCTTTCCATTTCTTTTGAGTTTCCCAAACTTCATGTCCCTTTCTCTACTCCTCTTTTATTTTAATTGGGCCTCAGCTGTTCCTTCATGCTGTTAGTTCTTCAACGTACACCCACTTTTGTTTGATGCTGCTCTTTATAGATGTTTTCAGCCTTATCACCTGTGCCTGACTGAACAATAACTAATTCCGCTTCCCATGCAAGCTCTCTTGTAGGTGTTCTTTCTGGGATCTTCAGACATATTACAGAAGGGAAAATTACATCTTGGCTCTCCCTTTCATATTTAATAATATGTTTCAAAAAGTGATTCTTAGAGTGAATGTAACATTTCTACTGCATTAGTCTAAAAGGAATAGCACTTACTAAAAAATAGTACTCCGAATGAACCAGAGGGCCTAAAGTCCTCTGAGTCTTTATCAAGTAAATTTTCTGTTATTTCAAAGTAAAAATTGTTTTTAAGAAATGAAGGATATTATGTATTTTTGTTCTTGTTATTGTTAAGATAGGGTAGTATTTTCTGCAGGTTACGAATTCATTGTAAATCCACACATTCATTGTCATTGAAGATACTGTGGTTTGTATCAGCTTGCTACACTTAATTTAATTAAGGTACTCCATTTTTTCTCCTTACTTTAGAGATATTAATAACGTGTATAGCTCTGCTCTTTAGCTAAATATTTTCTGAAGTTCAGGATTTGGAAGTATCAGCATTTGGCTTTATAGCTGTGAAAAACCTCTGAATCAAAGAGCTGAGAAAAACCCTCAACAAACCAAACATATGTGGTATCCTTGGTAGTGATCTTGAAAAAACTCAGAATCTGAATAACCAAAAGAGATAGAAATAAACTTTTTTGTCCTTGAGAGTCTGGTCCTGTGGGTCAAACTGGAAAGTGTTAATGGCACATTTTTGGTAGGCTACGTTACCACCATCTCTTTCTTACCTTTGCTGTGTCAAGGCTCCAGATTGTTCTGTTGACTGGTTGTCAGATTAGGCACTTTCAGAAGCAGTAAAACCAATATATACAATTAAAATATTCCTGTAAATATAATATGAAGAATACCAACATGTCTCTTTCAGGCAGTGTGAATGGTGAGCTACATCAACAGTTTAAATACAGGTGCTGGAATAATATAAATAAATAAATATACCAAAAAAGGTTTAGGAAATTTCTGGAAAGGAAATTTGTTTTTCTATAGTGCTGTCTATAGAAAGGCAAATTAATACCGAAATTCTAACTAAAAGATTATGCAAAGCACTCAAAAACATTAGGAAAAAAAATGGCTTTAGGTGTCTAAATTCATGTCTGACAGAACTCAACAGTTCTGAGCCAGAAAGTATTTTACCACAGTAGAGGTTTTTGGCTTTGGTCCTGTAAATCTGAAGAAGGGTTTCTAAGTCTTCATTACTGGGGGACACGGGTGCCAGAAATGTGGTTGCATAGCTTGTTGCCTTTGGCAGAGACCAGCCCAGGAGGCTCCTTTCCCAGTGACTGTTTCCAACAGGTCTCCATGCAGGGTTTTATGGCTGCTGCTGGCTTTGCAGCATTGCTGGGGCACCAGAGGCCCCAGAGGTGGGAGCTTCATCAGTTAACAATGCCACCCAAAAAGAACCTCCTGCTATGTAGAATTACTGCCTCCATCGGTAAGCTGTGAAAAAGAAAAAAGGAATCTAAGGTGAACTGCTTCAGTTACTAGCCTGGAAATACTATTAACAGCAGTATTAAATCCACCATGTCCTAAGTCTTTGGTGCTTGTGTTGATCTGAGCGTAGAGACCTCTTACTCAGCTTGAGTGTCTTGTGTGAGGGCTCTGGAGATGAGTGTATATCCCTGGTCTGAGTCAAGCACATGGTCAGTGTTACCATAGATACCAAGAAAAGCTTTTCAATTGAGCAGATGCTGAAAATTTAGGAGACTGGTGATCTCATTAGAAATTTGAGTTAGTCTCTGATTCAAGACAGAAAGTGTTTGCAGATGCTATAGGTATTGTGGTAGCCTGGCTGTTTAGGAAAGTGCTGGTGGTGGGCTGCTCTTTCCTTCAAATGTGCTCACAAAACCTGGGCACCTGTGATACCACTGTGTGCTCTGATTGGGGAATATAGGTTAAGGTCAGCTTTTTTTTTTTTGTCTAGAAATTTATTTTTTTTTCAGTAAATGTTTTGGTGTGATTCGTTCTGTTGTTTCTGTGAGGGAGAGGGTGTTCTGGAGCTCTCAGGGGCACGGTCGCTTTTATGGACATCCCGTGTGTCTTCCATGTGGACTAGCAGACAAAATATTTCAGTTACTTCTGGACTAATATAAAATAGAGAGTTGGAAGCTAGCAGAGAAAGCAGAGAATTAATTTTTTTCAGATCTGTAGTAGAGCATAGGTCATGTAAAAAAAGGCACAAACCCAAAAAACCTAAAAATACTTATCAAATTAATCCATTTTGTAGAATAACACTTTTTTTTCTTTCTTCCTAAATTTGTGTTTAATCCAACTTAATATTCCTATAAAGGCAGTCAGGCCTATGGTAAAGACTTATCTGCACCGAGAGGACTTCCCTGCCTTGTGGAAATCTGAACGCTTCCTTTACTGCTTTTTTGTTTTCCTGTCACTTGACATGGAACTAATTAGAAGACTTAATTAGTTTCAAAAATCTATTTCTTTCCACTTCCCCTCATTTTATTCTTATTGTATTCGATGATTTGATGTACATTTGTTTCTGTACATAAATATGCCATTACTCAAAACCTGGTATTTCTTCAAGTGACTTACTCATTCTCCTCTGTAACATCTCTATTGATAGCTTCTCTGAATGCTTTTGTGTTTTTCATAAGATGCTTTGTGAGCTTAAATGTTAATGATTTCCGAAAAAATCACATTATTGAACTCCATATATTCTCCCAGAATTTACTGTGGTTCCCGAGAGAAAAGATACTGCAAAAATAACACCTACTTAATAGATCTCCTTTAATGAACATGTATTAATTGGATTTGTATCATTTTCCTTTAATGACAAAAATAACAAAAATCTTAATAAAACATGTTAATTTTTATTACAGTCAAAATTTCAAAGTAATTTTGTGTGAAAGCATCCAGACTTTTTGTTGTCAAACTTATTTACAATTTTTTTTTAGATCAATCATATTGAGTTTTCTTACTGACATGTTCTGGTTTTTCCACTTTGCTGACATTCTGTACTCAGGATTAATTTTTAAAGAGGCAGTACTTTGTCCCACCCCAAAATTTCTGAATTCCTTTGTTGAAGCAAATAAGAAAGCTAAAAATCCTTTGAACTGATCTGGGACAGCTTTTCAGTACCTTTGCTGTGTGTATGACTCCGGACACAGTGTGATAACTGTGTAAAAAATTTGATGGTCATGAATATTTGTTTTATTCATCTGCACTGTAATCCCTAATTAATCTGTAATGGGATTTCTTCACAATTACACTGCCAAAGTGCTGTAAAAATATTGTCTCTCTTCTGAATGAATTAGCTGTTAAGAAAATGAAGCTCATTTGGCCTGTGCATCTCTGGAGGTCAAAAATGGCAAAATGTTAAATAAATTGGAGGTTTGCTAGTTGGGCTGGTAGAGCTGTGCTCCTTTGATTCATGAATTAATGAACTGTATTTCTCCATAATATTATGTCAAGAAACCTCGTGTTGTTTAGGTAAGTAATTAAGATAAGCACTTTAAGCTCCAGAGTAATGAAGTTACCAGTCATAACCACAAATAGATGCATGCTGTAGTTTAAATATACATTATGTCTCCTTAAGTAATTTGAATTTAGGTATATGCCTGTCTTTAGGGTTTATTGATGGCAAGCCACTACACCATAGATCTTGCAGGTCAAATTCTAACATCAGCATGAGATGGGATGAGCATGAGTGGAACAGCAGACAAAAGAAGAGTTCTGTGGGTGACTGTGGAGAGGTCAGCCTAGATTTCACTGACAGAATGAGGCCAATAGATTTCCACTTTCTGACAGTTTTTTTCTACCTAACTCTATCAGTACTGTAATTAGACATAAGTGCAGCTGAGCAAATCCTACGTCCTGCCACTGTGAACAATACTAAACTTGATTCACTTCCTTCTGACTGATCTGAGAACAAAACAGATGAGTTAACTTTTTACTTTTAATTTGCTGCTACTCTGCTGATTCATTAGCTGCTTTTTTTTTTCCTGCTAACTTTTGTGGAGCTTTCACTAAGCTCTCAAGGCATTTTGTTTTTTTCTTTTTGTTTTATTTATTTTAAAGACTTTTTTCCTTTATCAAGTTTTTTTATTTGTTTGTTTGTTTTTGGGTTTCTTTGTGGGTTTTTTTTGTGGGGTTTTTTTCAACTTTTACAGAATTTCATGCAACACTTTAAGTAATTGCCCCATTCTATTTAATTGGAATGACAAAAAATAGATTGTTAATTAATAAAAAGTGCTTGCTGCTTCTTCTGTTAGTAGAATGGTAAAGAAGCCATGATTTACAATATTTGCACAACTTTTTTTTTAAAGCAATTGATCTTCATTATAATAATGCCAGGAGAGCAAATACAAAAAAAAATGTATTGCATTAGGAAACAATTAATGAGCATTTGTAGCTGAATGGAACCCACTTTTATATATTATTTCACTAAAAGTTTACAGGATCCATGAAGCCAGATAATAAATAAATGTGAGAAATTCAAGGTAATGGTCTCTTAGGGGGCATGAATATTGAACAAATGTGTTAGTCTTGCCTACTTACCTAAGACTTAAAATGAGAAGCTTTATATACCTTAATTTTTCTACTCATTCTTTCATTGAAAGATCAAAGTGTGCTATCAGATAAAAGAGAAAAAGGCACAAGTATTTCAAAATTTTCATTAGTGCTATATTCTTTACTGTAGCTTAACAAGAGCTCCCCTTTTCTGTTAAATCCCCCACAATTTAAATCCTTTTTTCCATTGTGAGGCATAGCTCTTTGTGTCCTTGCAGAAAATAGCAAGTGTTTTGTAGATGCTGATAACTTCTGAAAGAGTGATCAGCATTTCCTTGGCTGTATATCAACCTACACCTTTTATTTGGCAGTTTTCCATCCAGGCTGCACCAGCAGCCTCAATGCTTGCATGCACACACGGGTGACAGGAAGGCTTTTTACCATCTTCATCATTATTTCACATACTTTGCATTAGTAGGCAGACTTAGTTAGCACTTTCTTCGTTTCAGCAGCCAGACAGGTTTGATAATGGTTTCAACACAATACTGCTTGCTTGGATCCTTACATCACGAAAACGTCATGTAACTAATGGGCACACAGACTGTCTGCAAGCACTGCCGGAGTCTGTATAAAGAAATATACATATGGGAAATATACATCTTGGGAATTTCAGGATGTTCCTCAAAACCTCCAGTTTATATATGTACAGGAACAGTCACATATGTTCATTTTCTTGTTGAGTCCCTTTCTTTCTGGTTTCCTGCCTGTATTCATTTGTTGGCTCTTGTCTCGTATTTAGATTGTAAAAGTTTTAGGAACAAAACTGCCTCAGTTGTGTGTTGTTGTGGGGCCTAGTACAAAGAAGTGCCAGTTTTTGGCTAAGCTGCTCAGAAACAAATACATGAAAATAATTGTCAGGTTTCTAGTAAACCTCTAAAAAATTCCATTATTGCTGCTGCTTTACCGTCCTCATTTCTAAGTCCAACATGATGTAAGAATATTTTTTTTCAAATATGCTATGTATTGTTCCTCACTTTATCACTCTAGTTTTGCAGGAATTTTATAAAAATTGTTTTAATGAGTGTGAGTGTGGTCAGAGCAAGGGTTCAGGTGGGGTACTCTGAACATATGAGTGTTATTTATGGCCTTACCACCCAGGTTTCTTGCACATCTGTGAAATGAACATGTGCACACTTACTGGATTATTGAATAATGGATGCTACTGAATGAAATTCTAGGCTGAGCAGTCATCTGAAAGGTATATGTTGAACAACTGGTATGCTATAGTTTTGGGTTCTTTGTGGTGCTATAATTTTAGTTCAGGAAAAAATCGAAGTAGCTTTTCCTGCATGCAGCCTGTCAGTATCTATCCATGACAGACCATGACCCCACCATGGCAGTGAGTACCAACCTTCTCAATGCATTCACAATGTCTTTTGCAATCGTTTGGCTGAACAAGTGGCTGAGGCAACCTTGTTCATTGAATTGAATGCATTATCCTCATATATTCTCTCTAGTACACAGGTGTTCCCTAATAGCTAATACTGACCTCCAGTAAGTAGACTAACAGAAGCCTACAATTCGTGAGCAGAGAAAGATGAGGGATGGTGTCATGGAGGGGGTAGTGAAGAATGTGTGTGCCTGAAACACACTGCATGATCTCAACGCACATTTTTTGTGCAACTGGAGGTCACAGGGGAAGGCCAAAAATACAAGAAGCTCTAAGGTTCTCCATACTTTTGCTGGAAGGAGAATCAAGTACAGTGGTCTTGAAGATGGAGACACTTCACAATGCCACTTTTCGGATTGTTCATCAGAGCCAGATTTGCTAAATCTAAAGATGAACTCTTCTGCCTTTCTGTTTCCTTGTTTGCAATATGTAGATGCTTTGCCAGAGTAAATTTTAGAGTTATTTTTATTCATCCGGATTTTGGAGTCATTAAATGTCAATACTCAGAATTGGAAGAATTGGAAGTTTGAACAAGGGATGTGGAAAGTCTGGACAATCCTTTGAATACCCAGAATGGAAATGCCAGTGATGACTGAAGGTTAAATCAAATCTAAAGCAAGTTTCTGGGTGGACTAAGTTGAGCTGGAGGCTTTTTGTAAGTCTGAATTGTTACATTTTTCTATAGACAAGTATTCTTTAGAAGATTTAATAAATTATAAACATAAAAGGAAATTAACAGGGAGGTGAACTTCTCAAAACCACTTAACAAAATCTGCCTGTAATATTAGTTTGAATTGGGGAATCACCTTACATATATTGATTCATTTTGTATAATCTGATTTTCACTTTATTTTTAAACAGTTGGATGAATTCAAAAGGGCAGCTTTTTCCACGGTCTCTGATACATCTAGATTTGAATCCAAAGAAGATGAATGCAAAATCTTTTTATTTAAAAAAAAAAAAAGTGCTTGAGAGGAGCTGTAGACAAATGTTGCTCATTTAAAATACTGGAATTTTGCCAAAATGTAGCTTTAATTCTAAAGAATTTAGGAGATTTTTATTAGTGTTTAGATAGAGAAACTGAGTTCCTTGTGAATGAGGAAGAAAGTATTCTTTTACAAACTTGTCTATCTGATTTCTTTTCCTAACTGGCAGTATGAGTAGCTTGTAACCTGGAATAAAGGTTAAGTATCTTTGTTTTATCTAAAATTGTATCTCCCTGATATCTCCTGATGAAGCATATGATAAAGCAAATTAAAACAATGACTGACTTGGACAAATGTCTGACAAGAATAATTTGGTTGTTCTCCTTAATGAGGAGTGATAGTTCTTTCCTTTCTTTCTTTTATCTAATCCATCAGGGCAAATTAGCCCACAGATACAATAACATAGAAAACCATTTCTAACCTCAAAGACTGTGCCGACTTAAAGAGCAATTTTACAAGCACAGTGATAGTCTGTTGCACTTCTTTACAGACTGTATTTTTGGTGTCAGTTATAGCATCATAATGTGCACTGTATTATTGTTCTACTTAGTGAACTGCTGGTGTGTATAATGATGCACCTGTTAGTCAAGAAATCCCTCAAAAGCCAAACAGTGCTATAAAATTGACATGCTCACACGTAGCCAGAACTGTCAGGATGTTTCCTCTGCATTATGCAATATTTTCTGCTCTATGGCCATTAAAGACTATAATAAAACAGCTGTTGCTGAGTGGTATGTTGTCAAATATCAGTGAAAAGCATTGAGATGATGATAGCAATGTGATGCACAATGCAATAGCTAAGGGTGGTCAGTGTTTTTATCAACTCTGTGGGTTTTGTTTGTTTGTTTTTTCTTCTCTGTGTATAGGTCTTTGCCCTAGGCAGGAACTTTCCAGACAGCAGATAAACTCGGGAGCAATGACCAACTTTTGCACTTGCAAAATATTCAATAAATCCAATCCGTATGACTTCATTTAGTTTCTGGAAATAAAGTTTGGTGACAAACTACCAATGAATTTGGCACCTTTGTGGGTTTGACACTGGTGCGAAAAGACTTCTTTGTCTCTCTGATTATTCAATTGGATTGTCTCGATTACCAAGGAGAAGTGGAGAAAGGAGACGGTAGACAGACATTCAGTATATCTTGAGACAAAACATTGTAAAGAACTTGTTTAATACATATTTGTTCAGGAACACTCTGAATACTAGGGAGCCTTGGAGCCTTCATCCATACTCCTGCATATCTCTTGGCTGCCTAAATTTGGGGTGAGGCTGCCTGCCCTTTTAAGGAAGATCTCAGGGTATCTCCCAGCTTTTTGGCTCTGTTGGGATGCTTTTTCACTGATAGAGCAGAGGGGATAGATGATCATCTGAGACCCATTCACTGCACAAGTCCCTGTATCATGGAGGGTGTGCTTCAAGCACCAGAGATGTGAAACCCTGGTCTTCACAGATGGCCCAGGAACACTCCTATCGAGAAGAAATGTCAGTGGAAACTATTGTGACTTTGAATGACATTCGATGGAGCCATATAGTGTCTATCATCTGCATAATTTGAGGATCACAAATCTTATTGTAAAATAACCTAAAGAGATAGGAAAGTATTATTTCTTTGCATTACGACTGGTAGCAACATTCTTTTCATGTAGCAAACACATACAAAAACCACTGCCCTTCAGAAATGCCTTAGCACTTTCTCCTGCAATTACAGAGATGTCATAAAGGTACATAGTTTATTACAAAAGATTGGTGAGAACCAATTAGGTTGAGTTTCACTTCAGTGCTGTGGAACAGGACTATGCCTGTCTCTTTAGATCATAAGTCAGCATCCTGGCTGGTTTAATGATCAGTTCTTAATATAAGGAGCACATTATAACTGGACTAAGATAAGAGAGCAGAGATGAACAAATAATTAAATACCTTTTGATATAAATATGACTTTCACTTATTTAAAAAAAATAAACCAGAGAGGGAAAAACTGAATTAGGTCAACAGGAAAGTATATTAGAGAGATTGTTTTCTAGCTAAACAAAACCACAACTGTTTCAGCTGGCCTCAGATTAGAAAAATAAAGTCTTTGAATTGCACAAGAACCACAATCTTTAAATACTATTCAGCAACAAAAAATGTCAGTTAAATTGTTGCAAAAAGGTAACTTCAGAAATTCAGAAATTAAATTGTTTCTTCCAAAGACAAACTATTTTCTGTTTCTTAGGTAATAAACTGCATTTGTTATCCATCAGCTATGCATATAGCACTCACTCAACCTCTATGATTTAACATTTGTGTTCTTAGAATGTGGGTAACTTACAGTCTGGGTGCTATTGAAGCCAGAGCCATTTATGAAAGTGGCTTGTAGAACAACAGAGTAAAGAGTCACAAAGCATTATCTCAGGTAAGAGTTCTTTGAAATATATGGAACTCAGAATTCCAAATTTCTCAGTATTATAAGTTAAAATATGAGAGTTTTCGTTTACTTCTAACCTTTCAAGGCTCCACTCCCCTATATTTCTATTTTCCTTCTCTCTGTCCTGCACAGGAATTTGTTAGACTCAGTAGCATTTTGAGAACATTTCCTAGCAAATTTTGTATCAAATATGCAGTGTACTCTGGAAATCGATTTTACAATCTTTATAACACCATTGGTTACTCAGCATGAGGGTATTTGGATTTTGGATAAAATAAAATAGTACATCTAGAAAGATATTTTCTCATAGGAACAGCATGGTTCCTGTTTATGTTGGGTAATAGAAACCCTGAATCTAATTTTGGCTCTCTTGGTTCCTCTAAAGTGGATATATCCTAAGTTCTCTCATCAGTTATTCAATTATTATTGTGTGCATTTGAAATATATGCACTGCCATGAGGACTAAATGAAGAGATGACAAAGAACGATTTCTTATTCCGCAAAGAAGAAAAGTTTTTCATTTCTTTGCTTGCAAAGAACTTAATTTGATTTAAACTGCTATTTAAGAGAACAGAATTTGAAAATACTGTTTAAGAATTAAATCTCAGCTAAATCTAAAGTTGCAGTCTATGTCTCAGAACAATTATTGTTATTTTTGTTTAATCCAATTTATTTTAATTATTTCGATTAATTTTAATTTATTAATATTATTTGAAATGCAGGCAGTATCATGGGATCAGCAGCTACAAGTGCCATCTTGAAATCAAACAGTCTAAATATACTGTGTACAGACTTTAACTCTAACTGGAGCCAAAATCTTTTTTTCTTTTATGCTTCTCTTTGAAAAGACTGGATCACCATCCATCCTGGACTGCTGTCCAGGGATTGGGATATTCAGTCTGAACAAAGAGGAAACTGGATCCTCTTATACTGCTGAGCACATTAACCCCAGCATGATCACCATTGCTGAAAGTTTAAAAGAAATGGAGAACCCTCTCCATTTAATGGGAGTCCAGCTCTGGACCTTGAAGGACAGGAGGTATGCATTTACTGGAGATGGTCAGAAGGTTATGCCTTCTAAATAGAGGTTCCTCAGTTTATCACATGGTGTACTTTGTACCCTGAACGAGATATCAGTGTTTCACTAATTCTAAGGCGAAGTTTGTAGATATGTAAGTCAGCATTCTAGCAGAGCTTGTGTGCTTATGAATTTGGTAGAGAGCTAGACAACAGTGATCAGAAGAAATAAATGAAGACCATTCTGTTAAGGAATAAATTTTCAGAAGGACCCAAATTTTCAGAAGGACCCTAGATTCATAACATGGCATACAATAGGAAAATAGTCTTTATATAGTCTTTAATCTTTGAAAATAAAGCTACTTTTCCCCCCTAATATTTCAAGATTTTATTTGCCTACTAAATACTTTTTTCATATGTTTTGTTGATGCAGATGAGTGTTTATCCTGTTGGTGCTTTTTAGAAATATGTTTCTTTTTTTCCTATTTTCATATTTCAGAAAAAAAGAGCACATCACCTTTAAGGCCTCTGAGCACACACTATTTCATGAGTATATGGAGCAGGAAATTATTTTGGATAACACCCTGAAAAAAGAGAGCAGATTTAACCAGTGATTCCTTTTTTAGGGATAAGAGACTTTAAAACACAGGAATTCCTTTTTTAGAAGTGATTCTGTAAATAGTTTCCTCTGTATTTAAGGATTATCTCCTTTATTCTTAAGGATTAAAATGGAGTTATTAAAGACCTTTATGTTTGAAGTCTTCAGCTTTTTGGTCTTCATGACATCTTGTGGCAAAGAACTTCATAAGCTTATTAGATGTTGTAGTTTAATATTTTGTATGGTTTTCTGTTTCTATTTCAGTTTATTTTATTCCTTTTTGTATAAAGACTAAAGGTTATATTATATTGGCATTATTTTTTTTTCTTACTTCTAATGTTTCTGTCTTATAATTTTAAGGGATTCTTTCTCATGGCTTGTTTCAACTGAACTGGTCACAGAATGTTTTAAAACATTATTAATAAGGTTCAAGACCTTGAAATAATTTCTGGTAAACTCATTGTATCTGCTTGTACACTTAAGAAGGCATAAATTTTAAATGATTGTTCATGTTCCTCAGGAAATGAGTTTCTTTTGTTGCCTTAAAACTTTACCATGGAAATATTTATTTTTTTTTCTTATTGAGAGAAATGAAAATTATAATGAACTTTGATACTCTTTCAACATCTCATGACCTCCACTGATTTTTCTCTGAATGATTTATTATAGATATAATAACAAACATGGCTGACTGAAAGTATCTGTCACAAGCTAATCCCTGACTGATAACCCAAATCATATTTTAATGTTTACCAAGGAAAAGAGGGGACAAGCACCACAAGATTTCCATTATACTTCAGAAAACATGGTGATAATGGGAGACGTGCTCTGTTGTAGTTTGTGAAGTTAGCTGGGATGATTGGTGAAGCCGAAAAGTCACAGTTACAAGCTCCTCTCTTGAACTCCATGTCACAGCTCAGCTGTATATAACACAGTTTGAAATAAGATTTAATGTTTCAGGGTAACTGTTAGAAAGATACCATTTCAGTGGTTGCTTTGAACACACTGTGAAATAAAGAAAGGGTGCTTAACTTCCAGGGAAAGAAATTCAGTGTAAATTATTTCAGTTTGGCATAATGAAGTGGCCAGTTATATATAACACTGAATCCTCGCCTTCTTTCCGTCTCCAAAGCACTCACTGGACACAAGAGGTCAGATTTGTTTAAATATTTCGTGTTGGTCCCTTAAGAGATGTCTGTGGTTAATAAGGTGATTAAAGGGTTAAAAAGCTTTTTCATGAATTTTATGTTAGAACAAATATATTAGACTCTTTTCCGATTGCGTCCACTTTGCAGCTTTAGATTTCAGAAAACTTAATTTAAATAATCTAACATTTTAACACTCTAATCTCTGTTTGAAGAGAAATTGGTAAAATTCATTAGTTAGGGGATATTGCTAGAAAAAAACCCCAACCCACAAACAAACAAAAAACCCCAAACCAACAACAATAACAAAACAACAACAAAAAAAACCTCAATGCGAAACCAAGATCCTACAGTCTTCTCATAAACCTTTCCCCGAGGATTTATGGACATAAGATGACGTTATTTGGGAAAACAGTCTTGAAATTCACAAACTCAAGAAAATCCTAAAGGCAGAATTAGACTCGAGGCGATACTGTTTGAAGCAGTCAGTGATGATGACCTGAGCAGTGATAGCTGGGCATTTGTAGAAATCAAGTGTCATCATGACAGGTAGGAAATTTGTTTGGTTATCTCTGACACGATTCTGTATTTCTCCAATAAAACTTATCTCTCATATGCATGTTTTGCAGTTTTTGGTGCAGAGGGTGATATTCTTCAATGACAAAGAATTCCTCTTCTATTTTTTATTTCATTCCAACCACTTGTAAATGGATAAGTTGCTGAATGCACCCTCCTTGCTGTCAACTTTTAATTAGGTGTGAAACCATCATCTTATAGAGTGGGTTTTCTTCACCCTTAGAGGCTTGCTTCCTTTCACTTTGAAGTACCTCTGGCAAAACATGTCCCTTTCAATAGCTTCTGTTCTCATCTGACTCTCTCAAAATGCCTGGCAACATAATTTTTCATACTCACAGCCTGATATTGCCTTTATATTCCTTTGCATCCTACAGTGAAATATTTGTTATTGAATAAAATGTTCTCTGAATTTGTGGATACTGTTCAATTTCACATATTGTGTTTACTTAGAATTAAACTCTCACTTTGAAATGTAACTAATATCCTATCATTTCTAGGAATAAAAAGGGGGAAAATAAATAAAATAGGGAGTGATTTAACTGGTTTACATGACTTGTTAAGCTACATTCACCATATGCCATAACTACAGGATGGCAACAACTGAGCTGAGGCCAGAAATGTGGACAAAAGCAAATCTGAACTTCCTTTCAACCCTGTAATGTAGACCTGGCTTCAGAGGCTGGGACAACATCCAGTCCATCTTCCCAGTTCCCTATGTTCACCACCTAAAAGCTGTAAGGACTGCAAGTTCAGGTGACTACAATAAATATTTACCTCAAGAAGCTGTATTTACTTTCTCCATGGCAAAATATATACACAGGAAAGATATAAATCAGCTAAAAGTATCGCTGGGGCTGGTAAATGCTATCTCATCACAGTTCCTTGAAATAGTATAAAAGGACTATTTTTTATGGCAAGGGATGTGGTTACAGCCTAGGGAAGTGCTTCCCACCATGGACATTTGGTATTTGCAGCTGTAACAGAATTAGACACACTTTGGCAGCCTGTGGGCTGCTGCTAAAGGGAAAATGTATAAGATGAAACTGTCCCACTGGTAACTGAGGAATCAAGATGCTCCGTATCAGCTGAGGCAAGATGAATTGAATTTTTACACCTATGTAAGAGAAAGTGCTGAAGTCTAAAAAGAAGGGAGAGAAGATGACCCCAAAATGAGTTTTGCTGCTCCACCTGTAATCGTTTAGCACCTTCTGAAATAAATATTCTGAGTATGCATACCTTCCTACCAAGTCAGGTAGGAGAAATGGTGAAATGAAGAGCATATCAGCTCCTTATTAGAGGAACAATATGCCATTGCAGGGAATATATAAACCACAAAATTACTGAGGCTGTTAATCCATGACAAAATTAGGTGTTTTTAAATACTGAAAAGAGTCATAATGCATTTTTAAAATCACTTTTACCATTTATCACAGCATCAAGATTTTCATTCTTTCTGGTCTTGCATGTGTTTTATACTTGTCCTCACGTTAGAAACAGTGTGTGGTTACACCTCCACAGGGGCAGAAAAGTGGCAGAGTTGGAATTCTTGACTGTGAGGTTAAAGTTTTATGATATACAATTTGGGAACCTAGGGATTAATAAGAGAAAACATTGTGACGAACTGTTCTTAGTACTATAATCATGGTTTGAGAATTATACTGTGAAGTCCAAAATCTTATCTCAGATTATATGGTGAGTCAGACTGTTTGGGCAAGAAATCTTCAAAGCTCTCATAATAGATGAGATTATTACATGTTGGAGCTGAGTGAATCACATTGTTTGAATTTAAAATCTGAACTGTCACCTTATTTTTATTTTATGTAAACTTTACTGTGATTTCAGTAGGTCTTGTAAAAAGATTTTGCAACCATATATTATTAATTTTACATTAGTTTTATAAAAGCATAAAACAAGGGCTAG
This sequence comes from Sclerurus mexicanus, assembly GCA_013396755.1. Classification (NCBI taxonomy): domain Eukaryota; kingdom Metazoa; phylum Chordata; class Aves; order Passeriformes; family Furnariidae; genus Sclerurus; species Sclerurus mexicanus. Next base: position 2,105,652 of record VWZF01001121.1, read on the forward strand.
TTGAATCAGTTTTCTAGATAATTACCAGATTACTGGTTTACTTGTAGATTAACTAACTAAAGTAGATTAATGTGTCTTGATACAGACATATTCTTGTTGACCTCCAGTCTTTTCTAAATAAAAGTGAATGGTTCAGCTGATTGACACTATTTGATATTACTATTATAAGTACTCAGAGATATCAACAGAAAATAGACCTGTTGCTTTAGTATCTACACAGGTATAATGCCCATTAAGAAGAGACTTAAAGCTAGGTATCAGGTCAAAATGTAGTGTTTACTGTGATTCAGCTGCCTCATACCAGGGGAAAAGGAATTGTGACCATTGCTTCACTTTTGGAGGAAGGCCATATGGCTCATATCAGGTGGATGAGATGATCTGGGGTCCTCCCTCAGAGAGCTGTGAGTGATGCTTTAAGATTCTTAAGATTTGTAGCATATAGATTTTTAATATAGCTGTATAGTTCCTAACACTTTAAAATAGCAGTTAACAATCATTAAAACCCCTTCTCATGTTTTACGTTATACTCTCAAAATTCTTGAAATTTTGTTTAATGTTCTTTTCAAGGAAAAATATTTTAGCAAGGACATCTTGTTTGGGACACATACATAGAAGGACAAAATAGGATACCATTGTAGTGAAAGCAGAAGGCCCAGAAACACTGGAGAAACTCCAAAGAAGGCATGTGATGTGAACACGATGATGGTAAAGAAGTAAGGGGTCTTGAGACCTCTGACTCAATTCTGGGGAGGTGTGCCAAGTGGAGAACTGAGGGAGGTTCTGGGGGTGGACAATTCTTGGGTTGGATGTATCTGTTAGATATGATAATTAATTAGTGTTATAAATTTTATAAGAACCTTATACTGTATTGTGCACTTATGTATTCATTGCACCTAAAAGCACTTTTAATTAAAGGTCTGCTCTCTATTTTATCAATACTAATATTGACTGGAAAATCCTTTTTTTTCCAGTTTATGCATCATGATATTACTTTCTGCAAAACCAGGTTGATCCAAGCTCACGGTAACTCCAGTTTCTGTCCATTGCCAGTTCAGTATCATTTCCCTATAGATGTCTCAACTGTTATAAAGAAGAAAACCAAAGGCTGGAGGGTAAAAAAAGCAAACTCTAGTCAAGAGAGTTGAAATGACAGATGCAGCCAAAAGCAGAATTAGGAACTGAATGCATTAATTGTTCTATCCTGTTTCCATGCTGATTATATGCTTGAACTGCCTTTTCCAGTTTTGAACTTTCAAAGCAGTTTATTTCTTTCTTTGTGCTGTAAATTCGGTCACATCTTTATCTTTTCCAGTTGCAGATAAAAAGCCTGAATGGTGATTGGAAGATTACAGACTCATCACAAGTTCCCATCAACCACCAGAAGCTTAGTCTTAGAATACTTTTTAAGCACAATTTATATGCAAATTTAATTTCTTACATTGAAACCTCTTCTTTGTCACTTAAGAATGATGTTAATCAGGGAAAGTCTTACAAAACCAGCTTGTTAAGCAATGGTGTTGGGAAATACATCACAGACCTTTACGAAATGTTTTTCTGCTGGTATTTGGAGTTGTGTAGCCCTTTGAAAGTTAGAATTGGCAAGACCTGATAGATTAATTTCCTAAATTCTCTCATGAATTAAATTACTCCCTTTTATTGCTGATAGCAGAATACAGATGCCAAATAGGAAAGTTTTCAGAAGAACCATTCAGTGAAAAGAGTGTCAATAGTTCATATACAATAAAAATATTTACCCTGTAGGCAGTTACAGAGTGTGTTAAGATTAAGGTCTGCATTTGCTTTATACAATTATGCCAACAAAACAAACAATGTAAGCAAGATGTACAGAGCATAGAGCGGAGAGTATGTGTTAGGCTTCCAGAAAACGAGCTGATGAAAAGAAGACATGTCCATTATGGACAAAGGTAAATAAGAAAAAGGATGTGCAGTGTCCTTATGCTCTCAATACTGAGCTTCAGAGGGTCTAATGTAACTTTTGTTTTTCTTTTTCTGTATGAGGTCTGCAAAATGTTGCTGTTCTATTTGACTTCTTAAACATTTCTGAGCAAAGATGGTAGGGGATGTTTCAAAAGACATTTGATGAAGCGAAGACCTGCCTGTGGTGTTGATTGTACCTTGGGTTTTTTTGTTTGTGTAGTCAGCTGTCTTCCACATGGAAGTTAGACCATTACACAGGAAGAGAGAGACTCAAATGTCCCTGTGTATCATTGTGATGTAGTGCATTCAACGTGTGTTTGATTCTCTGGACTAGGAATTAAATCTGAGTGAGCCAGATAGATGTTGTTGGGATATAGCCTGGAAATCATGAAAAACTGCAATTAGGAAAGTACATACGGAAGAAGAATGGGACCCTTTTATCATTTTTAGTGATTATATAAATCACAAACCTGAGGTAGTTTTCGCATACTCTCACTAGCACTGAAGTTGGAAGAGAACTTATATATGTCTCCTCGGTGCTCATGTTGAAGTGCTGTCTAAATATGCAGCTCCAGATCTGGGTTTTTAAAAGCAGAGATTAAATTTCCAGATTTTTAAAACCAATAATTTAGATATTATTGAAACTACTGATAAGCCAAAAGTTTCAGAGCTTGAATTCCATTCAGATAGTACTTAAAAACACACTCAATAAATATAGTAAAGATATAACTTACTATTTTTACAGGAAAAATGTGACAAAATACTGAACAGAACAGACACGGCTAAACCTTGCAAATACTGAGTAAACACATTTATAACTATTTTGATAATGGTTTGTTTATCATGCTGTAAAAACAGTGACTAGTTGAACTCATGGCTGGTGCTTTCCTGGCCACAAGGTCTGCTGCCAAAATCATTTAGTCCGTTATAAACCATTGTCAGGCTATTTGTCAAATGCAAAGTCAAAATCTTAATCTCCATGTGGGTGATTTATAATCTTTCCTGCTTTACAGTGAAAGGCATGCTTTTTAAGACGAAAATTTACTTGGAACAAGTCAGAAGTTGAGAAATACCCTAATTTTAACCCTTTCATCATCTGGAATTATCCACTCCCTCAGCAGGTAAATTCATAGATCTCTATAATAAAAGAAGAGCTTATCCATATGTATTGTCTATAAAATATACTCTAGCAATTTATAGATGTAGAATGGGCTTATATATTACTTAGTTTAGCAAAAATAAATATTTGTGAAATTCTACTTTACCTATTCCAAGTTTCCATTTTTTTTCTCACATATACTGCTTCTAAATTGGTCACAAAGGCATCTTATTTTTGTGGCTCCTAAGTACAGGCATAACTTCCATACATTAAAAATCACCTGCAGGGAAACTGGCTTTTTCTTTAAAAAAAAAAAAAAATCCAAAACACCTGGCATTGTGATTATGTTCAGTGAGAACACTTTACAAAAGTTTGTAGGACCAATTGGAAAGCTTTTTCGTCCAGAATGCATTTAGTACTGGTGTGCCAAAGGCTGTTCTTGTAGTGTTGCTCTGAAGGGCTGTCTGGTGCCTTCAATACAGATGTCTTTCAAGCCTAAGGCTTGAAGTTTAGGAGTCTAAGGCACCTCCTGCTCTCCTAGTGGGGACATGTAATGGGGAACGTTCGTCCCATGATGATACTTGTGTCATGGGCATGATGCTTTAGGATTTTTATGTATTTGTAGATTTTTATACAGCTCTGTAGTTTCTTACATTTTGAGTAGCTAGCAGCCTCTAACCCTGTGCTAGCTGTCTTAAGGGTCAGATAATAGCTGGAACACCATGCCTGGGAAACATGTACCAGAGCTAAGACAATTAGATACCATGTTAGTCAAAGCAAGAAAGCAAAGCCCAGCAACCTTGGAGAAGCTGGGGAAAAAGAAATAATATAAATAAGAAATAAGAGAAAGTGGCATGAAGATGATGATAAAGGATGAAGTAAGGGGTCTTAAGACCTCCAACTCAATTCTAGGAGAGGCGTGCCATGGGGCTGTCCCAAGGGAAGTTCTGGGTGTGGACATTTCTTAGATTGGGTGCAACCTTTGGATATGATAATTGAGTAGTGTTATAAAATTAGTATGCTGCCACGTAGAAAACCAGCTCTTGCATCCTGTTGACATTCACACACACACTCACTCTCTCTGTGTGCCTGCCTTGCTCTCTGCTTCCCAGCCTGGTGTGGTGCCCTGTGTTCCCCCCCACCAAAAAGGGGGCGGTTGGGACGAGCTCAGAAGAGCTCAACATTGCTTTTGCTTGCAAAGGGAGGTTTTCCCCCCCTTGCTCTCCTGGGACAGACCTCAAGAACCTCGAGTCCTGCTTGAAGGAAGATGAGACTGGTAATGGGAACTGGGTACCAGCATGAACTGCTAGGGGCAGCTGAGCACTGCAGGGGAGGAGCTGCAAAAGGTGGGCTGGGAGGTGAGCTGACTTGGGCCCAGATGTTGCAACAGTCAGTGTTCCCAGCCTGTGGGTAAAAGGGTCTTTCACCTGGGAGGGGCAGATTATTGTCCTTTGTGCTTCGGTAAAGACATGGCAGGGTGGCTCAGGAGTTGGCTGGGTGTGTGTACAGCTGGAATGAAAGGGATGCCTTTTGGATTAATTTACTCTGCATGTTTTTGAAGTGGTGGTGCTTGGAAAAAGAGTTCACATGGTATTCCTGAGGCCGTGAGTTCAATCCTAGCACCAGTCTTTTCCATCTGTTATTTGTCAACACAGCCTGTACTCTTTTATACTCTTTTATACTTTTATACTCTTTTTATACTCCTTTATACTCTGTATCCCAAAACACTGTAAGTAAAAGAAGTCTTCTCTACTTTACCCAAATAATGATGTCCTGGAAAGTTTTTCTCCTTCCCCTTAGGGCAACAGCATGTGTCAGTCAAAGGTCATGTAGCACACACAAGTCCACAAGTAGGGACAATAAATTTCCCAGACAGTCGGTAGTCTGGAAACCATTCTCTGTTGGTTGATTCTGTTCCACAGAGGAAAGAATTGGAAAAGAGCTAGTTATATGAAAAATATGACTCCCAACACTATTTCAGGGACACGGAAAGGCTGAGAAAGAGGAGGGAGTAAAAAAAGAAATTTAAGGGAAGTCTCCTTCTCCTTACTACACAGCCTAGTAAATCTATGCAAGACATACCTGCATATATACATACACATATCTATATCTCTCTATATATAGTTAAATATATCTTCAATGCAAAATTATTAACAGCTGTCTTTACAGTTACAGTGTACATACTGAGCATTCACTGCATTTTATTCTGTTCCTGAAACCATTTTCTTCTTGCTGACTGCCAGTTTCATGACTCTGATTATTTTATAGCATCTATACACCACTTTTACTACACTGACAAAAGCAAAGTTTTGATAATTTCCTCTTAGCAGAGTCAGATTCTGATGTGACTGTAAGCAAGGTTAGAGGTATTCCTATATTGAATGGGAAATCTTACCCTTCCTTGTGTTAATAAGCAATATATTAGTGTGTAATAAATGGAAAATGTTCCCTATTGTTAAACTTTAATATCAAAAAAAATCATAAATTATAAAATAAATGTCAGACTAACTTAAATGAAAATAAAAATGCTAGGTGTGGCACTTTTTTTTTTAAGAGAAAAGGTCAAAGCTCTTTTTACGTCTTAAGATACATATGAATTATATTTTTTACATGTTACTGAAAGCTGAGTTAATTTTTTTCCTTAAAAAAGATATCTAAAGGATTGAGCTATAGCAGCACTATAGAAAATGTTGGACATTTCTGTATTTTGCAGGGAAATATGCATGACAGTTAATTTCCCTGCTCTTTTGCACTTTTCTAACCATTTTTTTCTAAAGTTATAAGATGGGGTGAGAAATGAGTAATGGACAGATCTGTTTATCAAAAATATTTTATGTGAAATGTTTGATAGCTAAAGTACTTGACCCACTGAATCTGGGCAATACAATGGTATTTATTACTGGAGAGGTTGTCTACACATCAGATGAGGTTGCTCTGTATATCTGCAGGTGACTGAAATTTGGAGCAGTGGAAAATCTTCAAGGCCTTAGAGAGGACAAGAAGTGCTGGAAGGATAAAAGCAGAAATGGGAAACAGAAGAACAAGTTATTGTAGTGCTGTAGATGTATAGAGACTCAGCTTGAGACTGTGAAGATGAATGGTGCTTTCTCTGCACACAGATTTTTCCTTCTAAAGACTTGGTAAAAAAGTTGAAATAGACTGTGCAATCTCAAATTAGGGATTTTTTTAATGATTTGTTTATTTTCTGATAACATTTTATTTTAAAAGTATATTCAGAAGCATTGCAAAGCCTACTTCTAGCCTATCAATTGTCAGACTGTAAAACAGAAGATCATACACATGAGACCCGTCTTCCATTCATGCTGCATGTCCTACAGTGCCGGTGGTTCAGTGCTGGAGTTTCCTGAAAGCAGTCTAGTTAGTGGATCAGTCTTGTTCTGTTCCAGTAATACATCTCAAGATTAAAGATAAAACTGTAAACGTTGACAACCGTCTAGTTTTATCTTTCTGCTGTTCCATGTAATTTGATAAAGAAATTTGGCAGGTCACTTTTCATTCTTCTTAGCTTGGCTTACTGACTCTTATCTGTTTCAGACAACCTCAGTAGTACTTAGCTTCTGAAAGTGGAAAGAATTGGATATGGGCTATTTTAATAGTTATTTGCTTGTTTTGTTTTTATGCAAATCTTTTATTCTCAATAGCACCTACAAGACTTAGAAAAGATTTATTCCCACTTTGGACTTCACAGGTAATATCCAATCACAGCTCTACAAGGTATGGGAGACAACTTTAAAAACTTTTAAAATGTACTTCAGTGAAATATGTCAGTAATATTTTTTACCTTGTTTTGGTTTGGCTGCTAGAAGCAACTTAGAGCAGAGTTTCTAGTGCCAAGGAGCCAACTAGTGAGTGAATTTTTCATTTCAACATAATCTTATTTATGGTTTGTCTGCTCAAGTAATATGGCTCTTTTTGCTCCTGGGCAACTGAAAACATTCAGAAGGTCAAATCTAGTGTAAACAGAAACCTGTATCCTAAAGCACAGAGAAAACACACAACATTTTTTCAGCATGTTTTGACCTCTGATTTTTCCTCACAGCTTTATATGCTCTGTATAGAAAAGCCTCCTACTACTGTTGCTACTCCTGCTGGCAAGTATGGTTGTTTCAAGCTCCTTTTCCTCAAAGGGCTTGCTATTTAGGAGAAAAGTCTGTGCAATGGAGTTCAATAGCTGCCCTTTCCTTCAAACAGCGGAGCTTTCTCTGCTGACAAGTGTGCTGGGAACTCTTTGACCTCATCTTTCACATTCCCTGTTGCACAAATAACACTGAGTTGTGACTTCCACACATAACACAGTGGCTGACTTTACGAGTTGCTGAAGCTGCCATTATGCCTTTCAAGCAAAATCAAAAAGCACTGTGACTTGGAATCATGGAAATTACAAATCTGATTTTCAGCTGTAAAGGTTGGCACAGCTTTGCTAAGGCTGATGCCAGTTAACAGCAGCTGAGATTCTCAACGCACAGGAGAGGAAAGGAATTTAGAGCTTTACAATCCATCTTAAACATAAAGATATAACTAAGGATGAAATAATATAATCTAGTTTGTCTTAGAGGAGGACTCTGATAGAATTTAAATTCTATATTGATAAGATTCAAAAAATGCTCTCTGTTTTTTCTTCTTTTTCTGCATTTGAGCCATAGTACATCTGTAGTGTTTGTGGTATTGGACAGATAGAAAGACTTTCAACAGATCTAGTTTATTTTTGAGTCATATTCTGGGGAAGGATTATTTTTTATTGATCTGCACCAGTTGCATCTTCATTTTGAATGCAATTATATTTCCAGATGGAAAATTCTATAGCCTTGTAGCTACAATATCATAGTATTCTAGCTTTTTAGCTACTCCTGAGCTGGTAAATGTTGTTGAGGTTGTATAATCTTGTACAGCTTTGCATTCGAGAGAAAATAAGGTGGGCACAAGTCTGATGTGTAAGAAGCTGCTCTACTAATACTTAGGTGTGCATCGTAATGACCTTTTAATAGTGCAAAGAATCTAAAGGACTTTGAAGCCAGAAGGCAGGAGCCTTGTTCTGTAGATTGCCCGAGTTCTGCCACTGGGACCCAGGAGTATCTAATCAAATCTCTAATTATGCAGCTTTATTGTGGAATGGCAAGTCTGTAGTGAATACATAAGTTGCACTCTGATTCTCTTTATCCCAAAACTGATATCATTTTGCATTCATGTTGTATTTCACAAACTACTGCAAAATGTTTCTTCCCAGGAATGCATATGTAAGTGTGTATGTGTCTTGATATCAATACCATTGTAATGGTAGTCTAATTTCCTTATACGTTGGAGCATCAGAAAATAATACAGTTCTAACGAGATTATTAAAACAGCTATCCCTAAGCTGCTCCCTGTATGAGATGAAACGAATTTGGTGTGTATACTTTGGATGGTGTTTGAACCTGGAAAAAATGCTGTGCTACAACTGGCTTATGTGTGATGGATCTTAACATATGTAGAGATTAAACCTTGGAATACCATGGAGTCAAATTGCTGTCTCTGGTAGCATCAGAGGACCTGGAGATATGAATTTGATGAGTGTGCTCTTCTAATGTAGAAGTAACAGGAAAAACAACATTTAGAGCATATTGCAAGCATAACTCCTCCCTGCTACAGTCAGAAACTGCCATTGCCCAAATGTGTCTTTAGACAATGAAGCTTCATAGTCTTATGTTGCTTCCTGCTGGAAGAAAGACTAAAATGAATATGCAGAGGCAGAGAGGAGATGAGAGACACTTTCAGAGGCAACAGCTAAAGCTCTTTGTTCAGTTCCTTGTCTACTATATGGTTGTCTATGAGACTTAGCAAACTCCTAAGTTACAGTCTACTTTTTGGCTGGCTATGCATTGAAAGTTCACCTGCAATAAGTTGCTAGGGAACATAGAAGGGAAAAAAAGTAATTGCCTATATGAAACCTCTTAGCCTAGATATTAGTGCTGTACAGAGTCAATAATGGCCATTTTGACCACAGAGAGTGAAAATTATTCCAATAGAAATAAGAAATAAAACTATTCATGTAATTTTGAAAGACTGAGATCTAGAATAACAATAAATATGAAGAGGCTGAAATCACCAACAGCTAAAAAGGTAAATAATGATTAATAAGCTGAATTTTGTTTGATGCGTTCTGCTCCAATTCCCCATAGTCACTAGGATTATTGGTGTGTGATTCCTGCAAATCTTAAGACAATATGTCTGCTCAGAATTTACTCCCTTTTTCATGGCTTTTATTTAAGCATGTAAACTGCTTTGAAAAACAGCATTGTCCACAATGTAAGAGGAAATTAGGAAAAAAAAAAAACAAAACCCTATTTAAAAAAAGGAAAAGGACGAAAACAGCAGAGAGCTGATGATGAAAGTTCAGATTGCATCTCACTGAAGAGGTTCAGCTGGGTTATTTCCAAGGGCTCTGTCTCTCTAAAGAAGGAGGTTGTGGTAATTAGCTCATGGTCGACCAGGGGCTTTGATGGGCATTCAGGTACAGCAGTTGCACAGTTTTCGAGTTTCCTATAAACATGAATAGGGCAACCCAGCATAGAGAGAAAGAACAGCTTTGTCAAAGGCAAATTGTGATACTTAGTTCATCATTCTAATTAACTTCATTTGTTCCAGTGACACACATCTGTCTCAGCCAAGCATATGTGAGCTGCTGTTCACCTAGGTACTATATGAACAACTCTTATTCTGAAGACACAAAATATGCACAAATTATGTAATATTTTGGAACTGATTTAAGAGGATTTGGGGCATTTAGATGCTTTGGAAACCACTAGAAATTCTAGTATGTGTTTTTATTAAAGCCTAGAAATAACTCAAAGGTCTTCATATTTCTTCACTGATTTTCAAAGTGTCAGAACAAGGCTAATGTCTCCGTCACTTGATGGGTTAGATCAGTTGTTCTGCTGCTTTGAATTACTTTTATATTTCTGACTATCAGCAGCTGTGTCACAACAGCCACTCATTTTCTAGAGGCATCATCCATACTTGCACATAGATTTCCTATGTTTTTCTCATGTCTGGGATTTGGGCACTTTTTATCTCAGAAATAAAATATCCATTCAACTTTGAGAATAAAGAAGACCAAACCTTCCAGGCTGTGACTGGCATTTCTGCATGCTTATGGCCTTGGACAGTAGGTAAAATACAGTTCCTAATGGACTGTTTTTGATTTTTTCTCAATTTCTCATTGTTTCAAGTGTTGAGTGGTCCATGTTGTTTATTGGATATTTTTGATAGTATTTTCATGGGCTTTTCCATGCACAAGCACCTGTGCTTCTCAGGCTTGAGCCGCTAAAGGCTTCAGACTTATCTAAACCAGTCTTCTGACTTTGTGATTTCACTGGCTATTTATTTACTTGAGTAATAGTTCTCAATCTTTTTTTTTTTTTCAGTTTCATAAGTGGTTAAAGATATGTACATACAAGAGAACCAAAAGGCATCTAAGGCTTGCAGTGAATAGAAGCAGGCAAATTTATAGGAATATGGGCCTGTAGTTTGTGAGAAGAGCCTTTTTCTATATATATAAACTTTGATTTAAAACTAATTTAGAGGTGAATCATTTTTCTCTGATTTTTGAATGCTTAATTACTGAAACCCTGGGATTTGAACAACTGTTTTCTGATCAGGATCTTGGCTTTGCTATGCATTACTGACATTTATATTAAACTCTACTACATCAGTATTTCACTTTTTTGGCAAAGCAGCAGGTGGAATATTTGAACATCTGCCCATTAGCCATGGAATCACACCTCATTTATTGAGGGAACTTGTCCTATTAATTTGGGCTTGTTCTTTTATACACTGTGCTAGGACTTGATTTAAGACTCCTATTTATCAAAATTTGCACCACTGAATGCTTTTACAGTGCAGCTTTCAGTAACCTGGTTTTATAAATGTCACTGTGCTAGGTAATGTATTCATTGCCTTGACTTGGAAAATTAGTTTTGAACACCAGGTGCATATAATGCGTACCAAATTGAGTACTGTTACGCGACTTTATTGATTGACTGCTATTGTTACTGAGCAACTACAAATATAAAAGTGGTGTTGAGGTATGAGGCTAATGACTTCATAAGTTTTATGAAACTAGCAAACACGGCTATAGAAACTAGGATGTGTAGGTAGAGTGAAGAACTGTGGTGTTTTTTCAACAAGAAACAACCATGTATTCTGTCCCAAGTAGCTCTGACTGACTCCTGACTTAAGTATGCTCTCGAAACTAGATTTCCTGATCTAAGATATTTTTCTGATGTATTGTGAACCTACATATTTGAGGAAGAGTGTTTGCTGAAGGGTGAGTTACTGTGATGTGTTGAAGGACAGGGTTCTGTGGAGAAAAACAAAGGCAAGAGGTGAGCATAAGCTGCAGAGACTCTTGTGACAGGGTATTTCTGTTGAAATTATCAAATAACCTGTTGAAATAGCTCTACTTGTCAGCATAAGTGTTTTGGAGTTTTCATGTTTTGCTCAAAAGTTTTACTGAACCTGAAACTTTTTATATATAATTTACTTTAGTGTAGGCCATTTCTACAGCTATGGTAAAAGTCAGATACGTGGGAGCATGAGATGTGGTTGATGAGTGGGACCAAATGCAGAGACCACAGTACTGCAATACAGTGGCTGTTGCAGCTGTGGGCTAAGGAACCAGAACAGTTCCACTATACAATTCATCTGACGGTAATGAAAAGTTGTGTAAAAATGGGTTGCTTAGAGGCACCTTAACTTCTATAACTTAAAGGAGATCTTGAGTATACCCAAAGACCTCGGTTGCCAGATTCTTGAGTGCTGGAGGTAGTAAAAATAGGCTGCAAAGACATGCACAGTGCAGGTATCCCATTCCAGGTCCACAAAGCAGAGTGAAGCCTCAGTTCAGCTCTGCACTGTGTGCATTTCATAGCTGAGTTTGCCAACTATTGTCTGCAAGTCAGCAAGCTCTGATTACCCAGTTCTTGGCCAGACTTCTTAGGGGCACAGCTCCTGGTAAACATGACTAAATTTCTCACAGGGCTGTGATGGCTTGTGTCCACCATCTGTCTCAGGTGTCTCTGCTCCTTTCTTGCCTGCACTCCTTGGTCTGGGGTTAGAGCTGATGGAGCTAAATTAGGTCTGACACATGTTTGGCAGCAGTAGCAATATCTTACCCTTTGCCTCCCCTTTTTTCTTCACTCAGTGGTGCCCCAGGACCGGTGCCCAAAGGGATCTCTTCATTATTCTATTTTGATCCATGGTGCAGAATCTCTGGATAAAAGAGAAGGTGAAGAAACTTAAGCAGAATTTTGCTAGTTTTGTCATACAGAAAATAAAAAAAGCATCTTTCCAGGCCCTAAGCCACAACTCTGGTTTCACAGCAAATAAAATACTCTTCAGTAGAGGAAGCAAAATGAAGGTGCTTTAACATATTTTCAGAAACACAAAGGTCTAAAAAAATTGCTACCTCTGACAACCTTAAGAAAATTTGGAAGGATATTAACAATATTCGCAAAAACCATTTGCTTTTGAGAGCTGAAATTTACTTGGTTTTATACATTTCTGTGTTCTTCTAGTGCTTTAAAGGGTAGTGATGAATGTATTTATGATATAGCTATGAATTCTTTGCTTCTGAAAAGTGCTGCATATATTTGTCATTAGAGATGAAGTTGTGCTGTGTGCTAAGTGTTTTTCTTTGCTCAGTGACATTCCTAAAATAGGGAGAGCTAAAACATTCAGTATAGAAAGTACCAATGGTGTTTACTTGTAGGCATAAAACAAGATTATATTACAGACTTCAAACACAGAACTTTAATAGAAATGTAGGAACTCATGTAAATAAATGTTTTAAATTCTAGTTAAAACTTGGATTTTAAGGTAATGAACTATTGCATTAGCATCTTTTCAAATCTTGCTCAGAGTTAGAGGAACATATTAAGATGTGGCCTACTCAAAAAATTTTCTATTTTAGGGTACCCTTCTTGCCCCACTCCTTTCAAAATTGCTTTTTCTGTTTCTTTTGGACCCTCACACTGGGAGATCAGATTACAAGGCAATTCACATATTCATCTTCATCTTATGCAGTAGAGTGAGGGGACGGAGGAAAAGACATCTTTTACATACAGTTTGTGAAGGTGATTCAAATGCAAAAAGGAAAATGTGGCATCTTGTCTCTTGCTGATCTCTGGTTAAGATCTTACTTTTTTCCACCCTCAGCTAATGTCCTTGGGTGTCATTTAGGGATCATTCCTGGTGAAAACAGCTGGGTAGAAACAATGGCAACCACTGCAAAACAGAAGCTGGATTCTGGATTTGATGATACTCCACCCCTTTGGGTAGTGAAGTAACACGTCTAACCCTGCTATTTCATAGACACTTATAGCACAACTGATGCAAAAACATGCAAAGTCAGTGCCAATGACAGTCCCACACTACTTTTGTAGTCAGGGTTAGTAGGGAGGTGCAGGTGCACAGAGGCGTGCATGCTCCCTTCTCGTAAATGAGAGAGTGGATGTGATTTTTCTGGCTCCCCAATGTGTGCCGGTTTGAGATGCAGCAGCTGGAAGCCCAGTGCTTAACCAAGAAGCGCAGTCCATAAGCTGGGATCATTGTTCCTCCTCCTTTGTGAACACTGAATGAATTTTCATGATTGCAAGTACCCTTGCTGTGGGGTTTGCATGCTGTGAGATTTTAATGCTTCACTAAAATTAGAACATTAACTCAGATACTGTTTTGATGCTTTCAAATTATTCTCTTCTGAACCAATAACATGTAAATCTACCAATCTGTAATTTGAAAATATTTTTAAGCAAATAGTTTCAAATTTGTTTTAAATTTTGAAGTAAAATTTAGCTTTCAAATATTTCCTGTTTTCTATATTTTAGGGCCAAAAATCCTCATTAGATTACAGAGTTTGTAGTCTCTGTGCTATGGATCCAGTTACCTTTGCACAGAGTTCAGGAGTGACCCGTGCCTCACTGAAGTATCTCCTTCTAAGGAGTGTCTGATCTTGATTACAAGAAAAAAAGATGGACAATCCATACCTGCACTTAGTAGTCTGTTGAAAAGGGCATTCATTTTTGCTGTTAGAAATACAAGCCCAGTTTAAAATGAAAACTTGCCTGGCTCCAGCTTCTACCTCTTGAATTTTATCTTTTATTTCTCCAGTAACTTACTAAGATCACTTCATATGTTTGTGAAGGAAATAAATATACTTCCATATTATAAGAAAAGTACTATTTTAAACTAAGAAACTTGTAACCTCTTGCATGTAATGCGACAGAGTTGTAACACCCATGTATTAACTGGCAGACTATACCTCTGCATTGCTGGTAGAACAGTGGAAAAAACCAAACAGGTCCTTGCCAGATTTAATGCCAGTGACTTGGACATCTCCTTTGTCATGTCTTAAAAGTTCATCGGCTGAAGTTACTTGGACCTGCTGTATATACAAAGATGTTCTCTTTGGTTGCTTTTACATTGAAAACTTTTCACCCAAACATGTAAGAGCAGGACAACCTCAAACATCTTTACAAATACAGAGCAGTTGTGAAAAACCTGATATAACATTAGCAGTTATACTCTCCATCTATTAATTAGGCTGCACAATTGGCTTTTGTTCTTTGTTTTTCAAATTGTTTTTAGAAGATTTTTATTCTTAATTATGCCATTCAGAAGTCCTCCAATTTCCTCAAGTTTCTCTGCCAATGGCAGGTACATTGAAATGTCTGGCTGATTGACTACTGACCTCTTTTTCAACTTTTTGTTCCCATTTCCCTCCCCTCCCCACACTATATCTTTTTTTTTCTATTTACTTTACCACTAAACCAGAATGGGATTTTTATCCACAAACTGTTCTTTATCTGGCAGAACTTCCCTTGCAAAAGTCACATTTTTCTGCCTAATCTTCTCTGTCAAAGAATTTTGGCAGAAGTTTTTTCTTCAGCTTTGAAGAAGTTTAAGTATACCCAGTGACAACCTTTTCTTCCTTTTTCTATCTCCTCAAAATACTCTTGAATATACAAGATCTTTGAAAGTTCTTTTCATAGACACTTCCATCAGTTCCCACTCGTATAGATTAAGATTAGCAACAAAACTGGCTGTGTTTTCTGAGACCTCATCTGATTTCTCTTGACTTTGACTTAACCTGAAGACACCCTCATTCAAAGATGCAATTTTTTACTAAATAATGAACAATAACATGCATTTTAAAGTGTGTATATATATATATACACATATTCATATTCATATAAGACAATAAAATATATGTAATGCAATACAGAATTTGCAAATGGAAGTAATTCTCTGATTTGAAACAAGATTCTCTGCAGTTGCAGAATTTCTTGTCAGCTGCAAGAGCAACCAGAATGGTTGTCACCATGTCACTATGGAATCTGAAAAAAAAAAGAACTAAAAATAAGTTAACTTATATATTTTGTTCAAAGAAGTCGAGGAGAATGTTGCAATAAATTAAACAATTCGTGCCCTGTGGGGTTCATTCGTGCCTTTTCCTGATTGCTAAACTGGTACAGACCAGCTATAGTGAATGACCTATGCCAACTCTCTCTTTACTCAGGGTTGCCCTCTGCAGCCCATTTACAAACGTTTTGACTAAAGTATTTTCAAGGGAATCCCTGCTGGGACTTCTGAATTTCCTCCTGGGAACCTAACACCTGCCATCATTAACCTACTTCCTTCCTTTCCTTAAGTGGTTCTCTCTTCTACATTTCTCACATTTCAATCTTTTGTACAATGTGTATCCCCCCTTAAATATTCATTGAAGTTATACATGAAACATTTTCATCATGTTGATTCATTGATAACAATTTTCTCAGAAAGAGTGGGATTTTTTTGCTCTGAAATTTCTGGCTCTGTAGATTGATATTGGCCAAAATTGATACAATTTACACACAGCCATTTACTTATTTATACTCAAGTTTGAAAAACTGAGTTCATATTTATTCTTCTTCTTGCATTTCTCACTTTTATGTCAAATTATAATCTCTAACAAGCAACACTAGTCTCTCTCATTATTTATTGTTTTGATGCAGAGAGCAATTAAATATAATTAACTGGCTGATTATTATTTGCTGGTGGAATTTGCTAAGAATGCATATGCTCCTGCAGGGAGTTGCTTGCCATTTCCTGCACCACTGATCTGATGCAGTTTGGAGAGAGCCTTTTTTCCCCTCTCTATTTGCTGCTTCACTGATCTGCAGAAGGAGGAAAGTAAGTGTGTGAAAATAAGTATGCCCTAGCTTGTGAATAGCTATCTCACACACAGTTAAGGAATAGGGTTTCCCATTGGCTTTGTTGTGGTGCTGAGATGCAGGAGTACTAAAATATTGGTATTTAGACCATGAAAAAAAAAGGTAAGGATGCAAGTTTTTTTACTGCCCATGTGATGCTGGAGAACATATTCAAGTCAGAACATTTTGGTTTATTTTTGATTTATTTTCCAATATGTCTTTTCAGATGTGTGATTCTATGTCAGTAAGATGTTCTTTGTGTGTAGCACTGATAAATTTCCTGCATTAGGAATGAAAGTCATTGTTTTCCACAAAGCCAGTCTGGTTAACGTGCCACTGAATACTTACTTGAGTCTTAAGACATTCTATGCACGAATTTAAGGGATGGTTTGCTGAGGCGTAAGTATTCTGCACTGTGGTTTTGTAATTGCTGCTATTAAACTGATCCTTCAGAAGTGATGTTAATACACTGTTGTTTGCTATCACACAAGGTGGTAATTTGAGTTTCTGGTCTTGAGATATTCAGAAGCTCATCTCATCTGAAGGTAAAATTCCTTTCCTTAACTTGCCACTTGGTCCTCCCTGTTGGAATTCAGACCTAGGTCCCATTTAGCACTTCATGCTTTGCATTGTTATTCAAGTTTTGTAAAGCATTTTCTATGCAGCTAAGCTGTGGCCTAATACAAAAAGAAGTATTTTTTAGCCCAACTTTTTTTGATGAGGGTCCTTTTTACTGTAATCCAGAAATGAATTCAGTTAATTTTTGTTTACATTTAGGACTTTGAAGAACTGTTGTTCTAACAAGTTTTTGCTTGTTAGATTGGCCTTTCCAGTAAACAATAAACTTTTTTCTTTCTCTGTGTTAGAAGCCTATCCAGCTCTCTTAGTGCACTTCAGTGAGATTTCTCTGATTGATTCTCATATTTGTGTAATGTAACCTGACCTGTAAAACATTTTTCCGATCTTTGCTTTTGAGAATGTCAGACCCCTTTCTTGCAAATTTTCAGGACTTTTTAAACTTTTATATGTTTCTTTTCCTTTATATTAAACAATGTTCTCTAATTGAATAATGTTCTCTCTTTAGACATGCTGGCAAGCACTACACTTACATAGAAAGAGCCTTCAGACGACTGTGCAAATGTTAGCTAATTATGTCTCCTGTCATTCTGTGGGATAGGCTAGTTTTATCATCTGCACTTGCACAGATGGGAAATTCAAACTGAGAGATTTTCAGGTGATTTGCCCTTGACCAAGCCAGATAAAACAGCCTCTGAGCTGAAAATGGAGCCTGGGAATTGTTGCCTCCCACAACCCAGAGCAATTCACCTAGATTTTGGACACTAAACTGACTCTAAATAAGTATATCTGTTGAAAGTGCAGCAAATTTTGTATAAAATATTCTGTATTTCTAACACCAGGAATAGCTACCCTGGAAAGAACTTGAGGTGCATGTATCTTAGTGCTGTAAGGGACAGCTATGATAATCCACTTTGCTGTTTAACATAGCCTATGCATTTTACCCAAATTATGCATGGCCCCTAAGCATGGAAGCTGAGCCACAGTTCCAAACAGACATTTTTTGGCATAGAGGTTTCATGGAGTTATCTGTAATGCTTTCTTTGTCTTATTGTATGTCAATATACAAATAAATACACACTTAAGTAGTTGTTTTAAGGAAAAGTTAATGAATAGAATTTTCTTGCTATTTTTCTGTTGTTTCAGTAAATATAAGTATACATCATTATATCTGTGTATTATATATAATATCGTCAATGTTTACATGTAAAGAATTTTAATAGTGACTCATGTCACAGATCTGAGAGAGCAGGCAAGCACCATGTGAGCACGAGAAGAGAAAGCTCGAGGTGGGCCTCATTACAGGATTCCAGCACTTCAAGGATGGCTACGAAGAGGATGGAGGCTCTCTCTTCACAAGGAGCCACACAGAGAAGACAAGTCCATGTAGGCACTAGTTGTACTGGGAGATGATTTATCTTGATATAAGAAAGATATTTTTACAGTGAGAACAATCATTCACTGGAACAACCTCTCCAGAGATGTGGTAGAGTCCCCATCAGCAGAGGTTTTCAGAAGGCCATTGGAGAAGGTGCTAGTGAAAGGGATCTTTTGAGGTCACTTCAAACCTGGATTGTTCCATGATTCTGTGAGAAGGCTGAAGAGCCAGAATTTCATGGGGAAATATAACAATTCATAAAAACTGAGTTTAGCCACATTTGTTGTGCAGATGCAAGCTTTAAATGGCCCAGATGTGCTACTCAGCTCTTGTTGAGTTCTGTCAGAGATATTTTCTACAGCATTTCACAGAAAGTTGCTTAAGCCCTTTTATTCATTGAAAAGTTACATTTAGAACCAGCTTTCAAAATGTGCTCAAACCTTTAAACCAACAGATTAGTTAGCATTTTCCTATATTTTGCCCAGAGAAGTTGTTGATGCCCCATCCATGGCAGTGCTTAAGGCCGGGTTGGCTGGGGCCTTGAGCATCTTGGTTTAGTGGTAAGTGTCCCTGCCCATGGCAGAGGGGTTGGAACTAGCTTTTCTTTAATGTCTTCCAACCAATTCTATGATTCGATGATTCAATAACTTCTAGTGGGTCTACTCTATTTATTAAGATTAACTTGGATCAGACAATGATGTTTCAAAATCAAGAGTAGGATTTCAAATTTTTCAGTTAACATGCCTGGAGTAGAATTTCATTACACAAATTGCAAGAGCAGATATAATACACATAGAGTCTACCACTTGGAAGGTGATCTATTTTTCATCTGTGTATGTTTTATTTTGCAGGGTTTTCTAGACCTGAATTCCCAGGTCATTCTGACAGGCTGTGAGAAGCCAAATCTGATGTGAGTGCTCTTATATGGACCTTCAGGAATACTTGTTTACCAGTTTCACAGTGGTATTCAATTATTGTCTTCATGGCCAACCTACACAAAGTATCTGCCAATGTAACTGCTGTTGTAGATATGTAGCCAGCTAAAACTAATGCTTTTCTGTATTTATTTTTTTTCCATCTGACATTTCTATGTTTTTCTTTTAGAACCTTTGGCTGCTTCCATGCCATGTTGTTCTTCTGTTCTGTTCCTTTTCAGTTCTGACCACATCTTACCCTCTGTAATTCCCCTTTATTAATAGTATTGTCAAGGAGGTAGGCAGAAGTAGATCTCTTATCTGTAAGACAATAAACCAACTGTCCGTTCGCTGACCGTAAAAATCGTTAATCTGCCCTTTTTTCCTGATATCATCCTGATATTTATCTTGGGAGGTATATTCATACTTTGTAATGAAAAATGCTCTTTCAGTTGAAGAAATTGAGGGAAGCAGCTTGTTCTCATTACTTGAGGGAATTAATTAAATTCAAGTTTGAGATGTGCCTGTCAATGCCTTCATGAGGGATCTGCTATTCTAAGAGGAAATATTCGGTAAGGTTTTTAAATTTTAATTTAGAGTCCTCTGGTTTCTTAGAGTTACACTTTTAAAAGATACACAAAAGCTATGTTCTACACATTTAAAAACTCCTAATCTTCTTATAAATGGGATGCTAGGCATTGCTAGATGGACTAGCTCCATCGCCAACAATTTAATAAAATTTTACTAGTTTTTTGTGGTTTCACCCCAGCCATCAACCAAGCCCTTCACTGCAGCTCACTCACTCACCCTCCAGCAGGACTGGGGAGAGTCCTGTGGAAGGGTAAAAGCTAGAAAACTCATGGGTTGAGAAAAAGACAGTTTAATAGGGAAAGTAAAAGCTGCCCACACAAGAAAAGGAAGCTAAGGAATTAATTCACTGCTTCCCATGGGCAGGCAGGTGTTCAGCCATTTCCAGGAGAGCAGGGCCCATCATGTTTAATAGTGACTTGGGAAGACAAACACCATCACTCCAAATGTCCCCCTTTTTTCCTTCTTCCCCCCACTTTATATAATGAGCATGATGTTGTATGGCCTGGAATATCCCTGTGGTCAGTTTGTGTCACCTGTCCCAGCTGTATCCTCCCAGCCTCCCATGCCATGTCAGCCCCCTTGCCAGTGTGGCAGTGTGAAAAGCAGAAAAGGTCTTGGCTCTGTGTAAGCTCCACTCAGCAATAACAAAAATATCCCTACATTATCAACACTTGTTCAGCACAAATCCAAAACACAGCCCCATACCAGCCACTGTGAAGAAAATTAAGTCTACCTCAATCAAAACCAGCGCACCATTTGAAACTTGCTTTGGCTGTGAGAATCATTCCTTCTTTCTCTCTTTTATCTTTCTTGTCCCTTTTCTACTTTGACAGATAACTTGTGAAATCTTAAAGGCAGTATCTGAAAGGGATCTACTGGATGTCTGGCTCCTGTAGGAGGTACTCAGAGCAGACATATCACTTAACCTGAGAAAAATGGTTCTTTAAAGATTGCATGTTGAGATAGGAATGGTGCACATTCTCAGTCCATCACAATGTAAAAGTTTTGAAAAACATTCCTATAGTGAATTAGGATGAAATGTTGGCATTTATTAATTAAAAGAAAATCACTCCTGTACAGAATAATATTTTTGTTCAGACAAGTTTACAGGTTTTATTAAAAATTAAAACTGGAGCTTTCTTGCTTGAAAGTGTCAGGTAAAGCCTTGACAGGCACTTTGAGACTGTAGTCTAAAAGATGACTGATTGAATTTGAAGTTCAAAGAACTTGCAAAAAGTTAAACAGTGTTTTCTGATGAAAAACACATTTTTGTGGAACTTTTCCATACCAGTTATATCCCATACAGTATTTAACTCTCTGTTTCCTTATGCAGTACAGAGCAGTGAAAAAGAAACTGAGGTGGTAATATTATAATGCTATTAATCATGCTTATCCTGGGAGGAGCTCCCAGGTAGCACTTTAGTTGCTATCACTATTAAAAAATATTTTACTTCTACATTATTAAGCATTCATTTGTAAGGCCTCCATTATGTAAAGTAGCTGTCAGCCCTGGTGAAATCTATTACCATTATCTTTATAACTTTTCACTTATGGTTTTGATCTAGAAGCACTACATTATTGCAAGAGAATAGTCTAAATAAATATTTCAATTTTTCACATTTATAAACAAATCTAAATATACATACAGCGTATGTAATCCATATGTGACTCCTAATCTTTCCAGAAAGTATTGGATTTGGAAAAATGACAGCTTCAAATACTACTCATTTTTTTTCATGTCTGTCAGACTGCTCATGGACTGCAATGATCTCTATCTATCTCATTCTACCTACTGCTCTGTCATTTCTGATAATGGGCTTTGAATGTTCAGGATATAATCAGTCAGAGAATTATTTCAAACCACTGCATTACCTGCTTTGGTGAAAGGTGTCAGATATGGATCTTAATGCCTTCCACTGGTTAAAAGGAGGACTTTTTGAGTTAGCCTCCTTCATTGGCCACAACTGCAGTGGAGAATTTTCAGTATCATCCTAGAGTCAAAATTGAAAGCTAAAAAACTGCAGGAGGCAAAATACTGTATATAGGACAGCTATTTTCATATGTTGTTTTACTAATAACCACTACATACCTATCACTATTTTTTTTTGCCTTCATCAATGTTATTGTATCTTCTAGTCTTTTTTAGTACTGTGCAGGCAGTGCTATTGTCCAGGAAAAACAAATTCCCCAGCTGACAATGACTGCAGCCATTTTCCATTCTATGCAGCAAGACATTACCAGGTTACTGAATGTACTTTTACTTCTGTGTTCTGTGAATATACTTCTGTGTATGTTCTCTGTAGACATAGAATCAAATCCCTTTCTATAACTTATCAATGTATTTGTAATATCAGCACACACTTACTTACTAAAGGTGATCTCTATCTGAAAAAATAAAATCTTTCTTCTCTCCCATCTATGAACACTTTCCAAAATGCACAATTAATTACTTACTGCTGCTCTAAGTGAGTAGAAGAGCAAACCAGGTTTTTGCACGCAGCCATCCACTGGTCCAGGCAGTCTCAGAACACTGATGGCAGGCAACTGCAGGGCCAGTGGGCACTGGTGTGCAGTCTTTGCTCTTGGATGAACACTGCATTCCACACTCATGAATTAACCTAGCTTTGCATACAGTTGGTTTCTTACCCAGAAAACAAAAAGCTCTGAGGGAATAAAACACTCCTGTGTGGTGAATCATTAGTTTGCTCTCCCTCCCTTGTTGCACAGTGATATCTCACTGATGCTTGCAGTCCCTTTATGTCTGTAACATTCAGAGTTACATCTCTCTAAACATAACAAACTCCCAAATGGGAAAATATATGCTCACTTCTCAAACCATCTGTACTTACACATGAATAGAGATATATTCAACAGATTTGTAACACATTCTTGCATGAAAGTGCAGAATAGCTAATTCTGATGTGCTAGAGGAAACTGCTGCAGGATTATTACATTCCTAAGAAAAATTATCATATTTGTGCAGTCTGTATTCAATATTTACAAAAAGAAAGGAGA
Source organism: Sclerurus mexicanus (assembly GCA_013396755.1). Classification (NCBI taxonomy): domain Eukaryota; kingdom Metazoa; phylum Chordata; class Aves; order Passeriformes; family Furnariidae; genus Sclerurus; species Sclerurus mexicanus. The sequence continues at coordinate 2,128,407 of VWZF01001121.1, forward strand.
TGGAACATTTGATCATCTGACAGTGGACCAAAGAGACTCCCCTCAGAACTGTGAGGTGGGATATCTTGTGGGAAAAAAAATTTGTCAGGAGCTTGCAGGAGGGATTACAGTTAATGAAATTACATGGACACATGAAGTGGGCTCTGTCTACAAAAACATTAAGTAAAAGCCATAAGGAGTAAAACAATCAGAGAAAAATTTTTTCTTCCCCCAGCATTACAGTGGAAATGAAATGATAAAACTTTTGGGTAAATAATAAAAATCCAGTTGCAAAAAAACCTCTTGATATGTTTTACTAAGTAGACAAGTTTTTCAAACAACCATGAACTTGTTTGGAGAAGATTAACAAAATCTGGTCTGTGTGGTGGGTGGGGAGCTGACTGACAGCTGGCACCCAGAGTGGAGGGGTAAACAGCTCCTTTTCAAACTGGTAACCTGTAGGATCCCACAGAGATTGATTTTAGGCTGAGCACTGTTTAATATCTTAGTATTTGGATGATGTGATCAAGCGTACCCTGACAAAGTTTGTCAATTATACCTAACTGAGTGGGGAAGTGGACACTTTAGGTGTGAGACCCATCCTGCTGGAACACCTGGACAGGCTGGAAGAGTGGGCTAACAAGAACCTTCATACATTCAACAACTACAAGTTTAAGGTCATGCACCTGGGAAATGATGAAGAAGTGTAGCACAAGTTGGGATCTACCCAGCTGGGGAGCAACAGTGGGTCCTAGTGGACAAGCAGCTCACCAGCAGAGATAAAGAAATCATTATCTGACTTCGTTCAGTGCTTGTGAGGCCAAAGCTGAAATACTGTGTTCACTATTGGTCAACACTGTATAAAAAAGTTGTGCACAGTCTGGAGATGGTCCAAAGAAGGACCACACAGATGACTCAAGGACTGGGAAGCCCGTCAAATAAGAAAAGGCTGAGAGAATTGTTTAGCACTAAGAAGGCCTAGATAAGATATTATTACTATGGTCATGTATTTAAAGGGTGGTTGCAAAGAAGACAGAGACTCCTTTTTCACAAGGAGTCACATGGAAAAGATCAGGAGTAATGGGTGCAAGTTCCTGCTGCAAAGATTCCAATCAGACACAAGAGAAAGCATTTTTACAATGAGGACAAGCAGCCATTGGAGCAATCTGCCCAGGGAAACGGTTAATTCCCTAGTGTTGTCCACTTTTAAGATCCAGAAAGACAGGGTGCCAAGGCCATTTTGTCAAGACCATAAAAGACTGGATCAGGTGATCCCTGAGGTCCCTTCCAACCTGGTCTTCTATGATGCTATGAAAATAAGAGTAATAGTATTAAGTAATAGTATAGTAATAATAGTATTAAAAGTCAAGCACATACAAAAAGTGTCAGCTAGCTACGCAAAAAATCTGTAGAATGAGAGACATGCAGAAGGCAGTATGTTTATAGATAATAAAAGACTGAGTGAAATAAAGAGCTTTATATTGAGATTCAAGTGATTCAGCATGATTTATAGGGAAGATGTATTTGTGAGCAAGAATAAAATTATGTGTATAGTTGTTCATAAAAAACCTTTATACAGTGTTTGTTCCAAGATATATTTGACAATTAATTTTGCATAACGTTTTCCATTTAATTATTCTTTTTCCTCATATTCTGACAATAGGCTAATGACTTGTAGGATAATGAAAACTGTCAGGAAGAACAAAAATAAAGCTTACAAAGGAGCTTGCTGCATATCTTTTTTGTCTCCAGCAGCACTGACAACAATATTTGCATATAATGTTACTTATGGAAAATACAGAGATTTTTTTGGTGACAGTCTGAGGAGCTGCCGGAAAAGTGGTTAATCACTGGTTTTTTTGCAATGATGGGATTAATAGAAAAGAGTTTCATTGATAGCAAAGCCTACCTTTTGTCCTTGTCTTTCAGCACATCATCGGTCTTTCCCTTTTCCAGTTTTTGATGGTATTTAGGTCTTGGATCAATTAGCACAGACTAAACTCAGGGGAGTGGAGAAGGCAGTGTAGAGGGTGAGTTCTGAGGCAAAAAGACCAAGAAAACAGCCATGCATTCAGAGCAACATATCTGCTGCTAGCACTGTGGACTGAGACACTTGCAGCATTTCAGCTGTTCAGCATTAAATTTACCAGACATATTCTCTCTTCTGAGTCAGACATCTCTCTATTTGTTGTGTTAGTCTAAGAGAAAAAAAAAAAAAAAGAAAAAGGAAAAGGAGAGGAAATTGTTTTGTTCTGCTGCAGTTAAGGCAGGATTTTAGAAATTGACAAAGGGTGTTATTAGTCACAATAATGTCCTATATGAGAAAGAGTTTATGTCAATGCAATTAAAGCCATTAAAAGCACTCAAGACGTTTTCAAAATTGTTTTTTGACATGCACCTAACCTAAGGTCAGTTGGTCCTACAATGGCACCACTCAGAGGTTCAATTTCTTCTGTGCCTTGTAGCTCTCACTTAATTTTTAAGCTACTTTCCAGGAAATAATTCACACTGGACTAAAAGGGAATGTTCTTCCATGCTTCTTCACCTCTATGGCTCACTCTGCTTGATTTGTCCTTCAAGGTTTTCTTAATAGCATCTGTAGGTTTGCCTTTGCAGGAATTGGGACTTGAGTCTAAACAGATCAACTGTGTCAATAATAAATTCAGAGTATCTCAAAAGATTAAATCACTGGAAATTGACATCAATGGCATTTTTTTTCTAATAAGAATATTGATTTCATTCTGGTGTAATGATAAGACTATGAAAATTTTAAAGGCCAAGAAAATTGCAACCTATTAAACCTGTGTGTTACAGATATGTGTATGAAATGCAAGCGTTTTGTGCTTCAGATTCCAAGACTGAAATTAAAATTTCCATTCCTTATGGCATTTATCTTGTTATAAAACACAGATTTATTGGATCTTTACAACTTTTTATTCAGCATGAAGCAACAACAGCATTTAATATATGGCATGAAAATTTATGATTGAAAATTACAGTGCATAAATATTTCCAATCAAGAAGTGAAAACTTCTAGCATAGTGCATGGTCTTCAAACAAAAGTACAGGCATGTATAAGTAAAGCTGCAAATTAAACAGTGATGGTGAACTAACTTTATGTTATTTTGTGAATGACAGTTTGGGTTGAAAGCCATATTAGCCCAAACTGAGAAATGTAATAAACTGAGCAAAAAGATAAGAAGGGCAGTGTTTGCATAGATATGACAATGCATGATGCACCTGAACAAAGCATGACTTTGCAGAGTATTTTACCAAACCCCTTTCTACTTAACTCTGAAAGAGGAGAAAAAAATTGCTTTCTGGGATAGTTCTTTAAAGATGCAATTTTCTATAATGTCTATAACAGGAGATGTTATAAATTTGGTCTAGGATACAGGCATCTGTATCTTTAGTCTCTTTCCTTTGGTTTCTTCTTTTGTACTCGAGTCATACATACCAGAAGAGGCCTAGGGGATGCCCTACCAGTGGTGAAACAAAGTCCCAGCTTGTCGCATGTGGATCAGATTGAGGACATACACATGGTGTGCATTTCCTTATCAGAGGGAAAGATACAGTTGAATGACTTTATTTGATTTGTGACATGCTTGTGATACCTTCTGGGTGAAAAATTTATCTTTTCTGATTTCACCATTTCCTTTCTCCCATGAATTTCCTTTTGTAGGTAATCACTTGTGGCCCCCTCAAACGACCTTCTTAATATTTAAGGCAGTGTTATCTGACTGTTACAGTAAACCAGAAGGACGGAGAATTTAAACATGTTTCCAATACTACATCTCACTTACTATTTTCTTTTTATGCAGCCAGATATCCACATATGTCAAACCTTGATCCATTATAATCATATCAGCTGAAATTAAATGGCAATTAATATTTATAGGGAGATCTAAAACTTCATGATTTATCATCACTGAAAAGTATTATGGCAATCCCATAATTTCATGTAATAAAGCAACATCTGCCTTTGGTTTCAATAAATCCAAGAAGTTTATTCTTTCTGTTTTGCTGACCAGCCCATATGAAGTTGGCTTTTCACCAGTGGAACACACTCACCACCAAGAAGACACAATAGAATTAAACATTAAAGTTTAAACATCTTTCTTGTGTCAGAGGCATTCCTTAGGTCAAAAGGAAAAATAAATTGTGTAAGGTCCAATGAACATAAGTGAATAACTGATTTCTGAGACCATACTCTGATTGCTGAAAGCTGGGTCCATAAAACTGCAAGGAAGTCAGATAGCTCTGTAAGGTATAACATGAGCTCCTTGTTACCTCTGAAATAGTCTACCTCACAGTACATCATATCTGTACCTTCCCAAATCTAATAATGGGCCTGTAAGAACCTAATCAAGTCTAACTACAAGGTGTTGCACTTGGGCTGGGGTAATTCCAAATATGAACACAGGCTGGGAGAACAACTCATTGAAATCAGCCCTATAGAAAAGTATTTTGGGGTTCTGGTGGATGAAAAGCTAGACTTGAACCAACAATGTGCACTTGCAGCCCAGAAAGACAATTGTATCCTGGACTGCCTCAAAAGAGGGGTGGCAAGCAGGTCAAGGGAGGTGATTCTGCCCCTCTGCTCTGCTCTCTGATGAGACCCTTTGCTGGAGTTCTGCAACCAGGTATGAAATGCCCAACGTAAGAAGGATGTGGACCTATTGGAGTGAGTCCAGAGAGAGCAACAAAGATTATCAGAGGCCTGGAGCATGTCTCCTATGAAGATAGGCTGAAAGAGCTGGGGTTGTTTAGCACAGAGAAGACTCCATGGGAACCCCTTTGCAGCTTTCCAGTACTTAAAGGGGTCTTATAAAAAAGAGAAAGAGTGACTTTTATAATGAGTAGAGAGGGACAAGGGGGAATAATTTTAAACTAAAAGAGGAGAGATTTAGATTAGATTTTAGGAAGATATTCTTTACTGTGAGGGTGGTGAAGCACTGGAACAAGTTGTCCAGGGAAGTTGTAGATGCCCCATCTCTGGAAGTGTTCAAGGCCAGGCTGGATGTGGCCCTTAGCAACCTGAATTTAGTGGGTAGCATCTTTGCCCATGGCAGAGGGGTTGAAACAAGATGGTCTTTAAGATCATTTCCAACCAAACCGTTCTATGATTCTGTGATAATAGGTTCATCATTAATTCAACAAAATTCACCGAGGCAGAAAGGGATCTGGGAGTTCTGATTGACAGGAAACTGAACATGAGCCAGCAGCGTGCCCAGGTGGCCAAGAAGGCCTATGGCATCCTGGCCTTTGTATGAATAGTGTGGCCAGCGGGACCAGGGGAGTGATTCTTTCCCTGTACTCAGCACTGGTGAGGCCACACCTCGATTACTGTGTCCAGTTTTGGGCCCCTCATTTCAAGGAGGATATTGAGGTGCTGGAGCACATCCAAAGAAGGGCAGCAAGGCTAGGGGAGGGACTGGACCACAAGTCCTATGAGGAGCAGCTGAGGGAGCTGGGGCTGGGAAGAGGAGGATCAGGGGAGACCTCATCACTCTCTACAACTACCTGAAAGGAGGTTGTAGCTGGGTGCGTATTGGTCTCTGCTCCCGGGCAACCAGCAACAGGACAAGAGGGCACAGTCTTAAGCTGCACCAGAGGAGCTTTAGGTTAGACATTAGGAATAAGTTCTTTACAGAGAGAGTGATCAACATTGAAATGGGCTGCCCAGGGAGGTGGTGGAGTCACCATTGCTGGAGGTATTTAAGAAGAGACTGGATATGGCACTTAGTGCCATGGTCTAGTAGGCTGGGTGATGTTAAGTCAAAGATTGGACTTGATCTCAGAGGTCTTTTCCAACCTTCTTGATTCTGTGATTCTTTAAAAAGATGGCTTTCACTGTTATAAAATGTGTAAATTGTTTAAAAAACATACTTGAGTTGCTAAGGTTAATTTACATTAAAATAAGACTAATAAATTTGATCAGATGCATCAGTATTTTACCTTCAGTTTCCACTGGTACTAGATAGAGTAATAAATAACATATAATTATTAAAATATGCCATCAAGAGCTTTCACAAGAATAGATCACCAGAGATTTATATATGCACATCTGCCAGTTTATTTGATTCAGAGTATATAAATAAAGGTGCATAAATGTGTAAAGGGATATAAGATAAGTAAGTGGAAAGAAGAATTCTCATAGGTGAAGCTTCCTCTTTTGATCCTGCAGTGTTCTGTGCATCTCCTCTGAGCTGCATACATCTGTCTTGCATAGGTGTCTCCTGTGGAATCATACCACATGAGGCCTTGAGAGAGAAAAGATTTTTCCAGAGAAGAAAATTCCACAATGAATAATTTTCAGCCATTTGCATCGTTGAATGGAGCACACTTTATTAGAAGTATTAAAATATTAATATATACAAAACCCAACACCTAAGTAAACCTGAAAACTTCTGTTTATGCTTATCTCATTTTTATGTAAGGGAATACTTCGACTTGCATCATGCTGGCAATTAAAACCCATTGGGGTTCTAGCAGTGTCTGACTTGTGTAGGCAAATGTTAGACATTGAGAGCAGCAGACTGGGTTACTTGTTTCTTGTGCGATTTGTTAGTGAGACAGCTCTTCAAAACAAAACACTTATTACAAATCAGAGAAAAAAATATTTTCACTTGTGTACATTTAAGGATAACTACTTATAAAGCTTATATTTCAAGTAATTGTTATTTCAAGTAATTTCATGTTATTTCAAGTAATGTCTTTCACAGTGGCTTTTTCGAAATCTTATTGTCACAGTGTCACAGGTACAAAGCATGGCTTTTTCCTTCAGTTTGAAATATGGCAGATCTGTGCTCAGGAAAGTTATTTAAGCTGTTGTCTTCATTTCGCACATCTTCTGACAGGAAAGCTGCAGAAGATATAATACTGGTCAGTTCAATCAAACCTTTATTAAAGTGCAGGGGAAACTAAAGACAGAGACGAGAAGGTGAGGCAAGACAGTCAGAAAATCAACATCAGGAAGAAAAGGCTCCAGATTTACTTGTTCAGTGGCACTGAGGATTTAGTAAAAAACCGGGACTGATGGTAAGGTCATTTAAATCTGACTCCTTTGTCTTGTCTGCTCAGGCCATCCCCATGAGGATGATAAAAGTCCACTGATATTACAGTGGATTGTGGTATCTCAGAATAAGTTTGGTGGCAGCTGTCATAGAGGAACTATTCCCTTTCAGATCCTTCCTGGCAACAGCATGAGAATATAATATCTCCTACTTGCTGGCTGGTTAAACTAAGGAGCCTACAAATAGTTGTGGGTGGATTCATACACTTCCTCTGTTCTATGATGTTAGAATAAAGTGACATCCCTTTGCATTTGTTGGTCATGTGTTTAGCTGGAAAATGTCTTACAAAGTGGATTCTCAATATAGGTATGAAATTTTTGGAGCATATTTACTTGTTACCAAACATTGAAGGAATATAAATCTGGTAAGCTACAAAGAAGTGTTTGCACTATGGCATATACTTGCATTCTATCAATATTCTTTGAAGCTAGAGGAGGAGATTTTATAATTTTTATTCCAGGTGAAAATTAACTTAGCAAAATTCAAATGAACAGAAAATGACATACTAAAGACATTAGAAACAGAGGGCTAGATCAGAACTTTAACTAAAAACACTCAGTAAGGTGAATGAAGAAGACTATCAATATCAAATCAATGCAAAAAGAAATTGGTTTTATAATGCCTTTCATGGTATACTCTTTAATATGTGATAACCATATTGGAAATTCATTAGTATGCAGAAAATCATGGGAGCCATATGGAAATACATCTTACAAAGGACTAGCACACAATAAATTTTACAAAAGGCATAAAATATCTTCAGGATGAGTGATCACTATGAAAGTAATGTGCACTAAAATTGTAGGAGTGGTATTCACTCATTAGTTGTATGAAGCCATTAACTGCACAAAATCACTCTATTTTGCATAACCATTTGTCATATAAAATCATTAGCTCCCTCATAAAAATGTTAAAAATGTGAAATGATTTTTCAAAAAAATCATTAGTTACAGGGTATTACATTATAAAAATCAGTGACATATTACTTCATCATTTTCTGCATAAAAATGTGTCGGTTATGCAAAATCATTTATGTTGATAAATAACTTTTTAAGTAGCTTTATTGTTTGATAGTCAGGCTGTTAGCTGTTCAGTTTCAATAGTAATTTTTATGGCCAAGACATTTATTAGTTATGAAAAACTCCAAAATGAACTAGAATAAACATTACTTTCTACCCTGCTAAAACTGACAGTTTTAAAAAGCAATCTTGTTCCCTGTAAATGTGCTCTTAGAGTTTTACATAGTGGCAGCTGCTCCCATTTATTTACCATCATTTTGTCGCTGTTTGAATTCTATTCACTACAGCTTTCAGATTCTCATTCTTACACCCTAAACTAAATTCAGGTAAAAGCTTTCATAGCAGTGCTTTTTGGTCATATCATGGATAGTTTTGTATAGAACTCAGTGGTACTGGGAAGAGTGATTTATACATCAAAATGGCACACATTGTCCTGCTCTCTCACACAGTAATCAGAAAACTTTTAAGCACATCAGGATCAATTAATTTCTGGAGGTGAGAAATTTGAAATTTGGAAGTTGTGCTTTAGCAGGAATGGGCCCTGTGAGAGCCACAGGAAGATGTCCAGTGCTGTGAAGGAAAACCCACAGATTTCTAGTTCATACGACCTCAGGTGGGGAAAGCAGCGTTCTTGAGCAATGTTTGTTAAAGGCCAATTATTTTTCCTATTGAATTGTACAGTTATAACTTCAAACAGCATTGGTCTCTGAGCAATGACTACTTTGGAGAAGCTATATCCACAGCTTTTATTGCTGTGCATGGCATTACATGGTGGTGAATACCCCTTTGGTCTGTTTGGGTCGGCTGTTCTGGCTGTGTCCCTTCCCAGACCCTTTCCCACCTCCATCCTACTCATTGTGGGGTCAGAGGAAAAAACTTGGTCAGAGAAAAACTTGTCCCCGTGCAAGCACTGTTCTGCAATAGCTAAACCTTTGGTAGGTCATCAACACTTTTATTCACAAATCCAAAACGTAACAACATGTGGGCTGCTATGAAGAAAGCGAACTCTGTCCCAGTCAGACACAGTACATCACTGCCTCAGCTGTCTAGCAAAACTGTATCTAAAGATGCAGTAAAAAAACTGAAAAGAAATAAAACAGCCCTCAAACCCAGGAAAACCTGCCCCAAATCCCCACCTCCAAAGCTATGTTGCAGTATATTCAGGAGGTAAGGCCATTGACTCAGTAATACGTTCTATTTAAGGCAAAAATGAAGAGCTTAAGACAGTGTTTTGTTTGTTCATTTACTGTAGTCTTTAAAGTAGAAAACAGTAATGTCAGCTGAAAGTCAATTTTCCAGATGCATTTAAAGTGCACACAGAAGTACTGATAGTTTGCTCTAGGTGGACGACTCCTGGTAAGGCCTATGATGTGGATCAGCTTTAGTTTCCAAAGTTAAGAAAGAAAGAACATAATTGAAGTGATGAAGAAGTGATTACTAAACTGATCAAAGATTTTCTTTCAAAAGCTGTAGTTCTCTTACTACCCTGTCTAACCCTCTTTCTGTCAATAAATTTGCTATTTTATTTAGGTCTTGATGCTGTATTCACTGGGACTCCTGGAGTGGTGGAATTCGGCTTAAGTCCCAAAATGATGATAGAATAGTTATTCTTTGAGATCACCTCTCTGTCTGTCTCTCTCTCTCTCTCCCTCTCTCTCTCTCTCTCTCTCTCTCTCTCTCTCTCTNCTCTCCCTCTCTCTCTCTCTCTCTCTCTCTCTCTATCTATACAGAAATGGAGCACAGATGTCCTCTAGGCCTTCATACCTGTCTGTTGAGTTTTTGCTTCTCCATGTGAGTTGTTCTGTCCTAAGTCCCCCAGCTCTGCATTGGTGATTCTGTGGACAGTCCATCCATATATTGTGAAGAGGCTAATTTATTTATCACAGCATGACTCTGGTACTTCCAACTGTGCAAGTTCCTGGTAACCACAAAAGTCAGATCCTGAAAATCAATACTGAGGCAAAGCTTTCCTCTTATGATAACAACTAAGTGGAATTTAAATTTTCTTATTGCTATGGCTATTTCTGGTATAAGGAAGATTTCAGTTACATACAGATATGTGCAACCCTGCTTACACAGTTGCTTCAGAAAGTGAAGGGGAAAAAATATGGGAGAGCAAAAGCGTGAGAGAGAAGAAGACAGAAAGAATGAGAGGAGGCATGCAGTTTCTCACAGGCTCTCAACAATTCCTTCTGAACAAGTAAAATACTCTGATGTGCAGAGTAGCTGAGCAACTCCACTGAAAGTAGAAAGCATAAAAAAAATCAATAAAAAATCAATAGGGGACATGGCTGCTATTAGACAGTACTGCAGTCATCCACATCATTATGTAGCAAACAGGAACTACATTTTTTTAACAAGATACTGCATTACTGAAAAAACAGGTTCCCTTATTTCAGTGCTTGGAAAAATCTCTTGCTGTTTTAACTTGTGTAGTAGGTGTCTAGCCAGACACTAGGCTCTTGGAATGAATAGATAGATACGCTACTACATTCTCCAGATGGGCTGGCCTTTTTCAGTCTTAGTGATATATTTTACAGTCATCAATGTCTCATTCATTCTCATTCCAGGGTGCGACATCTCTAAAGATACTTTCAAGTGACACTAATAATTGTAGTTTTTCTCCTCCAACTGCCGTCTACATGGCTCACAATCTATCCCCAATTAAATTATTTTTCTCACTTGAAACCTGAAACTAATATTATAAATGTTATTTGAGCTCCATTAGATCTTCAGTCTTCCTGAATTTTTGCAATCTGTAACTTGACCAGGTTATAATTTATATAGTTTCTGAGAGCCCCTAATAAGGTACATCAGGACAGAAGACATTTTGAAAGAATATCTGAAATAAGTTCCTCAGAACTACCAAATTATAAACAGTACAGAACAATCTTAATTGTGATTTCATAAAGAATATAGAGTTACAAAATATCTTGAAAGGATGTTGCAGTTAATTCACCAATATTGCTAACAGATATTTGTCTAACTTGTTCCTAACAAAAATATTTCTTCACAGAAAGTAATGTAAAGCATTGGAACAGGATGACCAGGGAAGTGCTTGAGTCACTATCCTGGTTGGTATTTGAAAGAGATGTAGATGTGGCACTTGGGGACATGGCTTAGTGCTTAATTCTGTTGTTTCTTGCCTTGTCATAAATGATCCATAGTGTCTCTGTGTTCTTACCCTTTTGTCATACAAAGTAACTGTCCCACATGGCTCTCTAGAGTAGTGGAACAACACTTACAGATTTGAAAACTTCACACTTCAATTCTTTCTTTCTGTTTTTTTCCCCTTCACACTTTCTGACGCTTATCACAAAATACTTGCAACTCAGCTGGACAAGGCTGCTTGCAGCAGAGTGGCTGCTCTAATTTGGGTCATCTTTGAAGATGGGGTTGAAGTTCATGATCTTTGGAGGGCCTATCCAGCCAAAATTATTAGGATTTTTTTATTATTTTTATTTTTATTTTTGTTTGTTTGTTTTATAGGAGCAACACATCCCTGACATGTATGGCACCCATGAACGAAATTCAAAGATCTTGCTACAAAACATAAGATACTGAAGTTTTTAAGAGTCAACCCCTTTTGTGCCATGGACAAAATATTGTCTGTGTTTTTTTCCCCTGAAAGCCTATTTAAAAACAGATACATTTACTCTGTTTAGAAATAAATCCCAGAAAAAAAAAAATTTACTTTCTGTCTTAGCTACTCATCATGAAAAATTCAGCTCAAATGCTCACAGGTTGGAAAAATTACAAGCAGCTAATTACTAGTGCCTGTAAAGAGAAAGTGATGGGCAATTTGAGTAATAAATAACATGAACCCCCCCTCTATTATGAACACACTATTTTAATGAAGAAAAAAACTTTTTCAAAATCAAAAGAAAACACAATATCTATACATCCATTAAACATAACCAGAACATGTAAAATATTATTTTAAATGCAATTTTCCATGTCTGTGTGGAGGTTATCAACTGAATCTTGCATTATTCTCAGTAGCTCGGGTTGAACTAAATGGTTGTTCAATATTGCTGTGGTTGAATGCCCCAGTGTCACATCTATGTATGTGGTAGAAGCAGTGATAAACAAGATATATTTTCATTGCCCTGAATGGTCTATGTGTCAATGTTCTATATGTATTTTTTATGGTGGAAGAGGGTCTGCAATGAGCCAGAAGTGTAAAACCTAGCCCTGCCAGGTTTCTCATCCAGCCCAGAGGAGAGGAGCATCAATCACATCTGATGGAATTAAGTGTATGTAGCTCATGGCTTGTAGGATGTTATATATTTTTAATATCCTAAGAGTTATATTCAAAAATAAATACCAATGACTTTTCAGTCAATTTTATTTTGGGAATTGGGCTGTGATTATAATCAGCCTTGTATGTATGCAACATGATCTTCACTTGAAATGCTTTGTCATCCTGCAGTAATGCACTGATTTATGATTGATTTAGGTGAAATGAAAATCCTTCCCCAAAATGCAGGTTTGGGTAAATTAGCTATAGTTTGATGGGAAAACCAGGCATAGACATGTGGGCAAAGATCAGAACACCAGTCTGTAATACACTCAGACTTTCTCTAACTGAGGGACTGTAAATATGGTTCCATGCATTGCTAGGTTCTAAGGATCTATATAACATGACCGTATGTGTGTTCTACAACTTTTTCTACAGCCTTTCCTTCCATCAGTCCTGGATCTGTAATGCACAAAACTAGGAAACTGAAACTATTCTTTTTTATATCCTAGGGCACTTGATACACAAAGTATAAAAACATGACTGACATCTTTATAATGAAGAAATTTTATCATTATGGGCTTTAAAGGGCTCTCATCTCCTGCTGTGGTAATATAACATTTGTTTCTTAATGTTAATTGAGCTAGGTTAATACCACTTAGCTAGGGATTTGGATAGTAGTATTCATGTGTGGAATAAAATTTTTTGCCATGCTTTAGGCATCCACATCAAAGAATCAGTCCAATGGCTGTTCTTGTAAGCTGTAATTCTTGTAATCGTTTTTTGTTGCTGAAGTAGACCATGGTTAAACCACTGTGAAAAGACATGAGGATCTTTCTGCCATTGAAATCAAGTTCCAAGGGGCAACACTATAAGGTCATAAATTGCAGGTGTCTCATGAGTTTCTTGTATCTGTGTAACTACTCAGTGTACATTTAGATTCTGAGGCTCAGTGTCCCAGGTTTGAGAGATATTGACTGCTTTTACTGGCATCAGATGCTAAACATTAAAATAGATTTCCATTCAGCTAGTGTTCATTCTCATCCCAAGTTAACTTGACACTTTTTGGAGTAATGTTGTTTTGAAGGTAATGAAGGTCAATCTGGAAGAGAGAAAAAGTGGCATGTTTGAGAAAGATAAGCAGTATTATTCATGGAAGAGCTGATTAAAATATTAAGGGAAGGTCAATGAAGGTTTCAATGAGACTCAAACCTTTACTTCTTGTTCAACATGTGAGAGATGCATTTATTTACATTTTTAGGCCCAGTTGCACATGGGCAGTAATTTAAATGAGTTTTTTCAGAATGTGTAGTCTTCCTTCAGCAAACAGCTTGGACATCCTTGTGCTTATATAGGCAGCACTGAAAGGTTAGAATTCTTAGAAAATGACGGCATGCTCAAAGAAATAATATTTTAGAGCTCCATGTTATATATTAGTACTCTGATCCAGCCTGTAATCTGATGGGAGGCTATGATGTCAGTCATATTAATTGAATACCATGACCTGCTCGGTTAGTTTTAAATTCAAGCAGGTTAGGGGCACTCATTAAAAGACAAAGGTCATGAATGCCTCTTCCACATGTTTCAGTTACTTATCTCTGCTTGACTTCTAAATCAGATCTGTAGTTCCCAGACATCTGATTAAGCTTCTGGTTAAATTGCAAACTATGACATTGTCCTGCAAGAGCTGACTATTTGTCTATAAACAGTTCCGGTGTGGCCAAATGCAGATGCTGATATTTGGCTTGAAGATGTGAGCACATTGAACTGCTAGTAATGTCAACACACAATCATGCATAATAGATTGTTTGCCATGCAAATCAAGAGTTACCACATGCCCCACTTTGGCTTATGTGAGTTGGCTGCCAGGAAGATGTGGCAATTATTTTAGCAAAGGTTCTTCTGCCTTAATCAGAAGACATGCTAGATATCTATGAGAAATTCCTGGATCCAGGGTCCCTGCTCAGCTATCAGGGTTGCTTTTTCTTTCATAAAACAGGAAGCCCACAGGTAATTTCTTAAAATTTATTCTTCAGAAAAGTAGATCTGCTGCCAGAGATGAAGCATTAGGGGTACATTAACTCCTATCAACCCATCTCAAAGTGTGCAAAATAAAAACCCTTCCTTTAGGGCAGTGAAGTTTAACAGTATGAACAATATATTTCACATATAGAAGCATATACTTGCTTCATACGTGTGCCTTTAACATACAGTAAATATATATGAGGTCACTGCCTAATTGCAGAAAGATCTGCAAAGCTTGGCAGTACAAGCTGAAAGGATTTTAAGCAGGAATATTGATTGCTGCGTTTTGTTTACAAATGCACAGTGTCAGCAATTAGTGTTTAATGTTCCTGATGTTTAGCCTTCCTTTGTCATGTGATTCTTGACTCATACAGTAGAGACCTGACACTTCAAGATCTATGAGCTCCATTTGGGACCAGAATGCTGGATAATGATGTTTGTTCCCAGTGTTTGTCACTGTTTGGAAACTTGCTTGAGCAATTTCTCTGGGACTACAAATTATATTGGTTGGGAGCTTGCCAGAGCATCCCATGCATGGTGATGATATGCAAAAAAAGTTAATAAAGGCACAAACCCAAAGTTCACATAACTCAATGTTATATGGCTCCTGTTTGCAAAAGACATTCTCTGTCTCAGGGCACTGACAGTCCTATGTATAGGAATAATGATTTTTTAGCCTTCTCTATGTAATGTAAAACACATGATTTTATTACAAAAAAAAAATCTTTGGATAAAGTAGTGTTTTCTGTCAGAGAAACTTAACAGAATTTGGGTACAAATGTGTAATACATAGAAGGTAATATATTAACAGATTTTCAAACCGTTGGTGGGAGGATAATGTTTTACTTGGTAATATTAATGAGGAGGACCAGTACCTAAAAACAATAAACAAGAAAAAATTAAAAGTTACTGGATTGCCAGCTTCAATAGCACTAAATTATGCTAATGGAATATTCATTCCAACAATGAGTATAAGCAGTGACAAGCCAAGGGCACTGTGGATAAGTGGTGATTCCAGCTTCTTCCAGCTCTTTCTTACCTTATGCTCTGCCATCTTTCTCAGAAAAAGAGTTAAAAACCTGCCACTGAATCATTTGTCTCAAGAGCACTACAAAAGGATAACATGCTATGGGTCTAGACAATGGTCAATACTATGAAAAGATATTGCAACTGCAGTAATTATGATTTTCTTCCATTGAAAACTAACTGGATTCTGTTACCCCTGTTCACAAGAACTTGTGTTGACTGTTTAGTTCAGCCTCAGTTTTCAAGTCCATATTGGTATTTTATGTAGCTGGTTTAGGCAATTGGCAGAGGATACCTTTAAGTCATACAATCTCTGCAGTTAATAATGGTAATCAACGTGTTTTCCTCTGCAGCTTGGACTATGAGGTTCATTTGTAGAAATATTTTTCTAGTTTACTTATATGTTATATCTATTAATAAGCAGGTGGATATAGTTTATGCCTTCACTTCATTAACAGATTTATCCTGCAACTGGGGACTGTGCCCATGTTTTATTCTACCTGGCAAAGGAAATTGCAGGAATTGTGGGACTGGTGATGAAAATTATTAGTGACTGGAAATACATCTGCATGGGGAAATTGAAAAGTTTGGCACTGCTTCTTACAAAGAAAGTAAATGAGAGAGTATAGAAAGTAATGAATTAAAAAGTGGATTGCTATTTCTCATGGGGAATTCCCATTCTCTCAATAGATTAGCCCAATGCACTATTTCGTCAGAATCTATGGAGATGATTTACAACCAACATTTCTGTGAATTAGAGTAGTGAATCTATAGATTTCCAGTAAAATGTCCATAGAAACTGCTTGTTTTTATCCTTTCACTGTAAGGTGTGTGTATAGCTAATGAGCACAACCAAAATGGTTTGCATGTAAAATTTTATACTTCTGTGCCTTCTGTACTGAATCAGAACTGCCATCAGCTGGACCTTCCATAACAATCTGAAACTCTAATGTAATTTTTGCCTATACATTTTTCAACATTCACTTGAATACCTTGTACAAATGAAAGATTATTGAAGAGTTAAAAATTTCTGCTATTCATATGAAAAAAAATACAGTCTTTTCATAGATGCCTGAACCTTGCTTTTCATGGTTTTTCATACTATTCTTTCCCTTCCATTGACCAAACTAAGACACCTCTTGGAGTGCACTGACCATTCTTGCCTGCTTGACTCATCTTTTTTACTCAGTGGAAAAGGCCACAATGGAGGTCTTGGCAACTAATGGTTGATGAAAGAGAAGTTTAGTCATGGCCATACCTGGGAACAGTGTGACATTTCTGTGCATCAGGTGGCTCTCAGTGGCAAATCTCTTCCCAAGAATAAATTTCATTTTACATTTTGTGACAGTATAAAATGGGTTAAGGGCAAGGGAGCTCATATCACCTATAATTTCAGATACAATATGTTTGAGTCTTCTCTACTCATGATTTGACAATTAAGAGTAGCCTAAAATTTCCCCAATGTCTGAATAGACCAATACCATGATACCTGTATATCTTCTGGGAGTGCCCACCTAAGGGGAACATCAAGGAAGCACAAGGTGCTGCCAGAAGATCAAGGAGCCCCGGCTGCCTTTCAGCTGTTCCTGTTGGCTCTCTCCAGAAAAAAACAGGATGTGAGCCAATGCCTAGGCAGTGTGGATGGCTGGAATTCACCCACCAAATTAACATGATGATAAATATATGTTACTCTCAGTACTCATTTTTCATAGCTTTCTGTCTGTAAGTGAAACATTTCAAATTGGAGAGAAAAAAAGAGAGAAGGAGGCTACCATGTCTATTGTAAGATGAAAAACATTTACTAACTAGTTTGGAAACAAAAATCATAGAACTTAGCATAAAGTTGAAGTTCTGATTCTCTTTTCCAATGAGCTACTAATGACTATTGCTTCCCGTTGTTGCTTCCCCCCTTGGAATCTCCAGCCTTTGTCTTCTTTCCATCTTCTGCTTTTCAATTTTTACTGCCTCCTTCTCTCATATTTCTATGAAACATGTTCTTTCAGCTGATTAGTGTCAGTCTTTTCTGTCTCTGAGACATCCCTTTTGTAGTTATTTTACAGTTATGAAGTCTACTGCTGTTCTTGAGTCCTTCCACTCTCTTTTTAACACAGCCATATTTGTATTCAGCCTCAGACTTAACATGCTTAGGGGAAGTAAATACTTCTAAAAGAAACAAACTTTTAAATGACAACTTCCCCCCCCCAAAATTACATTAGTGGCAAACAACTTGTGCCCAGAATAAGATAATAGCAAATTAAGAAAGGAAACACTAATAACACACAAGTTAATCAAACATAACAACAAAAGAAAAAATACCTGATAATAATGATCAGTTTTTGAAGAGCTTTGATCCCACTGTCTCCAGCTGCAGCTTGCAACATAAACAGTTTCAACATTATGCATCAAAGGCAAAACTCTCACCTAAACATATTGTCTTGCTTTGTCAATAATCCAAAATGCCAAAATGTTCTCTTCTCCACATAGGTCACATCTGTGGATCTCATAAGGCTTTTTAAAATTTCTTTTAAATTTTGTGATGTGTTGGTAGTTTCTTTAAAAAAGTTACTCCTTGGGAGTAAAGCAGCTGCTCAAGACTTTTTTATGTTAGTTTTGGAATTTACTGGACTGTACTTAAAAAAACTAAGTAAAAAGCTTTAAACCTGTTTTTAATCACAGATACTCCAAGAAAAGACATTAACAGTTTTGAAACATTTTACATTATTGAATGCTGTATTATTAACAAACTTATGCCTTACAACAGAGATATATGAGGAGAAAAAGTATTTGAAATAATTTTATGAAAATAAGCTGAAGTCAAAGATCCTGGCAGTTAGAATCTCTAATATAATGAAAGAACCAATATTTATGAATTCATAACATATTTAAACACAAATACTGTGTGAGTAGCCATATATTTTAGGCACTTACCAGTCTGGGATATTAATAATAATGAATGAATCTACATATTAATTGTTAATGCTATGTGTGTTATATTGTCTCATTAGTTTTAAAATTATATTTGGCTGCTTTGTCAAACAAGGGAACATCTCTTAACACATTGTTTCCCTAGTGGAAACATAGACAAAATTAACAGGGTTTTAAGGTCTGGGTTGAGCCTGAAAATTTTTGGTCTGGATCTTTAGTTCTGCTTCTCATGGAGACTGTGGGTGAATCAGCCCTAATTAGCTGAACTGTCTCCAGAAACTGCAGAGCAGCAGGATAGCCACACCAAAGCTCCTGTTTGGAAGAACAACTTTAAGCTAGTTTAATCTCTAAGAGAGGTTTGAAATTAATTAATAACATGATGGGTATAAAAAAAAATCGTTTACTCATACAACCCATGTGGAAGCAGTAAGTGTAGTTTAAAACACAGGCCTGTTGTTTTAGGCATTTAGTTTAAGACAGTTACTTCTGTCAGGGGTTTGCAAGCTAAATAAATAGAACAGAATAGGAGAGACTGAAAGGATCAAAGTATCCTGAGTTTTATTGATGGGAAGTGTACAGACATTAAAGTATTTGCCAAAGGACATATATTAGGAAAGGATGATTGTTAGTTTAAATAATACTTTTGCTTTTGTATACCTCAGTCTCTTCACACTTCAGTCTGCTTTGACCAGTGGATATCAACATTGCTTTTTAAAACATTTGAAAATAACTCATATAAGAGATTTTCTGAAAGCATCAGGCAGGTCTAATGGAGGAATACAAAAGTCCTAGCTTGAAGTGTGTCATTCTTCACAGTGCTAAGAATAACTTCTTCAGTTTTGTCCCTTTTACCTTGAAGTATTGTAGTCATTAGTGTGATGCCACGGAAGATGTGTACATTTAGTCCTAGTCCATCTCAACAATAATGCACTCTTAACAGATATTTCCTGCTCAATTTTGTGTTGAAGAACTGAGATAGAGTCCTCATGTATTTCTTTCACATTGTTTGATAGGCATAGGAGAACACGGCAGGGAAAAGGAGCCAGACCTGCAGCAGCCACTGCTTCCTGTGACATGAACACACAATGAAGGCATGCGTTGGTCTATCCCAGCAGGGACCTCATGCTTTTACCTTCTCTCTGGGAATCTGCACCTGCCTCTGACTGTCTTCATGCTGTCCCACATTGCCCATGAAATGTGATGTCTCTTCCTTTAACAGATTCTACTAAAGCTGGTCTTTTCTTCCCATCACATCTTCTTCATACCCCAACACCTAAACAGTGGCATTTGAAGGAAAGAAACACATGTGCAGCTGTGATCTGTTGCAGAGTGAGAACTGCACAAAACTCATTTGCAAGTGCATGGCATCTTACAAAATAATCTGTTGACTGTCAGCTGCAGATGACTGTCCTGCTTTACAGCTTCCTATCCATAATTTTGTAATCTTGTGATTTGACAGGACTGCAATGGCCAGATATGCCAGGTGCTCAGAGATAGTCAGTAGTAACTTGAAGAATGTTATACTCATGAAAGAGGCAGATGCAGACACTCATCCAACAGTCTAGTTGACTCATGAGCAGTGTGTAGTACACATCTTCACATAGAAAAGTTTTCCTTGAAATATGGTATTTCCTGACAGAAATGGAAAAAAAGCAAACCAGAGTGTTCATCGGTGAGCACAAGACTTTTGTTGTACCTGATGCAGAATACTCTGCTGTGTGCTTCTGAAGTAAACGAAGAAAAATTCAGAATTCCCAAAACGTTCCTTTTCTGTCTGCATGAGTAGAAAAGACTAGTGGTTGAATAAGCTTGTTAAAAGATCCTCTTCTTTGTACATATCATAGGGACATATATCTACTGGAAGAAATTGCAGGTATCTGCTCTGTCTTAGTTTTCAGGAAGGAAGATTGCAGTGAAGGGACTTTGTGTTGCTGGCAGATTTCAAGACACCAAGAAATAAGTAAATTTGGGGTTGAAACTAAGTCAACTTAGTTTCATCTAAGCTACTTCCGGGCCTAGAACCATCTATTTCCACAGAGATAGTGTTCTACAGACCCAAAATAATTTTTCCGACCAACTGTAGAAGTCTGAAGAGTCACCTGGAAATATTCAGCCCTTAGTAGATCATGGAAATATTCTCTTGTTTTGCACTAGAAATAGCAGCTTTTGAAAATGCATCAATAACGGGGCTTTTTGAACACTTTGTGAACAGTTTGACTTTACTGATACCAATTTCTAGTGTCAAACACAGGTACAAAGGATTTTCAAGGGCTAGTCCAAACCTTAAAATTTCAGTTCCATTTTAAGAGCAAAAACATAACAGAGAGCTGCGAAAGTAGGAACATCTAAAAAAGGCTTACCAGACATGTAACAGCCTCAGGCAGCTCAACTCCAGCAGCTTGTGAAGTTGTTTTATTAGTGGCAAATGATGGCATTTCTGCTCTAGGTCTACTGCCAAACTGTCAGCAGGCTGACATCTTAACTTCATGACAAAAATAAATATAAATTTTAAAAAAAAAATCATTCTCATTTTTGTAGGTTTTACAGACTTAAAGGTTACAGAACTGATTGAAGATAAAATGAAGCAAATGATTACAAAACTCCAGTGTTCAATCAAATGGATAGAGGCTCAGAAGAAAACAAGTGGAAAGCATTATTTTAAATCAGAGGTTTGTGTAAGGCTATCAGTGACTCTACCTGTGTAAAAAAAATGTACTGTAAATAAGAGACGTGTTTTTGTACATTTCAGTTTGTTATGTAAAACTGTGTTTGACTAAGAATGCTGTTGAGTAAGCAGAGCAGAGACTGAGTTACATAAATACCCGAAATGGAGAACAATTGTCTAGACTGGCAAAAGTGATATTAGCTAAGCACAGTAGCTTAGTGTTTGAGTTTGCATTGAGTTTGACAGGGAAAAGTAAAAACTAGTTTGACAAGTCTAGCTGTGAAAGAGAATGCTTGGTTATTTCTTGTTTTTGTTTGTTTGTTCGTGGGTTGTTTTTGGGGTTTTTTTTGTGTGTTTTTTTTTTTTTTTTAAGGAATTGGAGGTATAATGTATGACATCAGACATCCATTTCTGACTCTGGCAAATTTCCTTGGAGAATGGCCACATTTCCTCAGGATATGGTCTTCTCTCTGTCTTGAGTTTTTGTACTAATCTCTTCACCACAAAGGCAATCTTTTGCAATTTGTATCCCTAAAGAGCTCATAAACCTTCTTTATTTTATTCTGCTGTTTTTATTTATCTTGAAACACAAGTAATAACAATAAACATTATGTCATAGTTTGTTTTTTAGGGAACTTCTGGGAAGTCTCATTGGTCTGTGAAAATTAGCTTTTAACAGCCAAGGCAGAGTAAGAAATAATTACCTCCTGTTGTATTTTATGTTTTTCCCTTTAGTTTTAGACTAATGAATTTCAGACTTTCTCTTCCGAATTTTAGCAGGTAGAACAGTTTGTTGTCTGCCACACTGAATGACCTATTACTTAATCATTTTACTGTTTTGAACAGAGCAGACTGAAATAGGGCTATATTCTTTTCTGGATTTGTGTCACCTTCATAATGAAAGATTTGTTGAAAAATGATAGAAGCCTGTAAAAAGACTTTTGGTTTCTAGCATTTGTTCTTTTCCTAATAAAACCCACTATTTTGTAAAAGAATCAGCCTTCCTTAGATAAGCCTTTTTACAGTGTGACAACAGTTGTAAGTACCTTATTTAAAAAGATGACAGAATTATCTTCTTAATTGTTAATATTAAATATGATTTCTTCCTTTATTCTATTACTGTCATCTAAGCAGTAAAATGATAGTTTACTAATTGATTTCCAAGACTGCCTGGGGTCAGCAGGAATTTATTGTCTTATTATGTGTGAAAACAGGAGAGAAACATGAAGTATTTGGGGGGCATTTTGGGTCGAGGTTTGTGGTTTTTTTGTTTTTGTCTTTGGTTTTTGTTTTTTTTTTTTTCCTTTTCCTTCTTCCACCACAGCCAATCTCTTAGCAGCTGGTTCTTGGATTTATTTATTCACTGATTGTGAGTTGCAATATGAACTGATACAAACTCATACACACACACCCCTCCACACAGATACAGTTGAATCCTGACACTGTGGAGCAGTTGGTATTCCTACACTTTCAAAAGAAGAAAGACATTTTTCCTAGTGCTTATTTTGTTTGAATCTCCTAGGCTTTCATCTATCAGAGTATTGTAGCATGTAGTAAAAGGAAGTAACAGGGCAGGCCCATATTTTTCTTCCTCAGAAGAGACTTTTTTTGAACAGAGAATCTGATGATACTCTTCTTACACATTTGAAATTACCCAAAATGGATGCAGAGCTTTAAGAATCAAAACAAAACCAAACTCTTCCACTTTGCTGATGTTCATACAACAGTGTCAACACTCACTTTCAGCAGATCTGTTCCTTCAAAGAAGGTTGTCTTCTTCTTTGGATGACTGACAGCAGGGGCAACCAACATGAATGCCACTTTGGATATGTCACTCATAAATATGCTCTGTCACCTTATAGATCCTCCACCTGTACAACCACCACACTCATCAAGCATTCTCCACCCTCAGGATGACACTTGGTGAAAAAACGTCCTCTAGTCTTCTCTAATTTAAAATTATAAAAAGACTTGCTGACATTGTAAGGGTTAAAATTATCATAGCTTTCTCTTTTGTGGTACAATTGTTTGTTGTAACTACTCACCTAAGCAACTGTCTATTTAATTCTAAGGGAGGCTCAGTGGCTTTTAAAATGTCTTTTAAAGTGATCAAGAAGTGATACCAAATTGGGTTTACTTGTTTATGAAACTTTAACACTGAAATTGAACAAATTTTTTATTTTCTTTGAACTGAGACAACAGTGTAGAAGTGCATTATGATCTAATAAATATACAAACATATTTAAATAGTACACATGAGGGTTTTGTTGAAAGTCTGTCAAGGCTAAATCTATATTCAATCAAAATATCCTGTTTTGGGATGTAAAGGGAGAACAGATTGATACCAGTGGTACTGATTTCAATCTCACTTGCAATTGTTAGATCTATTTAAAATTCCATGAATTTTTTAGATTTATGCTAATAAAAAGCTATCAGAACTGAAGATGGGAACTAGCCCCAGCTGGTGCTCAATACCTCTTAGCATTAATATTTTGATTCATAAGTGCACTTGTAACTTCCATATTATCCTTTCTCTACAATAGGACTATTCTAAATCATCTGCCTGTGCTTCTTTATAAACAGAAACCCAGAGGGGGAAAAGCAAAACCAAAACCTTCCACAAATAACAGAATTGCAGAGTCATGGAAGGCAGCCCGTGGAAGACCACAGGAGTGCAAAGATCCATCTGCAGCCCATGGAGGAGACCCACGCCAGAGCAAGTGAATGCTCAGAGGAGGCTGTCACCCTGTCCACCCATGCTGGAGCAGGGTCCCATCAGGACCCGGATGGGTCCCATCAGGACCCAGATCCCTGCGGAGAGGAGCACATGCTGAAGCAGGTTTTCCTGGTGGGACTTGTGGCCCTCTGGGGGACCCATGCTGGAGCAGCCTGTGACTGAAGGGCTGCACCCTGTGGAAAGGGACCCATGTTGCTGCAGTTTGTGAAGAACTGTTGCCCATGGGAAGTACTCACGCTGGAGAAGTTTATGGAGGATTGTCTCCCGTGGGAGGGACCCCACAAGAAGCAGGGAAAGGACTCCTCTCCCTGAGCAGCATCAGAAACACCTGACTGTGACCCCCATTCCAGTCTCCCTGCACTGCTGTGGGGAAGGAGGTAGAGCTCAGAAAGGAGGGAGGGGTTGGGGGAAGGTGTTTTTAAGATTTATTTTACTTCTTATTATCCTGCTATGATTCTCTTAGTAGTACGCTTAATTAATATCTCCACTTTGACTCTGTTTTGCCCGTGATGGTAAAAAAGTGAGTGTTATCTCCCTTCTTTTTCTTTGTATTTTCTCTTCAGTTGCAGAGGGGAGTGACAGAGAGGCTTTGGTGGGTACTTGACTCCCAGCCAGGGTCAACCCACCACACCAGAGTATGGTCTTAGCATAATATTAGTAGTGATACAGTTACTAACTACAAACTGTTTCTAGTAGAATAACTGATAATAAAAATAAGTCTTTATATATACTAAATATTTCTTCCTGAGTGTGTCACATTGTTGTAAAACAACACTGGTTTTTAAAAACACACTAGTCCCCTTAAATACAAATATTATGTGAAGTTGTGACATTAACTGTCTCTTTACATAAACCTCAATATAGATTTCCATTAGCAAACTGAAACTTGATCGCAGAAATAGTGAACAATCAGTCTCTTTAATTTATAAGTAAAAGAGAACAATTAATTTTTATTTTCAATAGGCATCATTACAGAAGATATGGAAGAACAGTCTTTAAAATTAGCAAAACGTAAACCACAAGTTTTGTGTAAATATGTAGATGACACATTAGTATTATTAAAGGAAGACATGAATAAATCTAATTCACAAGGGAGATGTGAAAGGATGGCATGTTATCATTTCTTGGTGCAATGATCATTAAGAAAGATGATTGTCTTTCACAGTTCAGAGAAAGGATACCAATTCAGATGCCAATTTAAATTATAAATCAAACCTCCATCCTACAGTTCTAATGTAAAGTAGTCAAAACACTCATTGATTAAGTACTTAAGTGTTGTGAAGTAGAATTCTGAAAGAAGGGGAATTTAATCATATTAGAACTACATTGCTAAACAACAGATTTTATTTGCAACCCATTAACAGAAAAAGAAAACAGAAAAAAATGTTCAGCCTGAGGTCACAAAGGAAAAGTAGTCTCCACACGAAAAATGAGAACAAAGCAATGCCTAGTATACAATACACAACAGCGGATGTTCAGAAATGTTCAGTGTTATCGACGCCTGCCATCCCTGAAGGGTATAGATGGTCCTCAGTTTAGAAGTTCTGGCTCAATTTGTGGAGGTTTGGTTCCTCTATGGAGTCTTACATGAAGAAAATATTTTGAGCCAAGATAAAAACAACGTTGCATGTGGTAAGATAGACCCAAAAAGGCTTTTACCACATATTAAAGTCCTACCAGAAAGGCAGGCTCTGGGACTCTGAGAGTCCAAGGTTCCTTTTTTTTTCCACTTTCTGCAGATACTTTCAAAAACTCATGTTCTCCTTAGCCTTTTCTTGTAGGCTTTCCATGGGACCACACTGATGCAGAAAGTCTGATGAGAATGGCAACTCCTAGATCTAGTGCTCTAGTAAGATTCTAATGTTCCATAAAAGCTAAAAAGAAGCATATCAACCACAATCAGTGTCTATCGGAAGCCTTGTAGCAAGGCACAGTCCCTTTCCTTTTAAGAGGACTTCATGTTGTATTTTTATTGAAGAATTTAAATCATACTTTGCCTTTCAAAATACAAAAAAACTCCAAATCATGCAATCCTATGCTTTTAGAGGCTATATTTCAAGCAAGAGTACTGCATCAGCTTCAGGCATAGAAATAAAATTTCATGTTTGGTTGTTTTTTTCCCCCCTTGTCTTTTGCCTTCTTTATAGGAGTTAGAGGTCCAGGTCCAAAACAAGCCTTCTCTGAAGTTCCTTAAATATTCTCCAGTAATATGGACCATTATCACAAGTGGCAGATGAGAACATATTCCCATTTTCTCATTCAAGATTTTCTTTTTCATTCTGGGGAACCGATCAACCTTAGAATAATCTCAGAGTACTGCAAAGGCATGTATGTTTTATGGTATTTGGCAATTTAGTGTTTGATTACCTGTTCCTACGAGCAAATCACAGTTGTAAGAGAAAGTGTTTCGTTTGTTGAATATTGCTGGTCTGAAATCTAGTCAAAGTTTAAGATTTAGGCTAGAATTCTGGGCCAGTATTTCTGTCTTGTATAACATACTGGTATGTTTTTTCATCAGTGAATTGCATGCTTTCTCTGGTGTCCTGGGCAGCAGATGTCTCATTAGCACCTGAGCTATGCCAGTGTCTGTGGAAGGCTGCAAACTGATTAAACACATGCTCTATTTTTATCTCTTTATGAGTCATTACTTAAAGGTTTTATCACCAGATTGCCACATTTAATTACATTTAGCCATAATTAAATATGAATTTCTGCAGATCTGGATTTTTATTTTTGCTATAGCTTCAATAAAATATTTTCCTGTTTGCTAATGAAATAAAAAGGGAAAGAAGAATCCAACAAGAATTATCAAGCATATATAAAATATCTATTAAATATCCTTGTAAACTACTTAGAGAAGGCACTTTTTCTAAACAAGGATGACATTGTGTTATAAAGATATAAAGCAAAAGGCAATGTTTTGATATTTTAAAGTTTCATCTGTTATCCACCATACAGATGCAAGCGTGCAGAAGTCAGTCCATTCCTTGGGAAACTCAGAGTGCAACCCTTTGGAAAACAGTTTTAGGCACACAAAGACATCTTTGGGAACTGTCAGCATGTATTTACCAATGTATTTAAACAATGCCTAACAAATATCTTTATCTTCTATGTTAAAATGAATCTGTTGGTGGATGGGTATAGAGCAATAGGTGTAATTTACCTTGACTTCTGCAAGGCTTTTGATGCTGTCTCATTCAATATTCCTGTAATCAAGTCAGGAAGTTATGGTTTGTCTGAGTAGACAAATAACTGAGTAAAAATGTATTTGAATGATTTGCCTTTAGAGAGTCAATTGGTTATGCTGAACCTGATTGCATGTGACAAATGAATTACCAGAAACTTAGGGCTGTCCTGGGACCTCTCCCCTTCATCCTTTTCATCAGTGACATGGGGGAAATAGTGGAATGTTTGTTCATAGAGTTTTCAAATGGCACCAAATTGAAGAGAGTCAATACATTCAAGGACAGGACTGCCATTCAGAGACACTTGGGTGAGTTGTGTACATGGGATCAACAGGAACCAAGGACATGCATAAGCCATGCAATGGAGAGAAAGCAAATCTTGCAGCCAGATAGGCTGGGAAAACAGCTTTCCTGAAAAGGTCCTTGGTTAACAGTTCATGAGCCATGTCCTGGTTCACAATGAGCTGGATGTCAGCCACCAGTGTGCACAGGCAGCACACTGAAAGATCCTGGGCTGTATTAACAGGATCATAGCAGTAGATCAATAGATCAAGATCAAAAGTGTGCTCTCCTCAGCAATCATCTGACTGCATGTAGGTACTATGTGCATTTATGCCCTTCTGAAACAAGACATAAATGATAAACTAGAGATCAGAGATCCACAAATATGGACATTAGCTAAAGCACTTGCCCTGTGAGGAGGAACCAGAGTTTCTTCAGCCAGTATAAGAGATGGATTCAAGAGGACCTAGCAGCAGCTCCCCACCCAGTACCTAGGAAAATGTTACTGTGAAGATGAAGCCATGCTGTTCATCTAGGTAGATGGAGGGAGGACAAGAGAAAACAGGCATAGGGTAAAACAAAGACCTTCAAACTCTGTATAAGGAAAACTTTTTTTCACTATGGCTTTCACACAGTCAAGCAGTAGTACAGGTTGCCTAGAGAGTTTATCCTTGGAGATTTTTAAGACTGGACAGGATAAAGGCCAGAGTAACCTGGTCTGATCTTACAGCTGACCCCATCTGAAGTACGAAATTGGACAGAGACCTCCTGAGTTTCCTTCCAACCTGAATTTTAGTATGACTCAAATCTTTGACAATTTAAGAACCTGCACAGATCTGTACTGATAAAGGATTTTGCCCATAGAAAGCCAAGGGACTACACTTCTTGCTGCCTTAAAAATGTTATTCACAACAGGCTGTTAATTAAAATATATATATATATTCAAGTTAGATTTTGGGATATGAAAAATTGTGCAATTCAAATGACTTTACATTAGTGTGTTATGAACACATAAGGACG
The DNA here is from genome assembly GCA_013396755.1 of Sclerurus mexicanus. Taxonomy (NCBI): domain Eukaryota; kingdom Metazoa; phylum Chordata; class Aves; order Passeriformes; family Furnariidae; genus Sclerurus; species Sclerurus mexicanus. The sequence goes on from VWZF01001121.1 coordinate 2,156,586, forward strand.
GTCAAGTACATTAAAAAAATGTTTCTTTAAAATATTATCAAAACAGAAAAGGCATATATAGAGTATTTCCAAATTTTAGAAATTCCACAGGTAGATATTATACCTAAAAAAATAATTACTGTATTGTTAAGAGCACATTATTTTGTTGAGTTTATTTCATGAAGACCATTGGTATCGCAAGAGCTCTGCTAAAATTTTATGAATGCTTATAGGCTCAGGAGGCACAAACTGAGCTGAATGTTGCACAGTTCATTAAATGTGCCATGCTGTCTTTTCTAACTGACCTGACTCCTGAGTAGTTTCCAAACATAGTGAAAACATTGCTTTTATTTTTGCCGATAATATCTCTTTTGGTAATATAATATGTCATTTGTTGAGTGTGCCCTTATTCCTTACTCTTTATGTAGGTCAAGGTCTGAGAAACTTCCTCTGAGTTTCAGACCAACTTCTGCTCCATAAAGATGAATTAAGTTTATAGATAAAACAGCTTCTGCTTTTTCAGATTCTACTCCTAGTCCATGAAAGCTGTCATTCTAATCACAGCACATTCCCTTTCCCATCTCTTCTTGTTATGTGGGTTAAAATAAACCATCAGTCTCAGAATTGTGTATTAGCTTTGAATTGCCTCATTATAGCAATGCCAAAATGGGATATTCAAAAAAGAAAAAGAGAAAAAACCTTAAAACCTTTCCATCACTGTTCAGTAATGATTTAGACAGACCTTTAATCTAAAGCCTTTAGACAGACTTTAAACTACAGGAGGGTTCTGCAATGGGTAGAATAATACAATGCTTGATGGGATGTCAAAGTGTAAAAAAGCTGGAGTTTGGGGGGAAGTAGAAGGAAAGTTAAAATTACATTAAATCTGTCTCTGTTGAAGCAATGGGAAATTTGTCTCTAGGATCTCATCCATTGTGGGTTAATTTTTTGTTACCTGTTGAGTTAGTTAGTGGTTTTGAGTTGATGTTTTGAGTGAAGTATATCCAGGTTACCATGGCCTGGAATGCTTTGACAGAAGCAAGACTGCACCTTGATTAGCAAGACTGCACCTAGATACAGAGCTGGATTAGGAGTGTCATGTAAACTGGACTGTACCAGGAGAGGGATACAGACTGCTAGGCACTGACTCACAGAGTGAAGCCCTCCCTAAAGCAAGGAAATATTTCCTGCTGCTGCCTTATTATCAACAGGAATGTTCGCTCATGTGTTTGAATGTACGAAACTTGACCTCACAAGCAAAAATTTTTGAAACCACTGCTAAAAATCTGCTCTGATATGTTTAAGAAAAAAAGCAAAATATTCATTTCCTTACTTCATAGGAGATTTGAGACCTGATGTTGATTAATACATATGAGTTGCCTAGAAGATAACAAGGATTATATATATGCTGAAACCTGTAATTATTTGCCAAAATAATTTCAGTAGTATAGAAATAAAAATAAAATCTTGTACTTCAGGTAGATGATACAGATACAAAAATGGTTTCATTTAGCCTCATGTTTAAATTCTAGCAAAAAAAAAAAAGGATTTTAGTACAATAATTTTCATTGTATACTTTTCCACACAATGGCTTTGAGTTCACAAAAATATAAGGACATCTTTGAACTGGTAGCATTAATTAATGTGAGGAAATTCATATGTAAAGTGGTATTTTATAGGAAACTCTTAAATAAATATCTTTGACATCTTTACAAACTTTCCCTGGAAAACATCAGATTTTAAGATGATGTTGATACAGGCTGAGTATAATTAAAGTCACCTGACAGTGTTTCCTCATTTAAATGTTTGAAGCTGGGAAGGAAGGAGATGATTCAAAATATCTGAGAAAATGGAAGGGAAAGAAGGAAAAATAGAGAAAGTGAAAAACAAGCCACATCACACTATCACCCTACATGGAGACTGCTTGAATGGTAGCATGTCCTCCCAGGGATCCTGGGAGTTGCAGGCTTCCCCTCTGGAACTTGGATTTCAGAAAGTCAGAAAGTGAGGGAGATTGTGTTTCCTGGATCTTTGCCTTTCTGTGCATATGAGGCATTTTTCTTCTCCAAACCACATAATCAGCAGTGATGTCTTTGAAAGGAGGGCTGAGGGCTTTTTCCCTCTTTTTATTCCATTGTGCCTTTTTAGCATAGTGTGTTGATTTTATTTAGCACTTTTATAGGCACAGATAGTGGCTTTATGCTGAAGCTCTTAGTTTCATAGCTCTGCCTTGTTACCTAACTCACTTCTGCTGGCACTAATGCTATGAAACTGAGATTAGTGGAGCATAAATCATATAATGAAACTAATGAATAAATGGTTGATAATAATTTAAAATATCTATAAAATTGGAATCCTTGACAGCATAGATGTCTAAATGTTAGTGTATTCCAGATACAATTTCTGAGAGTCCTTTCTCATCCCTGTTGCCTCTAAGAGATTCTGAATGCTGCCAGTCAAATTATAGAAATAAAAGTCCTGCAACTAGAAAATATCTGGTCATCATATTGGATTAAATGAGAATAACCACTAAATATTAAGGAAAATGTGTATCCAGAGTTATGGATGTAAAAAAAAAAAACAAAACCAAAACAAACAAAAAGAATTTTAGGGGGTTGGAGACAATTAAGTCTCTTCTGAAATCCCTGGGACCAATCCAAGACTTTCCAGAGGTCATATAAATAGAGATTTCAAACACATGTAACAACATTCTTGGTGACTGTAGTGACAACTTCATATGATCGTGAAGTACTGTGTCATCATGTGGTTCTAAGCTGGTCTGTGTAGACTCAACAGAAAAATTACCTTGTCAGAATCTTCCGTCTTCCCTAGCCAGACCAGTTCTCATACCTGAAGTAGATCAAGCATTTGTATGATGGATTTCAGGCTTTCTGCTATTAACTTTGGGTAAGACTATTCCATGTTTCTGAGGTTATGATGATCAATTGATTATGTGACCACTGAATATGGGGACAGACAAGATGGACACAAACACGAAAAACATGTGAAAATGAAAGACAGAAAGCAGAAAAGTGTATGTGTCCAGTAGACACTTCAAAAGTCTTTTCCCTTTAGCATTGTAAAACCTAAACCAGTAAATTGTCATTCTCTTATCAAAGTAAAGCATTTCTACTTTTTGAAACCCATTCATATTATACAGATATTTTTCTAAATCGGTGCTTGTATTGCAGACAAATCCCCATGTAAGGGCTGAGGAAATTTAATGGTGTCCTGTCCATTCCTCTTCTGATGATGTCACCAGAATTATCAGTTTCAGAAAAATGCCCAGCACTTAAAAAACTGTTTTCTGTGATGAGATCATTGATTCACAAATAGGCAATAAATACAGATTTGTCTTGGTTTAAGACAAATGGTGGGATGGAGACTCCAACAAATGAGCCTTCTTCCATTTTAATAAGACCTCTCTCCCTTTCACCAATGCAGGGAGACACAATGCGAGGAGATATACATGAATAACTAGTTTACTGAAAAGAAATATAACAACTGTAACAATACAAACAAAATGGTTTAAGCCCATGATAGACAGAAATTGTTCCTAGTCTCTTCCCTCTTGGTGCGCAGACAAGATGGTGGCTGACACAGGCTCTCCCCACCACCTTCCCTGCAGAATAACAAAGCGAGTACTGACATGCTGCCGTGGATTCTAGTACTGCAGAACTGTGGGTGCAGACTCTCTTTCTTCTTTTCTCTGTCTCTCTCTGGAGGCAAGTGGCACAGTAACAGCCAGCAGGGACTGCAGAAATGTCAAATGGTGGGGCAAAAGCCCTGGAGAAGCAGACAGCATTGGGAGGATTCTCTGAAATAGCAGAGTGGCTGCAGAATTAGTTTTACTTTCTTCTTGTCTTTGGCTGTGGGGGCACAGGCAGCTCCCTAGCAGGAAATCCCTGGTAGGGGTGCAGGAGAGGATACCAATGTAGTGGTGGCTTCCGGGGGTGGCTCTGACAGTCTTTGTGTCTCTCTCTGTGCCCATATGACCAAAAGCATGGTCAAAGATGGAGAGAGTTCATCTTCTGTCTCCATGGCCAGGACCACCAGAGCCTGCCTCTTTCTGCCACCTTTGCCCAGCTGTTGCAAAGGGTTCACTCTTAAAAAAACTTGTTTCTCTAAAACAGTGTTGGAAAAAGGGAATAAGATACAAAACCTACTTTAACCGTGACAGATTTTGCTAATAGAATAAATGGATATTTAGAAAACATTTTAAAAGAAAATGCAGTTTTTAATGCTGTGCCACCAATCTGAGAGTGATTCTTTCTTTATTTCTGTGTGTTTAGTAAAATATTGGTGTTCAAGATGGTCTGGTTTGGGGGAAAAGGTTTTATTGTCTTCTTGTAGTTGTTCTTGTCCCTTTTGGATCATTTTGAAACAGTCTTTCATAGAAAGTCAGGCATACTGAAAATAAATGAAAAAAAGATAGCCATGCTCACCCATTCTTCCTGATATAAATATTAAGTGTTAAGTTTGTCCCACTGGACCACAAAGAACACCTGTAATGTGATATTTACAAAGCAGATAGTTCAAGTGTCAGCTAATGTGAGCTGGTATGGAGTTGTAGTAAGAGAAAGTAGAAGAGCCAACTCAGTGTTAACCAGGAGCAGAGCCACACTTTTGTTACATTACCAGATGCAGTTATCATGACTCATTTTTAATTCCTTCCTCCAGTGTTTTGAGATGAATTTTCCTTTTCATGAAAATTCAGTGTTGTGCAGAGGAAATAAAGATGCTATCACTCCCTCATCAATCAGAATGGACTGAGGATTTTGCTCCTGTGACTTGATATCACTTAGAATCATCAAAGTGAATGGATGGAGCTCTGCTCTGTGGTTTCAGAACACACTTTGCACTTATCACACCCTCTTTTTCCCAGGTGATACTGGAATCAATGTACTGGGGAAAAATTCATTTTTCTCAGTGTCAATTCTGTCTTTAGGAATCTGTTCCTTCATAGGGAGCCATCGGAATGCAACTATTGAATGTTCTATTTTAGGTTATAAGTTATGATGGAAAAACAAGTAGATGATAAATGAACCATTGATGGCAGGGTGAAGTGCTGCAATTTACTGGTGTTGGTTGGGGACGGGGACACAGAAACAGCATAATGAAGTGTTATTTTGTCAAGCAAATCTAGTTAAGATACACAGTAAGAACTGAATGAGTGGTGATTCTAATGCCTAGATCAAAAGACTGTAACTCCACAGCTAAAATGTGCATGATTCAGCCACACAGAAAAAGAAAGAGCAGGTGCTGATATGGAACAAAACCCTTATAGAACAGACTGATCTACTAACCTGTGGGTGTTAAATCAAGTTTAAAAGAGCTCTTAACAAAATCTCTTCTGAGCTGCACTGTGGGCAACTTTTGTTCCGTTGGTATACACACCCAGTGTAGTTCTCCATACTGTACCACAGTAAGTACTAAATTCAAAGTGACAGATGTATCAGAGTTGGCCTCTGTACTGGGATGAGAATATATCAACCAGTTCTGAAACATACTGATTAATGAGTAAATGCAATCAGAACACAGTATAGTTTCAGTGCTTAAACTTATTTGTTACAATTGACCCACATATGGTTAGAGCTCATTTTCAATTTATATGGGCAAAGGCCATATACCGAGGGCCATAACATCCAAAATTAAATATGGATCCTTTATCTGCACAATGACCTGGCCCCAACTCCATATTTTATCACCTTTGCAACCTAGTCACTAGACTCTTCCTACTCTTCAGCTGACTATATAATTAATAAATTGCCCTAACGAGATTTATAAAGCAACTTAATGAAAGATAAAAAGGATGGAAGTCATGACTAGCAGAATAAAGGACTGAATTATTTGTTAAATATCTCCAAGTCAGAAAAGAAAGCTATAACCCAGAACTATAACATTCAATAACTTCTCACTGTGTAATTAAAGAAAAAATTTATAGGCATATTTCCTGCTCTTCTTCTCTTCCAGTAGCTGGTTTCCTCCAGGGAATGACAATTCTACAGGAGCATGTGCAGTATTGCTTTTCTGTACAAACTTGTTACATGGCCATAGAAAAGCTTAAAGAAAGCTACTCTGACACACATTGTCTGATTTTGTAGGAAGCATCTGTAAAGATTGCTGCACAAGGAAAAACCTGAATAATCACAATAAGAATGAGAGAAGGATCTTTGAACAAATTGTATCAAGACACGTTTTCTCAGTTTCCAAAGCTATTAAATAGACATAATAACACTGCCCCCCTTTGTGAATACTGTGAGATCTACTGATGAAAAAAATACATTAGGCTAATGTTAATGATACCAGTAGTATGATTTCTAAACCTGTGGCAGTAATGGATTCAAACAGCTACATTTATGCATTTTCAGATGCTATGTTAAAGAGTGCTTTATGTAACATTATAGATTGGCAAATGCACTAGTAATTGTTCTAGGAGTGGTTTTGTTTCATCAGTTGTTCCTAAACTATTCCAGATGATTAACCAACCCATTCATAATCAAATACTTGCTTTTATTCTGTACATTAAAAAACCACAAAAGAACCCCAAACATAAAGATGCTTGTCATATTGATTCAAACAACCAGCACATTCAATAAAGTTTTGATGTGCCTCTGGCTATTTGGCAACAAAGAACAGGAATAAACAGATTATTCAATGTATAATTCAATGAGAATTTTTCAGCTATAAAGGAAATTTATTGGAAAAGTTACAACTGTATAAACTTGAAGCACAAATGGTATTGAAGTATGTAGGAGAAATCTTGAGAATTCATTATTTGTTTATGAGGCTAAAAGGAAAAATACACTTTCACTATGCTGCAAAATAGGCCCAAGATTGACCCACACACAAATACCTAAGCATAGGGCACAGGTTCAAACCCTGTGTAAGGGAACATTTCCTACTGTATCACAATTAACATTAAAAAGGGAACAAATCTCTTTCCAAATAATAACAATGTTGCCAATTTACTGCTACTCTTTGGTCATTCAGGCTTTTTTTTTGATTGTAAGGAAAGGAAATTTAATTAATTTTTAACATGGATTCCTGTTATTTATTAACTTTTTCCTTCTCCTTATTTAGCTTCAGTGAATCAGAGAGGGAAAAAAAACCAAAACCGAAAAACCCGAGAAAATGAAAATATTAGAACATCTAAAATGACTAGAAATAGAAATGTTTTGGAACTGATGCAATAACGATAAAGACATAACTGGGCTTAGAATTTTATAGAAGTTGTCAAATGTCATTTTTATAACAGAAGTCTTATAAAAAAATTGATGCCTTTTCTTAAAATCACAGTGATATGTGTACTGTCATTGTGTGAGGATCCTAGCTTTTCTTGGTTTTTCAATTTATTCACAAGATACAAATCTTAATACATAAACATATTCTACAGCAGGTGGCTAAGCATTCAAAACCAAGAAAAATATACATATACATCAAGATTTTTAAAGCACTCTTGTTATCTTTTCTAAAACCTGATTATTTCCTTAAAATCTGTAAATTACCAATAATAATTTCAGTCCTTACTGAAAATTACCTATTTCTATTTTATAAACATTAAAACTTTATTTTCGTATGGCTGAAGGATACAGTATTTTTCTGTCAATTGCATTACCTGAATTCAAAGATTCTAGGGGTAAAATGCAACGGAATATGTGAAAATGTCTATTTAAATTGACTATATTGAATGATGTTTTGAGTAGCCTCTTAATTTTCTTGTTATGAAGTGTCATTTGTCTATGAAAAAGTGTACATCTTTACATAAAAGCACTGGAGTTTGACTTGAAACAATAGTTCTTTTGTACAGTGAAGAAGACTCCAAGGAAGCAGATGAAGTAAAACAAAGTTCTGCCCAGACAAGTCTTACAATCTCTGCATCTGCATGGCTACAAAAGGAGAATATCAGACCTCTTGAGATCTTAAATTTTGATACAGATGGTCCTATAATGTGCAGAAATTCACTTCAATACCTTGAGTTTTGCCTCTTTTTGCAGTGTGGTGTCCTAGCTTCCATTGGGATCAAGTAAATGTCTTCCTAGCAGCTGGTACAGAGCAGTGTTTTAAATTTAGGATGGGAATAATGTTAATAACACACTGGTGGTTTCATTGTTGCTGTGCAGTGCTTACTTTAAGTCAAGGACTGTTGCCCTGCCAGTGAGGAAGATGAGGGGACACAAGAAGCTGGGAGGGGACATAGCCAGAACAGTTGACTCCAAGTGGCCTAAGGGATATTCCATACCATATGGCATCATGCTGAACAATAAAACTGGGAAGAGTTAGCTGTGAGGGGTTGATTGCTGCTCAGGGACTGGCTGGGCACTGCTCAGTGGATGGTGAGCACTGTGATTTGCTTATTTTGTATATGCTTTCATAATAAAGATTATTTTCCCTCCCTTTTCTATGCTACTAATTGTCTTTACCTCAACCCCTGAGTCCTACCTTTTTTCCAACTCTCTCTATATCTGAATGGTGAGGAATGAGTGAACAGCTGTATGGTATTTTGTTGCCTGCTGGGTTAAACCACAACACCAGGACGTATCGAAAACCAGATTGTGATTTCCTCAAGCATAATAATTGTCTCAAAGTGTTGGACTTTTTCATTTCAAGAAGACATCAAAGTTCATGAACACTGCACTACTGGATTCCTGTCTGAACTGTGTTCTTCTATTGTTAACTAAGCCATGCCACACAGCACTTCTTTCTGGATTTGAATGGACACACACATTTCTGCTGATGTTAATACTTAGAATGAGTAACTTAGATATATTCTCTCTGAATTTTAAGTGCACTAAAACTTCATCTCTTCCATATGCAAAAGACAGATTTATAAATTTGTGTATTTCACACAAACAAACCCCAAACCCAAAAAAATTGAAAGACACCCTCCTAAATCCTTTCATTTTACTTTGTTTTGTTTATGGTTTTGCAGCCATATGTCTGTGTGTATTTTATTTTTTTGTTTAGTGTTCTTAGCAGAAAAGCAAACATAAAGCAGATCTAGGATGTGATTCTTCAAGAATAGACAGTGACAGATGGAAGCTTACAGACAAACTCCCATTGCCTAAAATAAGCTGCCTGGACTCTTACATATCCACTGGGAGTCACGCAGAAAGGTTATAGGAAGTTCAATGTCCAGAAGATGTACATATCCATGAGACATGACTGAGATTCTGCTCTGGCTGGGTCTAACAATTGCTGTTTTCTGTGGGATCTTCTTGTGCATCTCAAATACTTACGACATTTTTATAATAGGACTAACATTGTTCTAATCGGATTCCTCCATTTCTGAGTTTATTAACCTGATCCTGAAGTTGTGTGGGTTAAAAGAAAATGCTCTTTGCCATTGTAGCACTGCCTTAATTGTGCCATGGGGGAGGATCTTGCTATGCTGAGTAGAGTCCCTCTCTGCATCTCTTTGTATGAATCTGATACTGAGTCACCTTAGCAGGTGAGCTCAGAAGGAACCTTCATGGCAGCTGCTTGGCTCTATGAGCAGCTGTGCATGATAAACTGCTATGTCTCTCTAAAAGCTTGTTTTAAAGTCCTTTCTAGACAATAGGAATCCCCTTCTGTATCAGGTCCAACATCCAAATTTTGCAGTTTCCATTCAAGATAATGCCATAAATGGGTTGACACACCTTAGTAAAAGTAGCAGGGTCAGGACCCCAGACATTGTAGTTTAAACTGTGCCAAAATCTCCCCTATTGAAACAGTGAAGAGAAACTTCCAAATAACCAAACCAGATGTTACAGCTTGTCTTTGGATTCATTTATTACCCTACATTTCTGTAGGAGGATTTGGATTCACCCTTTTATAATGTTATCTAGCAGTGATTTTATTTAGTCAGTAAATTTCATCATAATCTACACATGTTTATGGCAAGTTGAGATCCAATCTTTTAAGGTATAAAAAATTCATTACATTTAAATATTCATTGTTAGAGGAAGCTGGATTCCTATTTGTAATAACAGAAATAAGTATGAGCAGGCAGACAAAATATATTAGGAAGCTAATTCAGAAGAAAAAAGATAAACAATGTGAAGTCTTTACATGTATCTGATTCACTAAAAAATTCATAAGGACAAGGATAAGAATCTGGCTTTGAGAAATGTGTTAGTTCACTGCAGAAATCAGTCATACCTAATGAGAAACACCTCCCTTTTTAGCACAAAGGTCACCAGTTTGTAAATGAATCCTTGATGGTGTTTCCTCAAGGACCAAACATATGTCAGTTGTTACCCTGCAGTGCACCCTCAAAGACTGCAGATATGCCCTGGGGCAGCTGCACTCCCTGCAGCATTCCATATTCCTGGTTCTCTGCTGCTAGAGCATGACATAGATCCCTCATTTCCAGACATCTGAGTTTCTATTAATGGGAAATCAGAGCAAAGGGGGAACATCCCTGTTTCTTCTCATTATACAGTTGGGACACACCTAAGAGGCACACCTGGGTACCAGAACCACAGAGGAAACAGAGCCCACAGTATTGATGCAACTGTAATTGTTGCTAGAGTAGGAAGTAGCACAAACATTCTAATATCTTAAGAATTCTGATTTAAATGGCTGCTGGCAAGATTATAAAGCTATAATTTTATCTCATAAATGAAAACTGGACCTCCAGAAGCTCAGGATGCAAAAATGGGACATAAAGACTCTCACCATTCTGCACTCAAATTGTTAAAGTCAAACAACTCAGTGACTGATGATTGTGAAATGACCTCAGTCCAGACTTCAGCAGAAGCACAAGAACTTCCTCTAGCCTTCTCGTAGTTCAGAACCTATGGTAGTCTCATAAGAGAGAATTACAGGATGGAGAAAGGCATGAAAAATAAGGTGTATTTGTAATGATATCCCTCCAGAGCAATATTGACCTGTATTTGGAGGGCAATATGAGACAACTTGTACAACTCCAATTTCTGTATTTTATAGATAAAACCACAGCACTAGCTTGGCATTTTTCAGCAGTGCTAGAATAACATTGTTTATTACAATTAACATTAAAATCCTCATATACTTTCATAATCTATTTGTCAAATAGATGAAAAATGATCTCTGCAATTTATTAATAACATTTAATAATATGTTTGCATCTCAAAAAAATATTCGAATTTAAGTTGATGTCAACAGTGATTAGTGTACTTTATTGATTGATCACTTACTAAAAAGAATCTATCTAATGAATTTAAAACTCTTTTTAGATAGACTGAGAAAATCAATAACAAGACAGAAAATGTCATGAGACAAGAAGCTTCTGTCTGTCTTCTTAAAATATAGATACTGGTTCCTGTCTGTAGACTTTTGTTTACTGTCGATTTAATATTACATTTACCAAAAAGTAGATAGATGAAAAAGAGATGATAAGAAAATGAAAGGTTTTGTAAAATGGGAATAAGTGGAAGAAACTTTATGGTGTTCTAATAATGCATAGCAGACACTACAGAGAGGTCTGTAAGGAGAGATGGCCAGACCAAGACAAGAAACTTTATTTTTGAGAGAAAGAAGTTGTTCAGCTCATGCTTAAGATCACCACCATGACTCATGATTACAGTCTGTCCAGAATCATAATGTAAACAATGTTATCTCTGACAACACATCAGGCATCTCCCTGGTGTGGTATGGCAAAGAACTTACATTTCTACCTTTCTTCCCTCTCTCTACCAGATCTGGCAGCATCACATTCTTCCAGCAGAGGTCTTAGGGATGCAAATAGACAAAGTAAAAGAAGAACAGAAAGTGAAATTATTTTTCATCTCATATGCCCTCACTTATTTTTCTTGCAACCTGTATTTAGGATTTTGCATCCATTTTTAAAGCCTGTGATGATTCTTCCATAGTTAATCTGTCATTCCCTCCAGAGTCTAACAGGGACGACTGTTTTCTAAACCTCTCTTTTAATAAGCATTTTATCTACTTTTACTTCATCTCACAGTCTTTCTTTCACCAGTGAACCAGTTTAAGCTTTACCACTGCTCTCTCCCTTGGATGATAACAAGGGCATGGGCTTACACATGGTTATGGAAGACATGGTACAAGACACTGCACTTGTGTTGAGTCTTAGTCAATGAGAACACCACCAATATGGACTAAATAAGCTTAGTGGAGTCCACTTTCACTATGAGCTAAACTGGTCATATTCACAGTTGCCTTTTGAGTTTAAAAGTACCATTGTTCAGACAGCATTGCCTACAGATTCAAACAGGTTGATCGCTTTTCCACGAAGTATATTGTACTTTTTAGTATGCAGATTAAGTTTAGTGTAATATTTAGTGTTACAATTTTGGCTTTATGATACTTTGCCATTCATATTTGAGCCACTGTAAATAGCATATTTTAATGAATGCTGCTGATGCACAATGAATGCTATTTCAGAATACAGTCTAAGCTAAACTGAAATATGACAGGACTGATAAACGCCTTTAAAATATTTGTTGAAATGTAAATGAAACAAGGAACTGTTTGCACCTCCTTCTTAGAGAAATTCACACCCAAGTGGTGAGGCATCATTATCTTTCAATCTAGCAGCTTAACTGAAAAAAACATGGAGGAAAAAATTTGCACTATGATGATAAGAGGGATACAAAGTTAACTAATGAAATGCTACTTTATTGCAGCTGTAATTGAAAATGCCAGTAATCAGTGATGACACATGAAAGAATTATCTCTGACAAGAAAGTCCAACTGTATTCTCTGTCTTGGCTAACATTCATCCTTTTATCTTTTAACAAAATTAGTTCATAGTCAGGACATTAGAAAGGAAATTGATGGACATCTTTTTACCCCAGGGGAAAAAAAAATAGGAAAGGAAAGATTGCCAACTGAAATAAAAGAAATTTTTTTTTCATTAATGAGGCACATTTCTTTTTTTTTAACATCTGAATATAAAACCATTTTATTATTCACATATTAGTAATTTGAAAGAGATTTAGCATCATGGTGAGGCACTGGAATATGTTGCCCAGAGAAGCTGCAGATGCCCCATCCCTAAAAGTGTTCAAGGCTGGGCTGGGCAAGGCTTTGAGCAATGTGGTTCTAGTGGAAGGTGCCTCTGCCCTTTTCTGGGGGGATTGGAACTAGATGATCTTTAGGGTCCCTTCCAACCCCTTAATATTTTATGATTCTATGATATGATCTTGGTATTGAAAAGCAATTGAAAGGCTTCAAGTCAAGAAGAAGGAGCATGTAATGCTAAACAGTATATGTGCTAGAGACATCTGAAGGTGAAGGAGTAAAGGTTTAGGCAAATGGCTGAGGCAAAAGGCCACGTTAACTCACCAGAATTGAATATTCCAGCAAATCTCCACAGCTAGTGTTTAGAGATGTTTCTTTGTTTTGCAGATCAGTATTGAGGTTTTTCAGGAGTCTTTTGTTGTTGTTTTTTGGTGGGTTTTTTTTTGTTTGATTGGTTTTTGTTTGGTTGGTTTGGTTTGGTTTGGTTGGTTGCTTTGTTGATTGTTTTTTTTTTTCTATTTTGCTTTTAGTACAATCTTTACATAGATCTAGTGTTTATGGAAGTTTTAGGTTGGTGAGGTTTTTTTTGTTTGGTTGTGTTTTTGTTTACTTTTATTCTGTTGAGGTTTTTTCCAGGTAACATGAGTACCATTTTTTCCCTTTGTTGAATGAAAGCAGGCTGAACATACTCCATATGTGCAGAAACCCATGCTAAGAGGTAATGTTACACTGATGTGACATAGCAAACCAACTCCTGAGCCTGCATATTGAACCCAAGGCTCTGCCACAGAGCCCAGCTGCTCTCAAGGTCACATATGGCAACAGCAGAGACGATAACACTTAGGTTTTTGATGCATGAAAATTATCATCACTATTATGACCAATACCTGCATTCTAAAGCACCTACTTCATGAATAATCAATGAGAGAGCTGTGAATAAGCAGATGGATTGTAGCTGATGAGTTCCCTCTGGGCAGGCAGAACACAGTTAGCAGTTATGTATAACAAGTAACATACAAGAATCCCACACTACAGACACATCACTAAAAAAATGAATAAAGCCAAGGGCAGCTCTGCCTGGATTACTGTATAAAAAAGAAGAATGGCTCAGAAATGTGGAACCCATATGTGAATTTATTTAAGTGTGTGTTTAGGTATGTGTACTGGAAAGAAATAATGCACCATGCACAGAAAAGGGGAGATGTCCTCCCTCCCCAGTGAAGGAACCTGAGAACACATTGTATTAAGTGCTATAAATGTGTAAGGGAACAGGCAAATACTAGTTTTCTGCAAGGATTGCAGGTATTAATGTGGCTGATACATATTTGTTTGACAAGCTTCTCAAATTAAAGGACAAAATGAGAAAACAGTGGTGACTTGTTTCATTGAGTTTATCTTCCTCGATGAATATACATGTTCTGTGTCATTCATTTAAATAAATACAAATACTTCTTTCACATATTTTTAAGGATCACCCAAAGAAATCATAGTTACAGTGTGCAGATATGACTCAAGCATTTTTCTTCATTTTTTATAGTCATCTCATCTGATCTTTGACAGGTCATTTAATGCAGGATCTCATTTTAGCCATCAAAACTAGGCTGAATGGTGGATCCAACTGTTTCTGTTAGACACCATTAGTTGCTTGCAGAAGCTGACTCACCCTATGGATTTTAAGGTATTTAGATCATTATTTTAGGTAATGTTTTTTTCAGATCCCACCATATGCTATCTGGATATTTAGACAGGAGTGACATTACATGTTTATTTGAAGACTTGCAAAAGGGGAATAACAGCAAGAACACAATTCTAACAATAACAAAAATTTTTGCTGTCACATTGTATGTCTAAATTGTTGATTTTATGTATATGAAGGTATCTCTTAAAATAAAAGGTCTAGTCTAGACTGAAACATCAAATTATTTTTGTCACACACAGACATGTATATATATATATGTATATATGTGTAAGAATTTAAATGCTTTGCTTCACAGTAGTCAGGATTGCTCTAGCCATTTTAATAAACAACTGATTTGTCTTTCATAAAAGTAATATCATCAACAAGAAAAATATATAAGTAGAGAGGGTCTTTGATTCCAGGATCTAAAAAGTTCATTAAAATTTATTTACACTTCACATGTTCTGACGAAGTAGATGGAGATTGTATCAGAACAAATCAAACTGGCTGTTGAACAGTCATGGCTTCAGAGGAAGAGAGAAATGGTTTAAGGATATATAGTATTAATTACTTCAGGAATAAAAATTTAGAACTGATTTACCCAAATTGAAAAGAAGAAATAAATTCTACACAGTCAACAATTATATAAGGTGGACTTTGACAAAGATACTATGTTCATACCAAGTTTTAAAGGAAATGACCACAGAATTTTTAATGATTTGAACTGATTAAGAGTGGAAGTTTAGAAATGATGGATAGAAGGAGTACCTCTTGAGAGAATGGCATTACTACCTGCAGAGAGTGGTCAAGACCTAGCTTTTCTAGTTATAAGCAATTTCATTTTTCAAAAATGCTGTAAGAAAAAATTATGAACTATATCCACTAGTGAACAATATTTTCTGTGACATGAATTTATTCATCATAACTGTCTCAGCACAGTGGTGATCTGATTCAATTTTATGAAACACAAAATGCCTCCCAAGATATAAGGTGTTCTGTAGTCATCATGTACTTCACAAGTAGTATGGCATATTTTTCATCTTGTAATAGCTAGACGTCATGACACTACTATATCACAATGATAACAGTGCAATGTCACAAATACAATCTTACACATCTGCAATCTTACACATCTACAGTCTTACATGTCTGCAATCTTACACATCTTTGGTGGGATGGGAGAGATTTTTTTTTTTTTAAATGGGTCAGGCATAATAATAAGAAGAGTAAGAATAAGAGTAAGAATAATTATGAAATTCCAGAGTTATGCAAAAGACCATCTAGTTAAAAACCCTCAATTCTTATACAAGTATAATCTTATGTGAATTCATGTTGAATTTTATTATTTATCTCTAATTTTTATTATGGTTTTCGTTTTTGATTTCTGCATTATCATTGAAAATATATAATACCAAATGACCTAGCCTGGCTTCCCACTACCCCTACCTCTCATATATAACACAGTTATATTAAATGTTATCCTTGTAGGGGGCTCAAAAATGTCACCAGTAAAAAGTGCTATATGCCTTAAATGTGCCTCAATGTGACTGGCTAAAGTTAAGGCACATTTAACTATTTTTTCTGACACTACTGATGGCTTAAGTGCTCTATCCTTCTCATGCCATAAGCACAAGGGCGAATGTCTGTCCTTCTTGAGCAGAGGCCAGAGATGAAAGCTTCTTTCATCTTCTCTTCTGATTCCCTTCATCTGTTTTTAGAGCGCTAGGCAAATATAGATTTTAGAAAACTCTGCAGACTGAATACAGTAAGATACTGTATGTCATCTTCATTACTGGAAAAAATAGAGAGAAATGTAAATCCATTTGTTGTTGCTCAAATGAATGGGAAATTATCTGGGTCAGAAGCCATTGTAAGTGTAAGAGTCCATAATTACCCTAAAACAAACAAAGAACTTCAGCAAGGAAATTACAGCTGAATGTAACAAAAGGAAAGAATAAACACAAAAACAAGAACCACAAAAGTAAGTGTCCATAAACGGATTTTTTTGACAAGTTAATAATTAGTCATATTTTTAAATTTAAACACAATGTTTTTACTTATTGGAGGAAGTGGTACCTGAAAGATTATGTGACGATAAGGATAATCCAAAAGTTTCCAGCAGATGGTTTAAATATTATCTGACACGTTTCTGCCTGCTAAAAAAACCCCGATACATAGTGCTGCAGTAATTCTTTTAGTTTTCAAGTGATTGCCTCGCTGCCCCTTCCCCCCTCCTCACCCCATTTTCTCATACATTTTGAATAGTTTATAAATACAAGAACAACACTGAGGTCTGTGTGGAAAATGTAATTGCTGGTAAATGACCTCACTGTTTCTATCAATAAGGCATGTACCCAGACACACAGAAGCAGACGTGTATTCTAACACTTATACACAACTTGGCCTTCAACAGACATAATCTCTGCACTTTTTGCAGCACCAGTTTTATGTTTTGTCAAAATTATGTTCTCTACCCATAAGGCTGATTTGCTATTACTAAATTGTTTTAACAAATGGAACAAAGGGTCTTTGGGCTGGCTTCAGAAACCTTCTCCAAACTCTGCAAATTTTTACATCCTTTAATTAAAGGTCCCATGTTAAAACTGGAATGCAGTTATTATGAGCCAACTACAGTCCTGAGTGCCAGTAATCAGAGGCTTTTTTTGCTCACCTTATATCCAGAAGAAACCATTGTGCACTGTATTGTATTACAAAACTGTTTTTTTATAGATGAGTGAATTCTTTGTGTAAAATGGAAAACTAAACTGTTAGTTTAGTTGTCAGTGCTTTATTTTTGCCTTCTTTTTTTCTGACAATTTTTAGCTCTGATATTTTAAAATACATTTCATTAAGGGCTAACATACCATTTGCATGGATTCTACATGGGCAATTTGGTCCTTAAGATGTGAAATTCATTCCTTTAAGTATGAAAATCACTGCTCTAATACTGCAGAAGATACTCCACTGGACCATTGTAGGACACGTTGATAATCTGATTTTTTTTGTGTGATAGACATGCAAATGACAAGGCTGATGACTTTCAATTTTGAAGATGAGTTTAAAAACCTTGACTTAAAATTCATTATCAGTTGTTTTAACATATTAAAAATTCCAAACTATGAGCCTTCCTATTGATGCACCTAAGGCACGAGGGAGTCTTGCAAATCACTGATCACAAAAAGGGCATCTTCTTGAGTAAACACTTCCATTTGTATTGATAAAATTTATCTTGCCATTGAAAGCTTGCCATAATGAAGTGTAACATCTGGATTTAGGACCATATTTACCCCTAAATACAGGTGCTGTGATACAGAATGGTATACAAGACAGTCCTTTCCCACAGCTGAGCCAATCTCTCATAGAGCCCTGACATTGGTATGCCATCACCCTCCATACAGTGGGACATCTGGGTTTGTGCCTGTGCTGTGACTGGCCTTTGCACACACCCAGATGCTGGGGAAATCATCACGTTCATGGGAACCCTCACAGTGTTATGTTCTTCTCAGCCCACCACCATTGCAAAGGAGACAAACTCTGTACCTTCCCATCTACAACAGCTGAGGAAAATTTATCCCTAAATGCTGATGGGGGAAGAGTGCGAATAAGCCTTTTACACTTATGGGTTTTAAAATGAGAATATTTGGTTAAGTTGTAAAAAGCTACCTTTTACAGGATTTATAGAGCAGTGGCAAAGTAAACAGACTGTTCATTACAGGCCAGACGTTCCTGTGCCTGAAGCAGATGTGTTAATCTCACAGCTTCCAGGGAGTAATGCATGACCATTAAAACATCCCTGCACAAGCTCTGCTGACCACCTGTCATTTCTTTGTGCAGCTATTAATGGGAGAGACATTACAGTTTATGAAAAATCAAATTATAAGACATTCAGGAAATTAATGCTTCGGCACTTCATTATAGGAGCAAAGGGTAACAGCCTATGCATTCTTTTAATTAGTTATTCACCTGGATCTATTTCATCTCTCAGACCAGTGTGTGATGTTGATGATAACTTTACTTGCATCTATCCACAATATGGGAATGACCTGAGGTCCCTGGGGAAAAAAAAAAAAGTAAAAAATTACTAGAAATGTTTGATGGCTGACTTCTAGAAGCAGAAATCCTCTAAAGGTTCAGATAGCACATATTCTATTCGTTTTACTAGATGTCTAACAGAGCAGCATATTCATTGCCTGAGCAGAAGAGGTCATTAAAGTACTATAAATACCTTCATTGGAAGTTAAGTAGTGACAGACCAAGGCAGCAAGGTTCATGTGGAGTAGACAAAGCAGCAGTCAAACATAGATGAAGATGATTGCCTTTGGTGTGCTAAGATATTTGGTGACTGTTGGAAGAAGAAGCTTCCTGGTGCCCAGGGCGGAAAGACAGTGACCGGATAAGGAGGGTGCAGCTCAGTAGCCTGCGTGAGGAGGGTGAGTTTGGAGAAGGCATGGTGGGATGGGTTGGTGAATTTACAGTTGTATCTGAGCAATAAAGAGGCCTGAAGGTAATGACAACATTGGTGAGTTGAACATTGAATACCTAATCTTGTCATGTTACCTGCAGTGTAACAGAATGAAAATTACAGTAGTGATGGAAGAGATATAAACAGATACCCTACAGGACGAGTTTGGTTGAGTTCCTTTTCCAAAGAAGAAGATACATTTGTGGCTAAGAATAACCTTTTCATAAAGAACTGGACATTTATTTTTGAATGCAAATTAAGACAAGTCATTGAGTTGCTTATAATTTGAAAACAGAACAGTGTGTCACTATCTGTTCTGTTTAAATATGTGAGGAGAAAGATATGAATTGGACATGGCATTATAGTACAGTTTAGGGAAGATTAGAGAATGTACAAGGAAGTTAGATTTTATTAGGTTTCTGCAACTTCACTTCGCAGGTAATGACTTTCCTCATTACAACCATTAGAATGATTATACTAATATCACATAATTTAGTCATGGTCATCTTCTCTTAGTATGGACATGACCATAAGTTATGCTTGTGTCCATTTGTGGCATTTTTGTTCCACTCTAAGAGTTTCTAGCATATTTTTTTTTTTCTGATCATAAGCAGAATTTTACAGTTATAATTTGCTGTTTATATAAAGAGAAGATATTTATATCAACCCTGTTTTCATCACGAGCACCATCATGATCATTTCTTGCCATCAAATTGTCTAAGGAAGAGCCATGATCAGGTGTGGAAAATGAGTTCCCTACTGTGTGCTATAAGTATTTGAAAAGAAAGTCACTTATTTAAAGATAACTCTGATCATTTCTCTAGGATATAAAATTGACATTAGTTAAAGATAGTATAAACAAAACCCACAACAAATTATCTGCTATATGATTCTGGAAGCCTTCCAGGCAAGATTGTGGAGGGATTTAGTTATAGTTGCTGCTGTCAGGTAAATATTTTGTTATTCTTAACAGAGTATCAGGTAGCCAATTATCAAATATATGTCTATATACATATGTATATATCCACTGAATCTTTCACATTTAGAAGTATGTGGAGGAGGGCTTTGTAGATTATTCATGTTGCTTTAGGTTTTTATTTCAACTAGAAACATTTTAAATCCTGATGCTCCAAAATCCATCTTTATATCCTTTTTGTGGAGCTAGGCACATTGAGGCCCCACTGTTAGATGCAGTGTACAAATAAAAGTTGTTCGATACTCTACATTTTAAGTCTGGATACTGTCAGCAATTACAACAGAAAGCCTTCTAGCATGAAATTCTTGATATTTAAGGATGTGTCTTGTTTTTTTACTTAAGAGCCCAGAACCACAGCAATATGAGCACAAATGAGGAATACTTGGGCATTTGGCCTTATGTTAATTTTTAGCCTTTATGTGCAATCCTGTGTTATGCTAAAACACATTCATTTCTGCAAGGCTTTCCATGTTTTCTACTTATAGTGTAGAAAGATCCTTTCTGCTGGTAAGAGTAGTTCTTAGGACACTCTGAGGCTTCAGCTCACAGAGCGAGAAATGTAGTTCCTCAACAGACACAACATTTCTTCCTGTTTAAAATAATACACCAAAAGAGCAGGATAGTTTTAGAGAAAACAGATCATCTACAGATGGAAATCTACAACCTGAACTGCCTGGTGTAAGTCTAAACTAAGTGGAAAGCGCTCTATAGTTTCTTCAGAACTTTTTGCACAATAGTTTTTAAAGTAGATCTGAGGAAATACATTGCATTTCCTGCTTTCTTCACAAGCTGATTCGACTTGAGTCTATTTTTAACTTGTAACAGTCAGGAGTCCATATTGTATTCCCACGTTCATGCTTAGACATGAGCTCTAATGAGTAGGATAAAGAGGTCCAATGTACGTCATCCAGTTGTGTCATGTGTAAAGTTATTTTTATTTTTTAAATTTAGAGCAGACTGATTACTTTATTAATTTCTCTAGACGCTTCCTTCTGAGTGTCATGTATATAGAATGTTGCCAAATGGCATTTTTTTAGGAAAATCTCAAAGACATTTCTGAAATTGTACTTTGGAGATACTATATGCAACTGTGTTTTCAGTAAAAGGTTATGCAGTTCTTTTGTTCTCTCCAAAATTTTTTTATCTTTTTCCTGCTCCATGTTCTTTAAATATTTTTCCCATCTAGAGAGCTCTGGGAACATGGCCCTTTCCTTGCAGTGCTAATTAAATTCACTCATTCATTGTAACAATAGCAGCAAAGAAAGATGAAAAAGCTGAAATAAATTGTCCTCTGGCATAGAAATTAAACTGTTTCTATGCTTAAAAATAACTCTTCTCCTCATTTCCCTCATTCTTTCTTATTCTAAGAACTTAAATCTGCTTTCTGAAAGAAATACAATTCTATCAATACTACAATCTAGACAGCATGTAGACCATTAACAGCATTGTGTGGTATTTTCTAATGTTACATTCAAATTCACAAAAGCTTTTCCTGACTTAATAATTAGATTAAAATTATACCAGCAAAGCCCCTCTTTTTACCTATTAATACATGAAATTTAATTTTTCTGATCGAAATCCATCAGTTCCAGGACACAGCCCTTATATACCTTTTGACAGTAAAATTAAAGACATGGAAAATTGCTGCAACTTTACTTCTTGCTACTTGAAAGACTGCTATAATTCATGAAACCGTCAGTTTTGCAATCCATTTATGGTGAGCTGCATGGCTAATGGGGTTTTGTTTCAGGGACTAGGGATAGTTAGGAAAAATATTACTCCCCGATCTCTATTTTGTGTTCCAATGGAGACAGGAGAATGAATTTATTCTGAAATAACAAAAGTTCCTTTTCTCCCTATTTCTCTATAAATTACTTGGTTTAATATTGGAAAATAGGCATACTGGCTTATCACCAAAGCAAACTGTTACACCCTTAAGGCTGTATTTTACCAGAGTCAGTATTTTAGGTAAATTGGGGTATTTTTTTGGTCCTGCTTATAAAACAGTATGAGACTAATAACTTTGAGATTGCCCCGCAGATGACAGGTATCATACAAGTCACTCTTCAGGTTGTTGTAACATCTCTGAAGGCAAAAATCGGGAATTTTAAAGTCAGACTTGACTTTCACTAGTTCTATTAGTACAGAACAATAGTTAGTTAATTTTTTTTCCTCCAGATGCTTTTACAAATCTTGTAGCATATGTGTAGATATTCAATAGGATTCTGTGCAGATATTCAATAGGATTCTTTCTTTCCTTTACTTGTCCAGAATTCTTCTCAGTATTGTGTACTCTTCAATGATGGGTAATCCATGCCAGTTCTGGGTTTGATTTTCTATGGAGATTCCTTCCTGGTTTCCCTGAACAACTTTGTGTCCTGAAAAACTTTCTGTGTTTCAATGCTTCTCTAATCTAAGTGGAAGCACGTGGCAAAAAAATTGATGTAAAATTTTTTCGAATTTTATTATTGAAACTCTATAAAGAGTGTTATACTTTACTGGTACCTGTACTTTTCTGTTATCATTCCACCTGTGAGTGAATAAATAGGTTGACTGGAATATGAGTGGGTAATACTGATGAACCTTATGGGTACATAAAATAATCCAAGGGATACTACAATACTAGTTTCCTTGCAATGACAGTCTTTCCAAATGACTGAATCAGTCTAGTTTTACAATCAGAATTTTACCTGAGTCCTGAATAAATAACTAGGATCTTTCCAGTCATCTACTGAAGAAATGAACAGGAAAAAAAAAATTAAAAAAAAAAATTCTCTACAGGGAAAAAAATACAGTCATATTGTTTTGACCAAGACTTCAACTTAAACCAGATGTCTTGGAGATAGTGATGGCTAACAGTGTGTCTCCAGCTGAAAACATACCGAGGAAGGGTTAAAAGAAGTTACATTTAAAGGCATGTAAATGAAAAAAAAAACCAAAAAAAAAACCCAAAAAACCAAAACCCAAACCAAACCAAAAACAAAAAAACACAAAAAACCTGCAAAAATATGGAATTTATCTAGGACAATATGGAATATGAATGCTAATATAATCTAAAAATCTAAATGTGGTCTTTGGGTATCTTCCAAAAGACATTAATTCGATAGACCGAACTGTTTGATAGCCACTAATGAAGGCAAAGACTGTGGCCTTATGATTTATTGACAACATTCTCTGCTGTTGCTTTTCCCCAGACTTCATATGTTGGCCAATAACAGCACAGGCTGAGGATTGTCATGTTTAAGTTAAAAGACATAATTCATAGGACTGGCAAACATCTGGTGTGACAAAACTGTCTCTTGCAGACTTTTGAAATTCCTTTGTTTAGCTTTATCTCTGAAGTATTTCCAAATACTTTTTGTTGTTTTCTAAATAATTTTGTTCTTCTTTTATGTGGCAGATTATTTTTAGATTCCCTATATTTAGTATAAATTTGAATTTAACTGTAAATACCAACAGACAAAAGGAAGGCAAAAATTCAGACAATCTAAAGGTCTGCAAATTAGCCCTCTCTATAGTTGTCTATGTGCAGCCACAGTAATACTGTATCACAGTGAACCTGAGTGAATGAACACACTGCAATTTGAGACCTGTAAAGCAATCTGCAGAATTAAAAGTATATGACTGTTTTGGTTTAAACACTCTTTCAAAGAAGGGCTCCTTTCAAAGAGTTACAGTGCAATTGCCACTTTTCTGTGAACTATCCTTCACTTACTCCACATAGCAATTTACATTATAAAGATGGCTCAAGGCAGCTTGCATCAGAACTATTCCTGTGGAACTATATTTGAAGTAAAACTTACTAGAAATCTAGAGCTAACAGTGCAAAGCCAGCTTTCACTCAGTGATGAGGGATATTTAGGATAAAGACACTAGACTGATTTGCTATTGATATCTGGAAAAAAAACAGGACAGAGTCAAAAAATATATCCAGTTAGAAAGTGTTCATTATCCCTATGTTCTGTTATTCAGAGGGCTCAAACAGAAATACAGAAGCAAAAAGATGAAGCATGTATGCTAATATCAGTTTTTGTAGCAAAAATAATGGCTCCAGTCCCACAAGAAGCTCAATATACACAGATTTCCGCATTTATGGAAACATCTTCCAAAGTGAGCGAGTTAGCCTGGGGAACCTTCCTCCCAGGATCAGAGCCAGAATGAACTGCTGGTGAGAACAGGTGGTATAAATATAAGGATGCAGAAGATGGAAAATAGAAGAATCAATTATGCCAATTTATCATACCAAAATTACTGGCAAATCTTTTGACTGAAATTAATACCATCAGGATGTCAGCATCTTTGCAGTTACATTTAGACTTGTTATTTAAAAAGGAGAAAAAAAGTCTTTGAATTATGTCTGGTGACAGCACTGTGGAGAATTTAGGAGCATGAGTCAGATGTAAGAGTCGGGAAGAATGTTATGTAGTGCAGGGAAGGATGCTCTTGAGGCTAGATGTATGCAGATTGGTTTGTGTTTTTTTACTAAATTCAGCCAGATGTGCAGTGCATTAGAACTGTTTTGGTGCAGTTGGGAATCTTCTGTGTTATTGTCATCTGTTCTTCGTCACTGTTTGAAGTTGTTGCTTTGGCAAGGCCACAGCACTCATCAAAGGAGGATGGCTATGGTCTGTGCTACTCAGCTATCCAGCTGAGCACAAGTGTTGCTTCTTCTTTTCTTTCAGCAGAAGGAACCACTGCAGTCATACCTCTATAATATTGAATTTATAGCTTTCCTCTGACATAGGCTATGTTTTAAATAGCAAGCTGACAGCTGTCAGGTATAGCTTCCAAAACAGGTACATTCCCTTTTTTCCAATGCTCCTCTTGTACTGCTTACAAGCAGTATCTGTGCAATGAAGCCCAACCAAATGAGAACCCTGCAGAGCTATTGCCACAGTCACACCTACACATGGTTCTCTGAGATGTGACGCATTTCTTCTCATCATAGTATTTTATCACAATGTCTAGAAGGCCTCCTTCAGACCAAGACCCAATTACAGTGGAATGAGACAAACATTGGGACAAAGGCAGAAGTTACTGCCTGCTGCAGCAGTGGAGGCAAGCCCTTCACCTGCTGCTGAGAGAGAGCACAACCAGAGGATGAAGAGACATACCATACTCAAATAGACTGTAATGTTATCCTGAGTGGATTTGATGCACCTTTAAAAAATGCCTGAGGCAGTCTTTCTTTTTAGATACTTTGGGAATGTTCGCATATGCTGACTCACTGCAGTAGAGCATAGTTTGAACGCTCCTTCTTCAGTGTAGTTCAGCCCTCTGAGAAGCAAATATCCAGCTGTGGTGGTTTGACCCTGGATAAACGCCTGGTGTCCAGGAAAACTGTTTCAAGGCCTTTCTTCCCCTTTTCACTTTCCAGAGGGAAGAAAAAAAAAACAGCTAGGAATTTACAGCTAGAGATAACAACCAAAAGAAGAGCTTTGATTAATACCATGGGCAAAGCAGAACTTAGAATAATGCTTAAATTTATTACTAACAAACTAAAAACTAAAAATAAGAAATAGAAACAGGTTATAAACACTTTTCCACCACCACCTCTCGGTCTGTCCATGCCCCACTCCTTCCCCTGACAGTGTGGGGGACAGTGTTTACAGTCAGTTTTTTGGGTCAGCCATTCGCAGATGTAAGTCCAAGACTTAAGTGGCAGTTCTTCCAAATGCGCTGTCTCAGAAGCTTTCCTGTTTGCTTCACCACTGTCATCGCCACGGTCACAGGGGAATCATAACTCTGAGTCCTTCCCCTGTGTTCCGTGGGGTCCCCACCATGAGAGAGATCCTCTGCTCATGGTCATTCCATGGGGTGCAGTCCTGGCTGTACCTGCTTAGCGTGGGCTTCTCTCTCCGTGGGTCTTAGCCGCAAATCTTTGCTGGACTCTGCTCCACCTTGGGGGCCTCTCATGAGGTAATAGCTTCTTTCATGCATCCCCCTGCTCTGACAGGGGGGTCTTTGCACCCAGATGGATCCCATGGGCTTCGAGGGGACAGCTCATAATCACCATGGTCATCACTACAGTAGTCAGGGAATAATAGCTTTAGGTCCTTTCCCTGATCTGTGGGGATCCCCTCCTTCCCCTCTTCTCCTGCACTGACCATGATGTCTGCGTTGTGATGTTGTTAATTCATGGCTGCTAATTTCCAACTGTGCAACAACTTCTTCAATATGTTTTCATGCAGGGGCATAACTTAATGGTTCAAAAGCAGGAAGTTTTCCTTGGAGCTGGCCCTCATTGGCTCTGCTCTATAGGATGGAGGGAAACTTCCAGAGGCTTCCAACAGAAGCCAATCTTCCGCTTATAAAAAAAACAAAACCTAATCAGAGAAAACCATGACATCAGCTGTGGCTGCAGGAAAATGGGAAGGAGAAGAGGAAAGGTGTGGGAGAAATCAGTGCTCTCTATCTCATTCCCTCTTCTCCTAGCAGCAGAACAAAAGGCCAGTGGCAGATAAATAAGTTATGCTGGTCTCAGCATGGAGCACAGTGTCAGCTACCATTTTGTTTTCCAGCACCAACACCGCTATGTGTGCATGTGACAGATGAACGAGGACAATGAGAGTGGGATAGAGCTTTTTTTCTTTCCTGCTTTCCAGCAGGGGAAAACAAAGAAAAACAGGTAGGTAACTGTATCCTCATCCACTCTGATTCCTTGTTATAACAGGATACTCTTCTTCCCCTCTTACTATGATTTCTTGCTATTATTTCAATTTGTGTGGCATAAATACTGCACATGGTTGTTGGTAAAATTTGTTTCTAAAAACTAATAGTTACACATCCAGAAAGCATAAACAATTACATGTCTGCCCCAGAAACTGAGGTTGTACAAAAAAAGGTTGTCCCTGCAAACAAAATAGGTTGGATGCTGAATGTGTGATAGCCTTTCCTAGAGAAAGAGGAGACAAAGAGGAGACAAAAAAGGTTGAGGGTATGCTATAGGTCCAGGGCTGAACTGCCTTAATATACAAGTTCAGTTTTTCTCCTGAACTTCCCAAAGGTTGTGTAATTTGCACATCTGGTGCCAAAGTAAGAAGCAAAGTAAGAAGTGGATGAAAAGGTGTGTAAATTAAGTATGTCAAGAAAGTTAACTCAGCAGGCTTAAAAAGGATTTGATGAGGAAATGGGCAAACCCTGACACAGGTAATCCTCAGGAAGTATTCTGTGGGAAATTACACCAGAGTCTTTTCTCATGAGTCTAATTGGTATTGTAATTTATAATGGATGTATTTTTTGTCATGGGACCTTGAAATGAACTATCTAATGACTACACCTCTACAGATGGGTAGTTTTCATTTCAAAATAAAATAGGGTGCATAGTCTCAAATTCTTGCAAGGATTCCTTGCAAGAGAAAACAAGAGAAAATGCCATTCAGACACTTCTGATGAGATTATTTACACAGAAATACCTTTGATTAAACATAAGACAATTCCATTTATATGATTCATTTATACAGCCTGCATACACCAGGACAGGAGTAACATTTGTGGTTAGAGGGTGTACAGCTAAAAGATGGTGATATTTGCCAAAACTCCCAGGATACTGGGCTTATTGATTTTAAGTGAAAGAGAATGAAGGAACAAACAAGCAGAAAACCATGGTAAAAGAAATGGTTTCACATGAAACACTGTCAAATACTCTTTCTAGAAACAGTAATCACTTCACTGGAGTTACAAGTTCTGGAAGAGGTTATGTAGCCCAGCGAGGTAAAATTTCAAGATGCCTATGACTAGTGGGATGACAACTTATAATAATTATCACAGTATGGAAATTACAGAAATTGTAAAAGACTGTGGAAAGTCAGTGGCAGTCAGGAACAACCCAAAGTTCAACAAGCAGACAAGTATCTTGCCTTCCAGGATTTTGGTCCAAGCAGGACATACTGCATTTTCTCAGATGTACTTTCTGTTTATTTGCTCAGTGTACCTCTGCAGCAAAAATAGGCAGGACATCAGCTTCTTACTTATGAACAAAATAGTTTTCCAAAATATATGAAGACTTACAAGGCCAATCTGCCTTATCAACACCTTCTGAAACCAAAGTATGAATGGTGAATTGCCCAAAGAGTCACTGGGTAGCCCTTGTGTGGCCATTTATTAATTTTCAGGTGATAGAAATCATTGATTATGTATAAAGTCCATGATGCCCTATCTAAATGGCTTGGCTGCAAGAATTTTATTTAAGACATTTTAAGTCTCTCTCATCTCTAATACATTCATTTGGAATAGAAGAGGAGAATAAGTTAAAAGTGTTAATAAGTGAGTTTGGTTGTCATGGGAACCAATTGTCTCAGGTGCTCTGTTCCAATACAGCTATTAACCCCTAGTCCATATTTATTATTCAAAGGAAATAACTGACTCAAAAAAAGGAAGATTGGTTGTCACAAAAAAGAGAAGCCACTGTGCTAAATTTGAGTCATTTGCATGCAATAAAAATGAATTAAGGAGGATGAATCTTCTTTAGCCCTAAAATGATTTACATTTGGGTTAGTGCTCTATTTTTCTCAGTTTTCAGTATTATAGGACATGAAAAAGAACTAGGAATAGCAGATCTGGAATGAAATACAGTACCCTACAGATACCATGCTCTGACTTAGATCTTTATCGTGCTCTTTAAGACCTTCACCCTACTCTTACAGCTTATTCCAATACATGT
The DNA here is from genome assembly GCA_013396755.1 of Sclerurus mexicanus. Lineage (NCBI taxonomy): Eukaryota > Metazoa > Chordata > Aves > Passeriformes > Furnariidae > Sclerurus > Sclerurus mexicanus. The sequence continues at coordinate 2,185,294 of VWZF01001121.1, forward strand.
CAGGTGGCAAAATCCATAGAAAGATCTCATGTAACTAATAATCTGATTTTATTTTCTTGGTCACAGCTACTATTTAATCAAGTTTGTAATTGTGACATTACCCCACATGACTTGCCTGAAAAGACTGAAGGGGATTGTTCCATGGACAGTTAAAAAGAATTTTCATGAAGGTCACTCTTTGATGCAATAATATGTATTTCCAATGAATCTACACATACAATTTTATTCTTTAAATATCAGCAATTCAAGACTGGAAAGCAATTTCTTTTTAAATAATTATATTTATTATTTACTGAAAATTGTCACGTATTCTCTCAGGGACTTGATCCCCTCAGAGGTCTTTTTTCCAACATAATTTATTCTGTGAGTCTGGGAAAGTACTATAGGAATTCTTGTCTAGAAAGTATTTGCCTTCCTTTGCTTTTCTGTTTTACCTAGTACTCAATATGGTCTAATACCAAATTCCACATCTACACTTACCAATCTTGCTACATGTTCCCTTACTGAATCCACATCTGTGCAGATTGTCATAAGATTTATATTTTGGATTATGGCTGTACTGTGCTGATTCCACCCCCCCCCCCCCGCCCCCCCCCCCAT
>VWZF01001121.1:2185917-2200481 GCA_013396755.1 Sclerurus mexicanus
AATAATAACAAAAAGGAACTTTGGAAACTTTTAATAAACTTCTTTGTGTTATTTTTTTTTCTCTCTAACACTAGACCAAAGCAAAGTATTTTACTTACCCATGTCAGTGATGTTTTACCAATTACAAAATAACCATAAAGTATGCTTTTATGTAGGTTACTAAAAATTGAGATGAAATGATCTCCTGGTTTCTTGTAATAGAGGATTTTGAGGTGATTATTCAGGAGCTTCATTTTTTGGCTTTAGTTTTTGTTAATGAATTTCTTTAGTAGATCAAAAGTATGACTTGATTATCTCATGTTTATAAATACTGGAAGCTCTGAGTATTGTGATTATTTTTAAGAAGTTGTCAAACTTTCTCTGTAGCTCAAAAGAAAATAACTACAATGTATAGCAAATTAAAACAGAAATCCTTATTTAGTGAAGTTCTGTGATGCACTTGAAGTCTAGGGATGATATAAGTAAAAGTACTGGCTAAAGGAAGATGAAGAAGAATCTGGCACTTAGCCTTTGTTAACACATTCCCTATGCTGTCCTGTCCCCTTTTGCTGTTCCCAGTTGTATGTATGGTGGATAACCTTTAAAGTGAACTTGCTGTTTCTGAGAGAAAACAAAAATCAGATCCTTAAAACATGACCTCCTCTCTTTTTACTCTGTTTTTATTTACTCTTTGCCTATTGCACATTATCACTGCTGTTACCTAGTGGTACCTACCACTGATATGGCAGGCAGATTCATTTATCAACCTGAGAACTGATAACACTTCGTACAGTATTCCCAGCAGAGCAGTCAGCCACTTATCTTTTCTGCCACAGGAAGTCCCTATAGTAGTAGTACTGTTCCCCTCGCAATCTTTTTCAAATGATGTATCACATCTGCTTGCAAATATTGAGATTTATCTATAGGTGGCAGCAGACTTACACTGTACGGCCAGAGCTAGACCTGTCAATTACTTTCAATCACTTGTGAATAATCACTTTATCTCTGCAAAGACAATATGCAGGACAAAAGGCATGTGGAGACAAATACATGAGTGGATTGGGCCATAGTTTTAGCTGCTGAGAAAAAAAAATTAGGAAAAGAACAAGTGAGAAAAATATTTGAAAGGAGGAGAATGTTCATGCAATAATAAAGTTTAATTTGCAGATGATAATAATTTACTGACCCCTTTTTACAAAGCTATCATTTGAGAATTGACCTACATATTTGAATACTGTCTCTTTGCAGCAGGATTCTACAGAGTTTGAACAGAGATCTGCTTTTGATAATCTCTATTGTTTTTTCATTGAAACATAATTAAGGCAAAGCTTTTCTTAATCCTACCACTAGGAAACCACTGTGAAAATATTTATGATGGGTTATCTTGTACATACATCATCGAATAAGTGGACATGCTTCAAGGGACCAGTTAGCGTCTGTATTAGGTTTCAGTGGCTGAAAATGATCATTGAATGTCCTATTGTCATGGTCTTATTATCTTCTGGTCCTTCCTAAGAATCATAAAAGAGATTAAATTCAATTTATTGAAAGGCAGACCATTAAACCCTTGATACATGCTGCATTGCATGCATCAGATATCATAGTGGAAAATGGATTTCTTGTGTGAGATAATAGAAGATAATCAAGGTAAAAGCAATTATAAAAAGTAGGGTCCAGTGATTATCAGCACCATCAATATTTGCATATTAGGCCCTAGGGACTTATTTATAGCACATCTGGTGTATTAGTGAACTTACATGAGCCAAAGAGAGTTTTGCTATGCGTTCATCATTTTTTTTTAAAACCTATATGAAAGAGGAAAAGTGCACCTTGAAATTTTTAGTCTTCCTGCACTTCAAACAAAACTGGTACCAAGTGCCTGACAGGGTGAAAAAAAACAATATACCATAAAATTATCTGACCCAGGAACAGCATATGAAAAAATATTCACCTTTTCTTTCTCAAGTGATTTACTGATAGTGAATTGACACCAAATAATTGGAAAGCCTCAGTTTTGATTGGGCATGCGTGCATACATAAGGGAAAGGTCAGAGGCATAATCAGTCTAATTTGCATTTTGAAAATAGTTTAAACTCATTTTACTCTAGCAAAGTAAAATTTGTCATTGAAAATTGCAGTCATCTTAGTATTCATTACTCCAGAAAATTGTCATCTCTATTTTCTCATTGTTCATGTGGAGAAGCTCAGTTTGCTGAAACAAGCACACTCTGGTGCTGGATTTGGTCAATACTTTTGACTTGCTCTTATCATCTGTTATCCTGCTTGTACAAACAGGTCAGACCTGTCCAGCATGGAGCTATTTGAGGCCAGAGAACAAGGAACAATGATGTAAGATCACTTAAGTGACAATTACCCACTTTCCTAATAAATGACACACCTTGTGGACATACAGAAACCAAAGCTGAAGATGCTGGGACCCTTGAATGTCACAGCCAAAAGGTGACAGCTGAGGGTCAGGAATCATAAGTGTGGTTAACTAAATTCCCACTTTAGAAGCCTAGATCTGTTTGTGTTTGTGATCCTAGGTTACCTTTTTGACACTAGATTTGGTAGGATTGAGTTCTTCAGTTTTCTCTAAGTGAAAAATTTTTTGTCAGGTTAATTTTTTTTTGTTTGGACATCTTAGCTATCTGTGTGGCCCAGGTACAAGATATTATATACCCAACCAAATATATTGCACTTTAACAACAGCCACAGGAAACTCTGTAGGCTTCGAACCTGCCATTAAAGGTATGCATGTAAAAATACACAGGGTTTTTTTTTTCCTTTTTGAACAAGTGTTTCTCTTGAATGTCATAACCAGAGTAGGAGAAGTAAGGTGGCTTAGAGGTTAACAGATGCACTAGGAACATCCACAAATCTTCCTGGACTGGTGTCTCAACCCTCAGTTGTATTTCTGTGTCTTTCTGTGTGTTAGTTCTTAATTTGACAAAAAAACCCAAACAAACAAAACAAAACAAAAACCACAAACAAACAAACAACAACAGAAAAAAAGGTATTATCTACTTCCAATGTCACTTTTTTCATGATTTGGTATGACAGCATCCAATTTAAACTACAGTGATAGGACAGAAACACTTTCATATCCTCCACTGAAAAGAAACATTCCTTTTGAGAAATCTAAGAAATGTCATGGTTTGCAGAGATGGAACTTCTTACCGTAATGTACTTTATTTCATCTTATGTCTGTTATGTAAGAAAAAATGATTTAAGCTTTATCCAAGAGCATGAGTCCATTGAAAACTTTTACTTTACCCTGAGAAATATCTTGGTTCAGTGGCTGAAGTCCTTGGAATAAGCCAGTGAATAAATCTTTGTCATGGGGATGGTAAAGGAATTTTAATAGTTTATTATTTAGAAAACCTCTACCTTTATGGCATAGGCAGAAATGGTTGTAGTGATTACTGGGGGTTCTGAGTAATCATTAACACTGGAAAATGCTCTCTGTAGGGAGTAGCTTCTTTAGATGAAGTTGTGTGCTTGCCACTCAGCATATGCCTTGCAGACATAACATATGTTTGCAAGATTGTGCCCTTTCCCTCCTGATGTCTTTCTCTCTCCATTTCAGTCCTCTGTGGGAATATCCAGAAACTTCAGAGGAATAAAAAATTAGGGATTAAAAAACCAGATACAATGAAGATACTAGGCTTTTAGAATTTACCTACTGGGGTAAATTCATCAAAACATCTTTAGGTGTTTTGAGCCCAAGATGCTCTGTAGAAGAACTGAGAGTCTGGTGTTTGCATTTTCTTAACTGTATAAAAGTGCTCAGATCCAGCTTTCCTGCTGTCTAAGAGCCCCAGAAGACTATTACAGACAGGGAAAAATCAATTTCCTTCTCTGCTCAGACAAAAAAATTCAGCTTACTACTCTCACTTCTAAAGGAGTGTTTTAACTACCATACTAAGTTTTCAGATGTCTTCTGCACAAGCCACAGATAAAGCCCTGGCACTATTGGGAGTGAGGTTCTAGTTAGAGGCAGCAGACAGAGACGTCTTCTGCACTTCTTTGGGAAATGCTGAGAATGCCTCGAGAAGTTCCTTTCTTCTTTCCAGTTGGATGTCACTTCAGCCAGTTCATTTAACGTATCAGTTCAAATGTATAATCTACCACAGCTGATTTTAATTGAAGGCACTCATGCATATTTGCTTACAACAAGCTCTGTGAGGGATAACCTTTGGAAGACAGGAGGTACAGCAAATTAGTGGCTGACTGTAATGTCATAAAGTTGTGCAGCTGTTAACTAGGTGAATATCTTGCTTAAACCTGAGTCCTCCTCTGCTAACACAGAGAGTTCCATAGACAGTTTCAGTTTTCTTGCACTGTTGTGTTCCAATTAGACTGAAGAATATCACCTGTCATCCTCAAGGCAATCAGCTTCTTCTTGCAAAATCTGATAGTTCCAATTGATTGATCTAAACTCTCCTACCAGAACTAGATGATGCTGCCTAAGAAGAAAACAGCTGACAAAAATTTCTCTGTAGGGGGAGGAAAAACCTAACATGGCAATAGAGAGAATAAAGTAGAAGAAAATGCACCCTAATGCAACTGCTTGTAGATGCAATTTTATCAGGTGAGTGTTTTGGCAAATAAGTATCTGAAATTAGTGCTATTCATGTATTATAAAAAATCATGTCTCTTTTAGGAACTTTTATCAGTTGCAAAATAATAAAAGGAAGAGTACTTTACAAGCAGAAATGATTTAGCACATTAAATGGCAATATATTTCTCAGTCACCTCTTCCTGTGTGAAATCCACAGGATGTGTCTCCTGCATGGCTAACTTTGCTACTGAAGAATAGCTAGTATAATGTAAGGCAAAATCATAAAAAAAAATAAATAGAAGACATACAGTATTTTTGTTGATACTTTTGACCTTCATAAAAATCCTTTGGTAACATTTTCATATTTCATCAGTAAAGTTGGCTGTTGTTTTGGTAACTCTTCATCTCCAAAGAAAAACAGTAGAAAGTGTTTTCAGAGTCAGAGATAAGGACATTTTTTGCAATTACAGGGACATTAAAAAGAAAGGTTAATTCCTTATTTCTTCTCTCAGGTTTTTGCTTCAATTTCCATGCCATTTGGGAGAGAAGAAAATCTCTGTTAAGATAATCTGGAGTCTTGGGAGAAGAAGAATTAGAAGAGTTGATTTCATTATTCAAAAATGCATTTATTTCTTTAAATATTCAAGCAAGCTTTGGAGGGATGAAGCGTAAGGGATGTGAAACATTTGGAAAAAAAGAGGGTGAAATAAGGTAAGCATATGAAATGAGACAGTAATTTTTCATGTTACCTGGGATAATCAATTCCTGCTTTCTCCAAGTACAGGGCAAAAAAAGAGATTTCAATGAAACAGAAAAGCTATGTTTCAAAGGCAGATCATGCAGATCAGCTTTCACAGGAGCTTCAGAGATTTCAGACACCACTCTTATCATTGCAGCCTCCCTTGTGTAGTGAGGCTGTCCCATCAGCTGTCAGCATACTGGTTTATCTCCACAATTTAACAGAGTGCTCTCTTTGTCTTTCACAGCACACTGATGAAACAAAAATTGTAAAGGCAGGGAGCTGTGGAATCATAAGTGCTCACGTTTCTTAAAGAGTGTATGTTGGAGTAATTGCAAAGAGCATGAGTGAAAAAAGAAACACTGATTAGCAAGGCCTTTTCCATGGCCAACTATGTGCTTTTGGAATTGCACAGAATTTCATAAGCATGTTTGTTTTTTTAAATCAGGAGCAATGGAAAAATCTGGGGCCCAGGATGCAAAGAAGTTGAAGTGAAGCATGTGAACAACCCCAGAGAAATCAGTGTAACTAAGCATTCCCTCACACCTTTCAGGATTAGGCTGATAATGGCAACGCAACATATGTTTTATAATCTACGGAGCCTATTAAAATCAGAAATATTTCTGAAACCTAAATGAAATCTAAACCTCATTTATAAGATTCCATCTAGATTTCACCTAACAAGGAAATATTGAATTATTTATTAAATCGTGTTTCTTGGTGTTTCACAGTCACTATTAAAATTCATTAGCTTATATAGTGTGCACTTTAGAAAGCTTTTCTGAGTATTTGGAAAGCATGTTAAAGGAAAAAATTACTCCAGATAAACAATTCAAAGAATGAAACCTACAACATGTTCTGAGCCAGCCAAAATTATTAGATAGAAACTGAGGTCTTACTGAGTATTTATTTCAGTTATTATTGGTATTTTAAATTAAATTATTTTTGAAATGTTTTGAATATTTTGCATATTGAAATGAGACACACAAAGTACTGGAATTTGAGACAGGCCCATTGCCTTTCCCTTCTGGCTAATTTCATCATGTCGAATACTGTAATAATTGACAGAGTAACAGTGAAAGACAGATATCCTACATAGGATTTTCATTTCTCACAATTTGAACTGTATCAGCAAACTACTATGTTCTCCGTCCTCTGATGTATCTCATTATAAAACCTTTCTTAGCTTTCAAGTTTGTCCTATCTCTAAAAAGGTGCTTCTAGTCCATTTATATTACACAGGAACCCTGATCCTCCTATGTTCTGAGCCACAGTCTTCTAAAATAAAATTCCTTTAAGTTTTTTTCTTTAAGAAAATAACCTTGTATTCTTGGATATACTTGGAGTGACCTATTTTAGAGAATTAATTTTAAAACAATGGATGTGTATCCTCTACCTCTACCTCACTGCTACTCAAAATTGTGAGTCATACTGCTAAACTAAAAATCCAGAATATTGTCTAAAACAATTGTATTCCTCTTTAATAAAGACTGAGAAAGTCTAGCTACTGTAAAATGACCAGAATGGTGATTTGACAGACTTGCTTGAAGATGCAGGGTTTTTTTTTCCTTTGGTAATTTTTTTAAGAGTTCTTTAAAATGAGTCATATGTAATTGGGAGTTGGACTAGCTCTAAATTGCACACTTACTAGAGAAATATAGAAAATCCCAAACAATAATGGGTTTCACCCTTTTTCTTTCCATTCAAAAACAAAATGAAAACACAAAAACTGTAAGAATGGCCATATAATCTGGATTAGACAAAACAAACTGATAAACAAACCAATGCCAAACCACCACACAAAGTGATCCAGTCTCTTTACCCTGATAAGGGACAAAAGTAGATGGTTATAGAAGAGTACAAAAGCACAGCAGTCACAGATGATTCATTCATTTAATATTTTCTAGACTCCAACTACAAATAGAAGATACTTCTCCTTTCTCTAATACTAATGTATTGCTTAAAAAACAAATTGTTCTTAAAAGAGTCACTTGTCCAGGAATTCTACTTTGATGCAACCAGAGAAGGTTTAATACTAGCTTTAATGCTGTTTGATCACTGGAACAGGCTCCCCAGGGAGGTGGTCACGGCACCAAGCCTGACAGAGTTCAAGAAGCATTTGGATGATGCTCTCAGGCACATGGTGTGATTCTTGGGGATGGTCCTGTGTGGGGCCAGGAGTTGCACTGTGGGTCCCTTCCAACTCAGCATATTTTGTGGTTCTGTGATTTTCAGTTCTGGGGCTCGCTGAACATGACTATTATGCTCAAAATACTTTAACCAAGCAGATGTGCTCGCTATGGGTTACCAAAATAGACTGTTAGCTACCAACACATTTTTTGGAAGGAAGCTGAATAGTTCAATGGCCTATTATATGGAGAATCATTCCCATTGGAAATTGCCTCCCATCGGCTTCACCCAATATTCCATTGCTCCAGATTTGCAGGAGACAACAAACAGTTCATATCATCTATTGTCTCATGTCATCCATTATTTTGAAGACCAATATTGTATCCCTTTCAGTTATTTAATTTTAGGAAGCAAATCTTTATTAAAGAGATTTTTTTTTTTACTGTCAGTACTGTTCTGCTTTAAACTTTCTTCAATTCTACTATCTTTATGAGATTGAAAGGAGCAACAGAAAGTATTCAAAATGCCATGAGTTGATGCAGTAGTAAAGTAGTAAAGGCACAACAAACACTATTGGAGAAAAAGATATGGCAGAAGTTACTACAAACAGTTTTATTATCTTAGCTATATCTTTATCCCTTTCTCTTATGTGGGTATACTTCGTTGATCTAAGGACCAAAACACTTGGAATAGTTTGTCAGCCACATAGCTAAACCAAACCCTTGAACATATTTTTTTATTTTATTTATTAACAGGACTGAAATTGTTTTCTCTGCCTCAGAGGTCATGAGAAATTACTTCCTTTGCATGCCATCTGTGAAGGTGTGATTTCTGGAGTAGTCACACATGTAACAAGCTATACCTCCACTGGCCATTTCCTCATGCCGCTTCCACCTGCATAAGCTCAGATGGCCTGCTGAGAGGTTACTTAGGCGTGCTCAGCTGCAGGGATAATATGTAAACAGAGCTAAAGTACCTAATACTACAATGACTCCAGTAGTAATAGTCAAGAAAATGTTTATGATCTTAAACTGCATCAAAAGAAACAGAGTGCCTTTTCATTAGTATCAGTTGATGGTGTGTATGCCTCATGTTTAAAGATTCACTGGATTTTTATTTTTTTTTTCACTGAAAATTGAATGAGTAAAGATGAGCATACTGGTTCTTTCTTTTCTTGTTTCTTTATACATGAAAACATTTGTCTATTGTTTTATCATTGGCATCTTTGCTGCTGTTGGTTTTGACATATATCCTCTTGTAGGTTTGATGAATAGAAATGTTTGAAAATGTTGTCATACAGCCTAAAAGTAGAGTAACATCAGGCTGTAAACAATAACATAAAGTGCTATTAAGTCTGTAAACACACACAACACGACAAAATGAGCCAACTGATGATATTTCACAGATTTATGCTAGCTGAAGTTAACTGATCTTCCTCCAAACTCAATTGATCACAATTCTCTTTGCAGCTGTTTATAACATTACTAAGTTCTAGAGAAATATAGGTAAACATATGATTTATGTTTTCAAGTCTAGAGTATCTTTTTAAAATGAAACTGAAATATAGTAGCTAACATATTTTTCAAAATCAAACTTATAATGAGCTTTGAAATAAAACTTCCCACTTCCATAATGTTATGGTGATTTTAGGGATATTCGGAATGCCTCTAAAATAACAGAAAATATATTATAGGAGTTTGTAATTATACAACACCCATCAACATGGTGAAGGTATTTACATATAGGTTGTAGCGGAATGGTGATGGATATATGAATGCTTTATAGTGTTTACAGAATACAGTCTATTTAGCGCTTGTTATATTAAATTATAGATGGGAGATATATTTTTAGTAGTTGTCATTGTATTATTTGATTACAAGAAACATGTTTTATATGAAAAACAAACACAATAATCCATAGAGAAAAACCTCCAGAAGGAAGAAGTGGCTATGATTTTCTCTTTTGAAGAGAATTGGGCTATTATGACTGTTTTATGGAGAAACTAGGCCATAACTGGCTACACCAAGGAACTGTGCCTTAGTGTGATATGATTTTCTACAATATTCCTGAAGCGTAAATGTTCATGAATTTGCAGAAGTATGAATTGAACAATTTTTGCTGCAGTGACTATAAATATGAACTATTAAGACAACTCAGGCAGAGAATTTAATCTAAAAGTCATTTATTAATATATCTTGATCTCAGAGTGAAGTATTTGTTTAATTTAATCATTTCAATGGAAGTTTTCTGCCATTGCATAGGATGACAATCACATTGGTTCTTCTTATTCAGTGTAAATGTGTAGAACCTCCCAATATTGTGATAAGGCTTCAAAAAAATGAGAAAGAAAAAAACAGTGGGCTATTAGACACATTTTAGTTTATCCACCATTCTTAACCATACTGGGGGAAATATTACAACAGAAGAACCTGAGAACAGCAGACCAATGTTTTAAAAAATTAAATACTATAGTTGTGTAATACTGCATATATTAATAAAATTTTTACATACATGAAACATTTTCATAGAAAGAAATAAATCTTCCTGCCAACTAGTAATGATAGTGTAGTCATAAAAGTTCAGCTTGTCCTGAAAACAATGTTGGATTGCATGAAAATTTTGCATTCACTGCGTTAAATGCTGTAGTACTTTTCAGCATATTTTAAAGCCTTATCACCTTAAATGCAGTTTGAAATGATCCTTACTTCATTAAAGACTATTGAATGAAGTCTGAGACCAACCTTTTCCCTGTAGAATGCTGTGAGATTTCAAATTTTGGCACAGTAAAAAATTGCATTTACTGTTCTCATTCTATTTTCTTGGTGGTCTTTTCAATAATGTGAACTCTGAACATACCCTTAATGATGGATTAATGACTTTGCCGAGCATGCTTATAATTAAAAGACTGGCAGGTGAAGGTAGTAGAATTTGATTTTCATTTTTTCCTTTTGAGGAATAAGTTAGGTTTTCATTAAAACATTAAAATGTAGGCTGATTTTTTTTTACATGCTTCTATTTTAAAAGATATGGTTTTACAATTTCAATAGAGAGAAGGACAAAAAACTACTTTAAAAGTAGTTTTCATCATCGAATGTCACAATTCTGCTAATCCACCTACTTTCATAGGACAAGATCTGAATTTCTTCTTGCTATCTCATTCACAAAATCTTACACTGCCTCTATCAGCTGCTGCTAAGTGCTATGAAAATCCAATACTTCTCCCTCATGCATGGAGTAGTTTTTTCATCCTTAAGGATGGCAGAATTTAATTTACTTTCTGCTGTGGTGTTTTTTGCTTTGTTTTGTGTTATAGGTAAGTCCCAAGTCAGAATACCAGCCTGAAGACATGAAATCCTTTAAGCATACATGTGGCTTTCCACACCAAGATATGCTATATATATAATTTAGCTGACATTCCCTATTCATCAAGGTACTATGTGTAGTGACTAAAGAGGAATATCTGCTTCTACAATGTGACTTAGATCCTAGGGGGACTAAATTGCCCTTTGTAGGTACCTGTCTAGTTTTATTAGTAAAGCTTGAAGAGAGGGCAAGTAAGTTCTGAGCTGCTACATCACACATTTTACAGGAGATCAGCCTTGGTTTTTTTATAAACTAACTTTAGGCTCTGGATGTCATTGTGGGACTGAAGAAATTTACTTCTGATGCCAGTTAACTTTAAAACACTAAATATAGTATTGGATTTGATCTCAGGTCAGCTATACGAAAATTACTCCAAAGGTACTCTGGCAAATTGGTTTAATTTGTTTTTCAGTAAACACCTATGACAGAATCTGAGCCAAATATGTCAATGTGGCAGTCGATTCAATGTCAGATGAATAGCAATGCACTCTATTTCTTTCCTAGTCTCTGATACTTTAAGCCAAGCATGCTTGACTTTCATACCTCATGCCTCCAACACCTGGCACTGGTAATGCAAACACATTTAACATACCAAGAAATGTATAATTATCATATTACACTAGTACATTTTCTCCCTTTTATTTTTTTGTTTCTTTCTTCTGAAAGTATGCTTTTCATACTGAGGTTTTAAGACATTTATTAAGATCCTTAAAAGATGAGATGTGGGAGGCATTGGAATAAGTATTGTAGACTTCATGGCCAGAAATGCAATGAGGCTCTTGAGAATATTTCAGGGCATTACTTTATTCATGAGCTAAAGACGGTGACTGCTGAGTGAACAGTGATCATCATAGTATACCCAATGGGTTTGAAGCTTCTTACAAGGATATGCTAAAAGCTTTTAGTATTCTCTCAGCTTGTAGCAAATCCCTCCATTATTTGGTGCATTAAATGAATGCAAAGTGCACTCATGTAAAAATCTTTCTGTCTAAAATAATATTTTTTGGAAGAGCTACTTGGAGAACAGAAAAGAGAAAGGAAAAAAAACACTCATGCTTTGGCAGAAAGTTATTTTATTTCATATGCATTAGCAAAACTGGAGTCAGCACAGGATTTGTTTTTCTTTTCTTTCTTTCTTTTTAACAGAAAGGAATAGTGTTAAGTTAGAAATGCTGTCAGCGAATATGGTGAAAGAGAAATGGAAGAGCAGTTACCATGGTACAACACCTTAGAATGAAAGGAAACTACTGAGAATGGTATCTCACAGTAACCCCTGTCTAGTGTGGGTTACCAATGTGAAGTGGGATACCATCTGGAATTTTATACACTTTAAAATACTTCTATGCAGTAATTTTCTTCAGCTGATCTCGGAGGACTTTGCTACATCACTTTACTGCAGGAAAAATTAAAAGTAAACTGAGGAGAAACATGGTTCCTTAACTTTTAAAAGATCATTCATTAACAATCAGGTTAGTGGAGTAAATCTAGACAAGTGGTTTAGTTTTCAGTTCCTTCAATATCTGCTGGAAAACCTTAGCTTTAGTTTACTTCTGAATGCAAAGGGCAATTGTTATGATTTATCTATGCAGTGGATTTGCACAGTGTTAGGATGTAGTTACAGGTCACTTTGCATTGCTGAGTCTGTGCAGTGGTAGCTGTATGCTGACTCTGCTCCGACATGGGTTAGTACAGCCTCTCCACAGCTGGCAGAGAGCCTGTGGCAGAGCAGGAGGCAGCCAGGCTTGTTCACGGAGTAAGCTCCCAACTTTTTAGGGATGTGTATTGTCTACTCTGACTCTAAACTTATCTCAGACTTGGGAGCTGGGTGGTATACTAATATGCAAGACCACACAACAACTTTATAGTAATCTAAAAAAACAGATGGAGGAAGAATGGAGCAAAAAGGTTGATTTCAGTCCAAGGAAAGAAGGGGGTATTAAGTCCTGTATGTATACATGGAAAGGGTTGTGGTTTAGTTCCAGGATTCCGTGCAGTTCCATCTGCAGCATAGTAGCTGTGCTATATGTTCCAGCATGTTCCAGAATAATTTTTATGTAGCCACATTGCTGGGGAGTGAAATGTACTTAAAAACCAGCATGTGTGTGAATTTATACTTATATCACCAAAGACATTCAAGTAACTATTTCCGATCAAAATATACCTTAGATGGGTACCTCAGTTGCCATGGTGCATCCCTACCTTTGGTGCACCTCTCTATCAGTTTCAATAAGGACAGCATTTAAATACAGTATTGATATTTACAGAATGGGTCTTAATACACCAGGTGATTATTAATGGCAACTATAAATATGGAATGTAAGAGCTATTTATTTACAATGTCTTTATCCATCTGTAGTAACAAAAAATGAAAATAGTGGATGCTGTGTATTTCAGCTTGACTACATAACATATTAGTGCTGACTTGCAACCTAAACAACTCGAACTCGGCAGAGAGAGTTTTATATCCTTGCTTGAAGTCACTGGGAAATGCAATTCCTACCAGGAAATTTTGTCATTTACAAAAATTTTTTATGAACTCAAATCAGAACCAAACCTTAACATTTCAACAGCAGCAAAGGTTATTATTTCTGGTTTGAGTCTATTAGTACATCTAGACCTTTTAAATGTGTTATTGGTAAATACTTTGTGAAATTAACCCATTTTCATAAAAACATATTTTTTTAATATCAATAAAATGAAGGATTTTCAGACTATGTTGTTGAAAACTAGGAATAATTTCAATTTCATGTGGGACAAAGCATGAATTATTATTAGGATAAAAATATTGTTTTTCATCTCTGATAATTTGGAATCCCGTATGAGACACTGGCTTGACTCGGACCAACTCAAGTATGTGTGTGTGTGTCGTAGCAGGAAGGGACTAGTTGAACTTTGCAGAGGTGAGGCTGTGCCTTGTCCCACATGACAGCTCCTGCAGCTTCACCAGGCAACTCCAGGACAGCTGTCAGCCAAAGGCAGGCCAGAAGCACACCCACACCACAGACCCTGGAGCTCGCTAACCCAGCCTTGGACTGGCTTGCACAATGGAAGCACCACCCCTCACCCTGCCCCAGAGTGGACAGTGGGCCAAAAGTCCCACCTGGGAGGAGTGGCCCCAGGGGCCGAGGCAATAAAAGGAGCAACATTCAAACTTTTGCCAGGATCTTTTATTTCCTAAAGTTTATCAGTAAAGCTACCCTCTGAGAAAATGTGTGCAACTTTTCTCCTATGCGCTCTCAGGGTGTTAAAAGAACCAAGGGCTCTTCTAAAAACTTGGCAGGTGAATTTTTGGAACCTTGTATGTTTTTACAGTAAAACTCCCATGGTGAGCTCGTAGCTCTGAACCTTGGGGTCTTACATCCCACTGATGAAAATCTCTTTGACCAAAAGAGAGACATCTTCAATCAGTTATTGTCAAAAAAGACTTTTTCTGTTAGTTATGCCTCTATCCTTTAAGTCATTTCCAGTAACATAACATTGGTTTGTTTTTGTATTTTTTTTTTAAACACAATATATATAATTTAAAGTGAGCCTTTCAAGTGAAGATAAATGAGACCAAAATTTTCAGTGACATATACCCTTATCCACTTTTCTTCATTGGAGATTTCTGAGGTGACAATTGCCTCCAGAAATGTCACCTCATTTGTATTTATGTTGGACTATTACACACCATTACAAATATGGGCGTACCAATGTTAGATAAGGGCATAACACTTGTTATTGGCCAGAACATGAATGAAAACTCGGGGAAAAAACCAAACAACACCCCCCCCCCACACAAAAAAAACA
>VWZF01001121.1:2200486-2339626 GCA_013396755.1 Sclerurus mexicanus
CCCCCCAAAAAAAAAAAACACAACCAAAAAACATCAAAAATATTTGGCGGTGACAAACAGACAAACAGTGTGTTATTCACTTCATCATCATAGCAGAAGTCAGGGAACATATGGAAAGAAGAGTCTTAAATGTATGAAGAAATTAAAAGTGCATCTTCTAGGAAAACACTTGACTTTTGATCTTCCCTCATAATTACCTAGTGTACATCTAGGAGAAACCATCTCTTCTATCTAAAATTTCCAGAGGGCATCCATATTTTATTGTAACAGATTTTTCTCTGGTTAAACAAACTCGCCTAAAGCAAGTCTCTGTATTCGTAGCCTCTAATAATATGAGGGAAGTATAAAATATTAAATGCACCCCACAATTAATCTACAAGTGTATGAGTATTTCCAACTGATGTTAAAAAGATGCATTAAACAATCATTACTTATTGAAATTTAAATGCATTCTTTACTTAATAAAACACTTCTCTGTGTCAGTCACTGTTTTCAAAATGTCTCTTAAATGAATAATAACAGCATCTAGCTTGATGAACTTAAAGGATAACTTTAAAGAACAGTGTTCCCATTAGCCACCGATATTTGCTTTAGGCTTTGGAGTAACCTATGTTGCTTAGTATGTTATATAAAGAGAAACAACTACAAATGTAAAACTATAAGCTTACTGAAAAGTAAAGAAGTCACTCTTGCCATTATAGGTAAAAAATATAAATATAATAAATATTTAATATTAAAGAACAAGCTAGATTTATTTAAAACAGTTTGGATGTATTTGCAAAAATGAATATGGAGATTTTAGAAGACTGATGAGATTCAAAAAAATTCTAAAAACCTTGTGCTGCAGAAGTCATGAAGAAATTAAACAGCTCATGTGCCATAACTGAGGAGTGGAAGTAATCACACAGTTGTCACAAAATTACCTGACTCTTAGGAGCATTGGCGTTTTGTACATTTGCTGGTGCTCATGAGTTCGTATAAAAAACAGTACTGCATTATCCATAAGTTATTTTTATTTTTCTTCAAGTGAATTTGGGTCAGTTTCCTGAAAACAGAAGACATTATTACATAGGTCTTTTCATTGACCTTCTGCAATGCAAACTTTTTTTCTGAGTAAGTTCAGTTAGACTGAA
This sequence comes from Sclerurus mexicanus, assembly GCA_013396755.1. Classification (NCBI taxonomy): domain Eukaryota; kingdom Metazoa; phylum Chordata; class Aves; order Passeriformes; family Furnariidae; genus Sclerurus; species Sclerurus mexicanus. The sequence continues at coordinate 2,201,620 of VWZF01001121.1, forward strand.
GTTACACTTCATTGATTTGTATCAGCAGTTGATACTTATGTGCATAGAAGGGCATTTTGTGCTGACCTAAGCATAAAGTAAAGCTTTTTGAATAGTCCAATAAACTAATGTTTTACTTTTTAAAATTCCCACAGTTTCATACCTCCTCTTCATAACCCTGATAGTGCTGTATATGTTAATAATTTGTAAAGCAAAGCTTTCCCATGTGGAACACCTTAGAAATGTATGAAATCTAGTTCTGTGTGACTGTTTCATTAGTCTTTCCATTTCAGAGAATCTAAAGGTATTTTGTATAAGGCTGTGAGGTTCCCATTTATAAAGGCTTAAGGTCAGTCATGAAGAACATAGCAAAATTAATGTTTTATTTTTTTTAAAAAAGAGCAAGGCACCAATGGTAGAGCTGTAATTTAAAAAAGAAAAAGGTGAGAAAAAAACCTTTATATTTTTCTTATTTTGTCTCTTCTTTTGGTTTTGTGGTTTATGTAGTATTCAGTGAATTAATTATATTGATATGATCTGCTAAGTGTTTTCTTCTGACAAAAATATTTGAAGGAAGAGATTATACAATTGTAAGGTCATCATTGTCATAGTCCCTACTTCAGTTATAGTACACAATATAAAGAAAATATTTCTTCTCAGTAACTTTTCATTGAATACATCTCATGATCCAAGTAAGAAGGATGGCAGAAAATGTCAGAATAGGAAGCATACAATACTGTGGCAATTGATGGGCACAGACCCACCCCAGTCAGAGAACAGGGATGAATTGCTTATTAACAAATTAACAAATAACTCAAACCAAACCAACCATTTTAAATTCCTTCTCTTGGGCATGTACAGATGGGTAAAGTCAAAAAAGTGAGAAGTTAACTCAGTGACGGTGGTGGTATTTCTTGGAGGTCTGATAAAAGTGGTTATTCACTGCTAACATGCACATGTGTCTGCTTATCTGCTGCAGATCCACTGAACAAAACTGTGATGATGAGGAACAGTTCGTGTCTGTACAAAGTGTCAGTCAGATATTTCTGGGAGAATTTTCTTCCCAAGGAGAAATAAGCACTTTTTCATTCAACTATTCCAGTGGAACTACTGGTAGAAATGAAATTAATTTTGAACTGTATTTCTTAATTTCATTATAGCACTATACTAACAAGCCTTTAAAGCCAATGTCATTTCTTTAGTACCAAATCTTACTTGCTCTTTATTATTATCTAAAAATGCATATGTTACGTGTGGCAGAAATGTTTTTCTAGACATAGTTACTTCATGTGTGGAACAAAATTCACTCCTAAGCAAGCATTTCTTTAGAAATGAACAATTGGTCATAACTGTTTTAAATTGGAGGCTATTTTTCCCTTTCTTTCATCCCTTTTGTATAGTAGCTGGTTTAAAATATGCTATTTATTAACATAAAATGAAAATAAAGAAAGGTAACACAGAGTACTAGGACAAGATTTTATTTTGAGGAATCATTGACAAACTACGACTTCTTGTTTTTTGTTTCCTATTTGCAAAATGTTAGTTAGTAACACATGCATATTTCTGCCATCTACAATTAGAGTTTTATTGGTTCTTTCACAAGCTAGTCTCCTCTGAGTCAAAATTCCACACTGAGCTTCAGGTTAATATCAGAATATTGTGGAAAATACAGACTTGCTTCTGATTCTCAAGAAAGCTCCCATAGACTTCTATGTTGGCATATCAAATTCTGAGTCTTTATAATGACAAACTATCAGCTCTTGCTACTTGGTGCCAGGTGGAAAATTCTGGATAGTAGCCTACTATTTCTACAATATTTGAATTACTGTACTATTGCCCTCATGCCTCACTTATTCTCATAAATTGATATTTTTACTTTTGACTGTCCTGAAAATTATCCCTACCGGCTTGTTAACTGAGAGTGCATGGAAAATTTTCATTCTAATACATTTGATGTACCTACCCCAGAAGAAATGACAATGTAAAATAACATTTGTGCAGGTGTCAGCCAAATTAGTATTTCAATGTACCACAGAGCTTGAATTTCTGCATATCTAAATAGCGCTTGAAAAAATGTATCTTCAAAAAAGCTTTTGCTGTCAACCTTGTGTTACTACTGCCTACCTCTACAGCAGAAATGTTTCCTTGTACACTGTTGCTCAATGTTCAAATGATCAGGCTTCTAGGAATAAAAATAGAAAAAGTGTGAGAGTGAGAGAGTATATGTAGAGATCAATTACAAGTATTTAGAATCAGCTTAACTTTAGGCCTGCACAGGGAAGCAATTATGCTGAGAAGGTACTTTTTTATAAGCATATTAGACAAAGACAGTGGTGTTTGTCTGCTCAAATGAGAGAGTGCATATTTCAGAAATATACTTTTGGTTCTCTCTAAGATCAGTAAGAAAGTGTTCAGTGTAGTAATCACATTTAAATTTTGATTCATCCTTTACTATGTTCCTACTTTGGATAGAGGACTAATTTCTTAAACTCCTCTGACTATATTAACTGCATCTTCTCAACTGTAATGGGACTCAGTGCAGCCAGTTGAGCTATTAACAGATATGGCATTATAGATGTCTGAAATTAAATGGGATTAATCCTATTATATCAGAACAACTTCCACAGTCTAGAGCGCAAAAGTAGAGAAAAGGGAATATACCCAAGATAAAACTGACTATTCTTGTCCAAACTTGAGTTCATAATCAGAAGAGATACAAAAACCTAGCTACTTTGAAACTGATACTGATCTATAGATATAGACATATAGCATATAAGCAACTGCAGAACATATTGTAGTAACAGAAAAGAACAGGACTTGACTGAAGATATCCTTTCCTGTCCTGTATTGTATTGAAGTAAACCTCAAGAAATTGGTTCAGAGTTGCAGTATGAATATTCATATCAGCATAAGTTAAAGCCTTCTCCTGTAGTTATTCAAAACTTGCTATTTACAGTACAAAAAATTAAAATAATCTTGCAAATAAATTTAGAAAAAATACACTAATAATGTAAATATAATTGCTACAATGAAACCAATGAATACTATATTTTATCCTAGCTAATACTCACAGAAAAGAATTTTTTAAAAGATATTAATGGCTATTTTATTTGTGCATTAGCTGGCTACCGTTATAATTTTCATCCTAATTGTTGCTTTTCATTCCTTATCAGAGCTTTTCAGATAACAAAAAACTCCCTCATGAATATTTTAATGAATAAATAGAGTGAGTTGCTATGCTGTTATTCTGTATTCTTTATCATATATTATTTGGCAGTATTCTAACAACTGACACTTTGTTCATGAAAATGAGTGCAAATCCCAGAAGTGCAAGCCAGTGTGATTTGCCACACCAATAATATGCCCTGCGCTTTTTCTAGCTGTCACTTGTTATAGGTCTGTTTAAAAAGATCCATATATCTACTGGGTTCCAAAAACAGTACTATGAGACTTAAGTAAAAGATGATGAAGGAATGCCCCAAACTAACTGATTGTTGTGAAATGTAGAAGGCTATGATTCATTTAAATAATCTGATCAATGATTAAGTATTTACAGTATGAATAATTAAGGCTACAATCGAACCACAAAGAATCAATGAAGACATAAAAGACAGAGGTTACATGGTTAGAGAAAAACAAACTTTTAAGATCTTTGCCAGTAATAAAACCCTGTTTGTAATAAAACTCTTTTACAGATTGTGATATTATTTGTCAAAGATGCTAGAATCAGCAAGCAAAGGAGAGAGGGAAGAGGAACAAAACAGACAATTGTTTTGTGTTGCTTTCTGTTTTATATGGATGCCACCTCTCCTGATAGTACTGGAGTGGGCTGGGAGTAAATGCTCAATTAAATGTAATAACCACAACAACACAAAAATCATCAAACCCAAGTATTTGAACAAATATATGTCCAGAAGAGCCTGGATCTCATTTTAAGAGCCTGTGCAAAAGTATATGCAGATAAGAACCTTGCTCATTATGATTTTCTTTCGTTGAAACAATATCTCTAGCTTTTTGCTTTGACTTCTCTGTGTCTAGTAGTTTTTGTTCCAGCTGCAATCCCATCATTACTAGAGCTTAAAGTTGTAATAGGTCCTCTTTTTAGATAAATATTTCAGGTTTATTATCTGTTATGAAACAGGATTTCTAAAATCTATATACTATCATTTTCTTCTCTAGTTCCTTAAATTTTGAGAGAACAATCTCTTTAATGTCTGTTTCATCTTTAAATTTTCGGGTTGGCCTTGGATTTGATTTAATCTCTGTTATAACTTTATGAACCTCACTTCCCTTGCATCAGGTGAACATATATTCAACTTTTTCAGTCTTTGACGTAAATCTTTGAAGGTTGATATAATTTTTGTTGCAGTAGGATGTACTCAGCAACAATTATGCTGTTTCCAAGATGTGGTGCCTAGGCAGGGTGAATACACATCTAACCAACCCCAATCCCCAAGCAATGTGTTTTGGAAAAGCCCAGACTGAAACAAACAAATGCAGCTGTCAATAATATTAAACAAATTATTGTGTTTTTTAATACAGTGAACTTGTCCTTTTTTAATATTGATTTGATATAGATAGCTTTATATATATATACATATGAGTCATTGGAACAGCTCATTTTGAGAAGAGTTAAATTCAGTTGTACTTGCAATCTGTCTTTACATCTGTGCTCTACTAAGTTTAGGCTTGCTTCTAAGAATTCTATTGTAAAGAGAAGGTGTCACATAGGCAAACTCAGAAGTTTCTGCAGAGTCCTATTTTCTCTCCTATGTTAGGCTGCTTAGTGATCTTTCCTACCAATTTTCCCTTTCATCTTTAACGTTAGGTGCTAGAAAATGATCCAGGCATGTGAAAGCTGGTTTGTATACTGAGAAAGTGATAAAACTATGCCAGTGTATACCATCTGAGGATTTTTCTCTTAGACTATTTCAAATATTCCTACTCCATGTTAGTTAGTCATGGTGTTACAAAGACATGAGCATAGAAGAGAAATCTTTAACAGCTGCACCTCATACTCAACTGTTGAGAATATTAACAGAATTTAACCCTGTTGTCAGTATGAAATTTTTCATGATCATGAATATTCATTTTATCATAACAGGAGCCAAGACTGGCCCCATCAGCTTCTACTCTAGGAGTCCCTGCAGCATCATGAGATACATGATGAATTTAAATCTGATCATGGCCTTAATCTGTCTCTTAAACATGATGGTGTCTCCTCTTAAGAGTTTACAGAGATAAAACAAAAAGTCCTTTACATATTAGAATGAAAAGGCATCTTAACCTTATTAAAAGTTACAGAATAGCAGAACGAAAAATGGATCTTCTGTAATTTTTCAAGACTTCTCCCAAATTCAGAGGATGTACATGAACTCATTTATTTGGTGACTCCAGGTGCACAAATTCATCTTCACTAGCCAAAAGAAACAGTGGAAAATGAATAAAAAATACCTTCTAATAGATTAAGAGGAAAATGAAAAATACTTAAATTTTTTGTTATTAAAAAGAAGCAAAACAGAAGAATGAACATAAATCAAAAAAAAAAAAAAGACTGTAAAATAGGCAGTAATTTCCCTTTACAGTGTTGATGACAGAAGCAGAAAAGAAGAAGATTCAGGAGAAAAACTGTTGGAGCAAATTTCACTTGGAGATTTTCTAATTGATTGAGGCTTCTCGTCAGCGTTTACAAATTTGGTAGGTAGCTACCAGACAAAACTACAATTTCAAACCTCCTACCTCTCCCGTCTATTAGAAAACATACAAAAGGTAACTGCAGATTAAGCCCCAGTTCTGCAACTGAAAGGAAAAGCCACTGAAAGTGTTAGATTTTATATCTGCCTCTGCACCTCTGGCCTTGGTCATTTAGTAAAAGCGTGTTGATGAGTGACCTTTACTGAGTACAAGCAGTGCTCATTTTAGGAAACACTGGAAAGCAAATCTGCTTTTCTCTCTGCTGCTGGTCATGTTTTTGTCTACATATCTTCTGTTTAAGTCATTGACTACATGCAGTTTATTTAAGGGAGTTTGGTCAACTGTACAAATAAAGGAGTTCCTAGCAGTAGATGAACTATCTGTTAGCTGCCTGCTTGTCTTCCCACTTGAACTGATTTCATGAAGTGTTGATTTCATGCAAAAAGGGGCAGGATAGGTGAACAGCAGCAGGACATGAATTTTCTTTAGCAAAACTTTGAAATCACATTTGAAAGTCATGTATAAGCACAGTCGATATAGTAGCAACACATCTGCAAATAAATTTAATGCCACATATCTAAAAATGTCGCTCCTGACAGCTTTGGCATAGACAAAATTTTTCACACACAAAGTAGAAGCAGGCTAAGAAAGATATGACTAATATTTACTTGACTTAAACATGGATTTAAGAGCATTAAAATATGTGACACTATGCAGGCCTTTTTTAATATGGTACCACTAGCAACAGCTGAACCACCAAGAAACATTTTTAAACAGAGCTAAATATGGAGGTAGTACATACCTGCAAACAGGCAGAGATTTGTGGTATATTTGTTCCAATGTGGAATTTGTGAAAGTAGCAAAACTTACAAAGTGAGAACAAGGGAATTATAGTGAGAGATGTCTGATAGAATAACTCCGCAGAATAAACAGGAAAGATGTTTGGTAAAACCAGAAAAAGTCCTGTCCATCCCCAAAAAGACAAACTGTGTCAAAAGCAAATGAGATCACTGCCTTCATATTATGGAAAGCATTGAACAGGACAAAACATGAGTAAGGAAAATGAAGAAATAAAAACATCCGTACTTGCCCCACAGCTTTCTTCATCAAAATGCTCAGAATCCTGGCTGCCTCCATCTTGGTGATTGGGTACCTTAGTCATCAGGCCTAACATCTTAATTGGAGGTGTGTAGCATTGTTCACCTTCAGGTGATTTAGTATAAAAGTGTTAAGGATCAACTGTTTGCATATGTACTGGTAATGATTATATTGATCATGTGTACTGTCAATGAATTTAAGTCCAGTAAAATGTTGAAGATTGAAACTGATTTATCAGTCTTTTAAGGACTTACATGAGAATTTTCTTTAAAATATTCAATACACAAATACATTCAGTTTGTGACACAGGGGATCTCTGTCTTGTCAATTTACTCTGTAGTGGAAGAATTGTTTCGTAATGGGTGTTCATAGTGTTCAAAAAGCTTTCCTCAGCTGATGCTTTTCAGTGCTACTGTATCAGAGTTAAATAAGAATTATTTATTTTTGTATTAAGAGAATACTGAAATCTCACCCAAGGAAATTATTTTGTAGGTTTGTTTTCATTATAAGATAAATAGCTCCTGTTAAATGCACCTACAAGGACTTAAATTCCACATTATAAGAAGTTTTTAAGATGGGGCTTTATTCCTTTTCTGGCCTTTTTTTTTTATTCTCTTTTAATTATATATTATGCTCTGTCAACAGCAATAAAGTACATGAATGCATTTTAACTATGCAGATATCAGCATATGGGTATATTTAGCAAATCCAACAACACTTCACCACTCTTTCTCAGAACATTTAAAAGTGTACAAAAGTGTGAAGATAAACCCCCTCAGAGAGCCTCTTGGCTCTAGTGGCTCACAGTAGCAGTTCTTGAGCAGTTTCAGGAAGCATGGTCCTTGTAGTTTTCAGATCAATTTGTCTACTGAAATCCAGCAAATCACAGATTTTAAAAAATGAAGCATATAAGAGTGAAAAGCTCAAAATGATTTTCAATTTATTTAAAATTTTAGTTGCATGTGTTTTGTAATATATACAAAAGGTGAAATCAGTTCTGAACCCTTTGAAATGCATTGTGTAGGATAAAGCTTCATCTGCATATTTCCCCTGGGAAAGGACAGTTAGCAGGTAATGTGTTGATGAAGGCTGTGTGGGAAAGTGCCTGGCATCTCTGTAGATGTGTCTTCTAATATGCAGAATGCAGAGTGGGTGAAGGAAGGTATATAAAAGGCACTGTTGACTCTCCAGTGCAATCTCACCTCCTCCTTAGTCCTTGCTTGAGAGTTCTGGCAGCACAGTGTTGCTGAAAGCACATTAGCTCAATACAGATGGTCTCTGAGAAGGCAATCATACAGTACAGTCCTTTCTGACTTGAGTGGAAGCTCGAGGATGTAAACTGTACATTCCAGGATTAGTCAAATTACTGATGTGACAGATTCTTGAACTAGTCTCTGATTATACAATGTGATAGATTCTGGATTCAGAGGTACAGGGACTAAGTTATAGCTAGTCAAGTTCAAACTTAAAGGTCCCATTCAAGGAAAATGCACAGGCACAGCTTTAAATCAACCACATAGCTGAGATACATTAACATATGAAACTCCTTAAGTCTGTGTCTAATTTTACGTGTTTAAATATTTTCCCAAATATAGACTGATTACTTGCATTGCAATGATGAAAAGCCTTGCTGCAAGAGCACTTGTAGAAACAAAAGACAGAGCTATTACTTCCCAAATAGCTAATGTGCCATGATTTGCTTTTGAGAATATTTGTCTGCATTCTGAGCGTAGGAAAAGGCTTCTTAGGTCTGCTGATAAATGAAATAAATATCTGTTCTAGTAAGGATTAGAACTGATCATTATGAAAGACCATAGAAATTAGGAAAATGCCTGGAGAGCACATGCTTGGCTAGGGATCTCCGTATGTTGAGTTCTCTTAGGCCCCTTCTGTTTCCGCTGTCAGTTCTTGTCTTACTATATGTCCTTTTCATTTTATTTCCTCATTTTTATCCATATAAGCCCTGTTACTCTCTCCTTTACAGTCTAGGAACAGGTGCCTACTTTTTTTTTAATTTCTTTCCCCCACCTTTCACTGCAACTTTTTACCGAATCTGTGCCAAATTACTTATATCCTCTACTCTATATTTCAATTTTTCGTTGCTAACCAATATCTGACCTACTTATGCTCCAGCAATTCTGTCTGCCCATAATAACAAAAGAAAAAGCAAACAAATCAACAAACAGACATCATGGCCCTAAACACTGATCCTCGATCCTCAGAATTGGTTAACAGCCACCAAACTCCCAGGAACAGTTGTCTCATCCTCATCCCTGGTCATTCTTTTGTGGGCAGTACACAGGTCTGGTTCAAGCCACAGCAAATGCCAAGGATATTCTCCACATGCACAAAAATGAAGGTCAGACCAGTTTGGTTCCCCTATCCTACAGTCATTCAGGACTGTGGCTTTGATCCCTCCAACACCTCCACTCACCTTCGTGACTCGGATCAGGTTATGCATCATACACCCAAGATTTTTTTACTGATTGGTTTCCGTACAGCCTGTACATTATTTCAGTTGTTCTGAACTGGCCAAATATATATTTACATTTTACAGTGCCTTAGGGCTTTGGCAGTACTACATGAGTATGAGAGAGGGCACAGGGCCAAGCTCTTTGTAATGTACATTTGAATACTCTGCTTTAGAAATCACGTTATGGCTTTGAGCCAGTCTGTGCCACTTGGTCTGAAATGAAAAAACCATCTTCTACTAGTTTTGCATGCTACTGTTGATTTATCCTAAGGACAATCAGGGACTGGCTTTGTAAATACCTCTAGTTTCCCCACCTGCAACCCCTGTTCTGGCATCCCTAGCAGGACGGATGTGTCAAAAGCTCTCTACAGGAAAGCAAGCTGCCTCACTGGTGCAAGCTGCCTCACCTTGTGCCTTCAGCTGAAAGTCCCTCATAGCATTCATAACTCGTCACCCTAACATTAAACTTCACAAATGCAGGTAAATCTGCCACTGAACAGGCCCTGCCACTTAAATGTGAGGTTGCAGTCAGACCCACCAGAGTACAACTTTGCAATAGACATAGAAACAAAACAGCAAAATTGCAGTGATGCTTATTTAGGGGCAAGAACATGGTTATCAGTAGAAACTTAATCTATATGAAGGTTGCCTTAGCTTTCCTTGTGCCTGAAAGGAGACCTTATCTCCCACTGAAGACCCTCAAGTGTTATTATTCTTGTTTCAGTAAGGACTCCCTGAAACAGTAGAATTGTTTGTCATGGAGTCTATATTTACTATTTTTTAAGACAGCAGCTATTTAATAAGAATATCTGTCATTAGTAGTCAAACACACACACACACACACAAGGTGGCTTTTGAAGTTACACCTTTAAGCCTTCACTGAAGATTTAGCATTTCACCGTAATGACTCTTTCTAATGCATCCTTATTTTATCAGCTTATTTACTGTTTTTATGAATTTTCACAGCTGAAATGTAGTTTCCCACCTCTCCTAACTTGTCTCCCTAAAGCTGCAGTAGCATAGGCAAAATTCAGCAGTTTAATTTGCTTGAACATCCTTATAGATTCAGGACTCATTTTTACTGTTCCCAAATGCCTTAATGTTGTACCTAGAGGTATAAGAAGCACCAGTAGATGGCTCTGTAATGCCTGCATTAAAAGCAAGGAAACAAGGGAGGCTTTGACTTTTGTGAGAAAATTTGATTTGGTGACACCGATGACAGGAATAAACTTCATGCCGACTTGCTGAAATGGGACACTTCCATTTGTTATGTCACACCGTTTCAAAATGGCCTGTCTGTCCTCGACTCACATTGACCTTGAAGACTTCTGATGGAGCAACAGGAAGGCTGTTGTCCTGCACAGACAACAGCTCCAAATAAATCAGCAGCAGGATGACACCCAGCTTATGGGAGAGGGCAGAATTACTAAGCATTGCCATGCGCTGCTCATGGCAGAGTGATAAACATGAAGCTGTGGAGTCTGCTACAGATGCCTGAGCCCAGTGGCACAGTACCCTGGAAAATGGGATTAAAACTGAGCACAGCTGAACATATGCCTTCACTTAAATTAACTACCCAACACTCAGAAAAAACTATTTCTGTTTTACTTAAAAAATAAATCTGGCTGAGAATGAGAAAGATAAAAGCAGGAAGGAAATGCACTGTAAAAAAAAAATCTGCTTTTATAAATCAAGGAGTTTAGTGATTTTTTACAGGCAATTTAGAGGAAGTAGTGGGATTTCCTCTCTGTGCAACAGTCATTCCTGAGCGCAGGACCCGGGTGGGCTTGCAAAGGAGATTTTAAGCATGCCTGAGTGCTCTGGTAGAGCTCAGCAGGGTCCCCTGGGTGTATTCTTTCACAGTTTAAACCTTTTTGAATATGTGCAAAAATTGTTTTAGGAAAGGGGGATTTTGAAAATTTATATGTGGGACTCTGCACCCCATATAAATGTTGGCTATATCTAAATGTGAATTGAGGTATCTAAGTTGAAAACATGGTAATAGTAGGAATCTCTCTCTTGAAAATGAGCAGAGAGAAATTCAATTTCCAACAAAGCAAAGATGTTTCATCTGTACCAACTGAGATGGTTATCTGTGTGTTTTAAGTAAATCTAAATCCATATCAGAAACAATATCAGAAGTTTGGGCTAACTGTATTCTGCAACATGACATGGTATACAGCAGTGGTGTGTCAGGACTTAACCAAAAAAAGCTAAACCTAAGTTTATAACTGCTATTTTTAACTCTGAAGTAGATCTTCTACATGACAAATATTTAATTTTATACTTCATAATGAAAAATATTATTGGTAAACTCCCAGAAAAATCGTCCTAACTGTACTTCTGAAGGAAATAGACATTTTCCAGCTAGTCCTAGTGTGTGTTTCAATGGCACATAGATACTGTCTCTGTTATTTATCTACTTTAAAAACAGACACAAGCTTTTTTGGAAAGAGAGATCCATCCATTTAATGTAAATGGCAAAAAGCTGCAAGGATGTTGATACTTAAACATCAGCATTAAACATTATGGGTTTACATTAATAACTCACATGCCAACCCTAGTTATTCTATGATTCTATACACAAAATAATTTTCTGCAATGCTTTTTTTATAAAAATGCAATATCTTCTAAGCCCTTTAATAGCTTTCCTTGCCATTGGCAGTGATTTTCAGAGTAAGGAAAGTAAGATTACAATGGAGAAAATTCATTAAGCACTATTCTTTATTTTGCTACACAGGAGCTGCATATGGAGAGATCATTGCATTTATATAATGCAGTAAATTTCTGTGACCTTTCACTTACTTAGAAAAGACTAAAATACCTCACAGAATTCAGTATTCAGCGCTGGTATTATCTTGGAAACAATACTTTTTAAATAATCGAGAAACAAATATTTATGTCAAACCTGAGTTTAAGGCAACCCATACTTTCTCTAAATTTATATAGCCTAAAACATATTTTAAATTTAACTTATTAATGAAAATTAAATACATTTTGCTTCTATTGAGAAAAGTATTATTAAGGTAAGCTTACTTGAATTACATTACATTCACCACCTAAGTGCAGGCAGTTCTAGTGGAATAGCTGATGTGTGGCAAAATACTTCCCTGATAGCTATATTCAATTTCTGCCCTATGGTAAGACTGAGATAATTCAAATGCAATATGTGAATCCAACATGACTCTCAGATTCAAATACCTAAAGAATTGGGAGGGGGGTGGGAAGTGCTCTCAGGTTTTGGTAAATACAACCCATCTACATGCTTAGCTGCATATGGTGGTGATCTTATTATTTGGTAATACTCCTTTATCTCCTTTATTTAAGAAAATTGACTTCAGCAACATTTGACTCCATCCTCATTTTGTCATATGTGAGATTGGTATCTCTCTAACACAGGACTCCTGAATCTTTCAGCTTTAACCAGCATCACAGAGCTGACAAAAGCTGATGGAGAGATGTGTCTTCATTTCAGATTTACAAAATTATCTTTATCTCCTTTCCTGTCCTAGATCAGGAGCATGTTTGAACACCTGAGACATATTACACTTCTAAATCAGACTTCAGAGTTTTATGACCTGTTAAAACTAGTTTCAGAAAAGTACAGAGAGAGAACAGATCAAATAGCTGTCATATAGAAAAAAGCCCCAAAAGACTGTTATATAGAAAAAAATAAATTTTGCTCTAGACACACTCTACAGTACACTGCTCTAGATTTTTTCTGATTTGGTTTCTTTTGGTTGGTTGGTTGTGTTGTCTGTATATATTCAAATTTTATCCTAACCACCAGCACATTACTACAATGTGAATAATACAATTCATATTAGGTGAGATAAATGCAATAATTTTATTAAAGTTAAGAGAGAAATGCAGTACTTTTACTAAAGTTAAGAGAGAAACCCCAGCATACCAAATTTACAGTCATTTTAAGTTAAATGCTTGAAAATAACATCCAGTCGTCTCTTCAAGGTACACTATTAAGACCAGATTTTTTCAGGGTTCTGAATGATTACACCTAATGTCACTTAGCCATATTGATATAATACTGCTGGAGAAGTCAAAGCACAGGGGCTTATGCTATGACTTGTATATAGTGTACACGTCATATAAAAAAATATATAGCATATATCTGCTTTCAAACTGATCTATGATTTCCAATATAGATATAGAGGAAACAAGAAAAAATATTACATTGTTTCAGTGGAGACCTTCCAAATGTTTTTGGAAATGTTTATGGATACGAAAAAAGGACATTGCCAAGTATTGTTATCAAAACCAAAACATAGCCACAGTCATGCATACAGTCACACACAACCTATCTGCTATACATAATGGGGTTATTTACCCTGATTGTTCTGGGGGTTTGGTGTGTTGCATTTTTTAAAAAGAAAAGATTTAGGGTTTGGCATTTTCCTGTTTCCTAAACTGACTCTATCAAATAAGATTAGAAAGAACTAAAAGCAGATGGTATAAAGTAACCAGAGTGAGAGATGAAGCAAATACTTCAAAAGAAATTGTGAGAAAACCGTTCTATCTGCATCATGCCAGGACACTTCTCAGCCCACGTCCACACTATAATTAGGTATCACATGGGATCTGTGGCTAGTAATGCTTTCACACAAAAAGCTCAGATTTAGTACAAAATTTAGAAAATGTACAGATGGACATCCTTTTTTTTGGCACTTTAGGGAGTCTTTATTTGAAAAATGTTTTGATATATATTTTTAAAAGCTTTAAAATATATACACATATAGCATGAAAGCATAGATATCTACTCATTTTCCCTAAAATGTGTCTATTTTCCACTGTTACATCCATGTGCTCTACTTTAAATTAAAACAAGCTCATGCAGTACACATCTCTTAAGATCATTCTTGGTAGCAATATTGGGTGAGACATCAGCCTTTCCACGTAAAAGTTCCCTGCAGACGTTCTCTAAGGAACACTCCTATTTCTGTAAATGAAAAGTTTCTCTAGGGGACGGATTGTATCATTGACTGAAGAATACCACAGAATCTACAAACCCTGCTAGGCATGAGTGGCTAATGACAACGTATCCCTTTATGAGCAAGAAGAAATTACATTCCTTATCCAGACCTCTCCAACAAGAATTATTTTATTGATTTCAGAAAGCTGAGTGAATTGAAAGCCACTAATAAATATATTATTAACATGCAACAGCCTCAAAAATACAGGTTTAGATCAGGTCTCCAATATTTGCTCAGCTGAAGGATGCATTGGCACCTTACCAATACCCCAGAGGTCACATAATTTACATAAAGTGGATCAGATTTCCTTCCGTCTCATCTGTTTAAAGGTAGGATAAGATTCATAGATTCATTTATTCAAGCAGATGTTGGTTAGACAAATATATACAGCAAAGTCCTTGAGTGATTGATAATGGACTACTCTTACAAAATGTGACCTTGAAATTCAGGGATTCTACCTTTCTTTAGTTAGAAACAGGTATCTGAACAGTGATAAGGTATATTGCTTTCATTTTGTTTGCTATTCACTATTGAAAATACTGCTATCTTTCTTTTTCCATGAAAAAAATATTGAATCTAGAACTTCTGAATTAGAAATTAAAACCCCCTATTACATTAATCAAACACTACAATTCCCTAATGGCAACCTTTGCTAGAATTCTTCCTCTTGTCTGCCTGGGCTTTGGTGGAGAGACATGATTATGAAGACTATCAATACATTTGACAGCAACAAGCATAATGAGAGATGCTGTAAACTGTCACCAGCATGAATTAAGGAAACACATACAGATGGCAAAACCAAGCTGCAACATTCAGAAATAATTCATTAACGGTATAGACAGAGTTCTTTACAGGAATAAGTGGAATTTTTATATGAGATTGTAATTAACAGTAACTGCTTTGTAAGTTTAGCTAATAAACTGACCATTTTTAAAAGGATCTGAAAATAAATTATATTATAGAAAGATGTTATTTTAAAACTGATGTGTTTGATTGTTCCTAGCTCCTAAAATAACTCAGCTGGTTGAAAATACATGATTTTATATTACTCCATGAATTAAACACTCAAAGTGTGAGAAAGACAGATGACATTCCTTGTGCAAATCTAAATGATTAAATCCTTACTTTAAGTAAACTGCTGAACACAACATTAATTATTAATTAGAAGTCAGCTGAACCTAGGATTAATTACAGAACAGCTGCTAGTGAAGACCTGCGATGAAGTGTCTGCTCTTGAGTGAGCAAGGGTACTTGCTGTGGGAATTTAGGGTGATAAATTCTTCCATGTTACTGACCTGAATCATTTGCATATCTCCCTAGAAAATACTTTAGAAAGTGTCAAATCACAGTTCTAGTAAGAATATATTGCCGGTAACCCAGATTTAATAAAGAGATTGAGTGCCAGCTGAAGAGCTGGTGTAACAGTAAGAGCATGTATCTTCACAATGACCGAAACAGCCCTTGAGTACCATAGTGCAATACATCCAGCCATGCTGAAAGAGATAAGGAATGCTTCTCAGTAGTAGACAACAGTTATTTGAAGTAATTGCATGTCCAGAACAGCTTCTATCCAAAACCACACAAGCACTATGGGGTTTTTTTTTACATCTTAAGGTTTACCAATGTGGTATCAAATAACAGACCACAATTCACTATAGAATGCCAACAGCTTGCAAAGCTTGCAAAGCTCAACAGGAGGAAATCATAGATTCATAGACTTAGCTGCCCTATCTTAAAAGCAGCAGAGACAAGACTTAAAAAATAAGTGCAGAGTCTAAAGGAAAAAAAAAATCCTTCTTTATGTCCTGGTAAACGCTGTACCATATAAATGTGTGCTGAAAAATCCCCTGGCTGGAGATGTTTTTAAGATTTTCTCTTCTTGAATCTAATTTGTCCTCCTTCTTGTGCATGTTTTTAATAGGGAGATTAAAAAATAAATTTGGTAAAGCTCATGATAAATTTTTAAAATGGAAATTATTGGAAATAAAGGATCATGACAGCATTTGCTTGGGCAATTTGATATAAATGTATGTGGAACGTTTGCATCTCAAACTCAGAAAATATGTATCTGCATGTATTTTACCCTCAGGAGAAGGTGGAAAACGCAGAACAATTAAAACCAGAAGCTAATTAAGAATTGTTTTCTTACTGTAGAATTGAAACTTTCTGAGTTTTGACTATCACAGAACCAACTAGGACCAAACCAGCAACAAGAAGATAGACTTGGTCACTGTATGGGTTTCAGCATACCTTTCAAACAAAGAGTGCTAAGTGGCAAGGTACCACACAACTGGCAACCAAAGTAAAGTGAGTATTCCAAAGTGACTGCAAGTGCAATGCAAATGAGGTAGTATGTGCTTAATTTGTGTGAATGAAGGTTAGCCAAAATACCTGCTAAGGTGGGGCAAAACCATTTTTAAGCTCCTCATATTTTTACAACATCAAGGGTTCTTTCCTTTGTGTCTTTGCAGAAATCTGTACAACTTATCACCTTGGTTCTCTGCTTGTTAAATAGAAAGTCCTAAAATTCAAGGCAAGGTTTGATGCACCGATGATCTATGATGATCTATGCATAAAACAATGTCAGCTTTGGATTAAGTGATATTTGTCCCTACTCTCTGTAGAGTTGCTCCCTGTTAAAACCAGACCTGGTTTTAAGAGCAAACCAAAGCATTTTCACTACATTTAGTGTTTGTTTCTCTTGGGAAGGAAGCACAATTTTTGTGTTTGTAGATCTAGAAAAGGAATCAGATATGTATGTGAATTCTACTTTAAACTGCACAGGAAGACATAGAATGCTAACCCAAAACTGGAAAATTTAATGAAGAAATATTCTTCTCTATGTCACAGAATACCTTTATAGGCTTGCTTGTTTGCTTGTGATAGTAGCTACTATATAGTACTTCATAAAATTATTTCTGCTCTATGATTTGACATCATGTACAATAGCTTGTTTCATCAGTAGTAGAGTTACTTCTGTATATCCAAATAAGAATTTCTTTTCTCAGTGCTGTTGGCTTAAATATTTCTTCTCAAAGAAGAAAGACTCAAAGGTTCTTTCAGTTCCTATCTGAAGAACAAAGTGAACAGCAGTGAAGTGATGGATGGATGATCTAAAAAGCTGTTTCAGCTCTGGGACCCAGATCCTCTGCTGTTTTGAAGTGTCATCGCTCTACGGGGAACTTCTCTCTTGAATTCAGAGGAGTTAAGATTTCACTCATGGAGACCATTGACATAAAGTCCCAATGGAAAATAATTTTGTCTAAGACATTACAGTACATTTTAGCATTTTACAATTATTGTCATCCAGACTGCTAGCATAATTTATAGGTTTAGATTCTACAGTATAGCAAATGTTTTGGTGTTATACAGTACATTTGTCACTGCATTTATTTATGTATGCTTTATTTCCTTCTCATATAATCTGTGTATTGTGTCAATTATTTGAAGAAGTATAATACATCTATCTCTGAAGAGAGAGAGTGTATGTGAAAGTTTGAACAGAAAAGTGTGAATTTATGCAAGATACCTGCGATAATTTTTGGGCTGTAAAATCAAATACAATCAAAGATTGGATGAAAAAGATTTGAACATTTCAATTTTGAAAACTGTCACTGCCTCCAAACATTCTGCTGACTTATCTTTCATTAATTTGCATATCTTTCTCTAACTCTAGCAAAGAAAACACTTCCTTAGGATAAATCTGTTTGAGATTTACAAATACAGCAGCTCTAAGCAGCAGCAAAATTAAATTTAATTTGCTGTGATTTCAAAGCAAGAAGGAATAATGGTTACAAAATAATAGTAACAGTAACAAAAATGCTAATGTTAATGATACTAAACATAATAATAAAAAAAAGTATTTATTTACATTCCAGTAGAACCCATATGTTCCAATGAGAACTCATGAAGTACAGAATTAGACAGTACTTGAAGACAACAGGACAGTATCTGAACACAATAGGATAAGATTCAAATTTCACAAATATCCAAAACTAAGATCAACCAAAAACTGGACAGTTGTATGTTAATACGGCTGAGATGGCATTTAAGGGTCAGATCCTTCTGCATCTTTGCTGTCTATTGCTGGAGGATCCTAGGCTCCCTATCGCCACTACTTTTCAATCAGGAAGTATAAGATAGATCTATTTTCACTTCCTTTGCTTTCCTTTTCAGAAGCACGTTAACTGTGGCAGCATGGAGACAGGTGTCATAGCTTATGCTTTAAAACAGAAAGTAGACAAGCATTTACCTCCCTCAAAACTTGGTATCATTGGTACTTTATGAACAAATTTCTGATCAATTTCTGAATTGATGAACCCAATGAACCAAACTCTGGAATGAGTAACCTAAAACTAGTTAGCAGCTTTTACTTTAAGATGGTGTTCCCATCTTTCTGAGAAGCAATTCCAGACCTTTGCTAGACTCTGGAGTAGTAGATCTCAGTTTTCCCACCAAGATTTAGAAGACTGAAAGTTGCATTTCTTCAGTTTCCACAATACTGTTGTAAAACAACAACAGCAAATGGATTAGTTACTGTATTTTGTCATAAAACACTCAGAACTGTTCTTTTGGAGCTGCTCAAGCATACACTGTCACCTGCCCCCTCAACACTAAAAAGTGAACATTAAAAATAGAGTGTGCTTAAGGCACACACCAAGAAGAGGGACAATCTGATTCTGTTCTCTATGCTGAGGATTTTTTATGTATTTTCAAATTGGCAAAATATGCAAATGTTCTGAGCTGGGAGAGGAACACAAATCTCTGCATCGAAGTACACCCAGTAGAAACATATTCTCAAATGATCATACTGTTTTGTGTTTTCAGATCTAAAATCTTGATTTAATTTCTTCACTGTGAGACACCTTTGACTGCAATGGGGGGGTAACTTGATTACCTTCACTGAGCCAATGATGAAAGCACACACATTCTCTTACTCTTTCATCCAAAGCCTTCCTAAGTGGATACAAGCATTTGAATCTCTAGCTTCTAGATCTCTTGAAAAGACTTTAAAGCCCAGATGACTGGGATAGGAATTGGGTCCCTGAATTATGGGTCCCTGAATTATAAATCCCTCTAAGAACTAAATAATATTCCTAATTTGGAGTCTTGCATTTAAGAATCTCATTTCCATGCAAGGTCTTAAAACTGCACTATGAAATCTCATGTTTTCTTTTGCCTTGGTGCAATAATTTAGTAAAAGGAAAAAAAAAAAAAAAAGACCAGTGTGTTGAATTAATAACTTTAGCAGACAAAAAAAGAGTAGACATGGGATTGGGATTAAAGTGGAACTTCAAAAATTAATTTTTTTATCAGCAACATTTTGGTTTATGTTTACTTTCTGTTTCAGAGTCATCTGGCTGTAAAATTAAAGATTTTGGATTCCATCTGTAAGTGAATAGATCACTGCTGAGCTCTGAAGGAGCTGTTACTTCTGAAAGGATGTAAATCTGGTAGACCAGCTGCCAGAAAGCAGTCTCAATAAAGGTGAGTTGGCAAATAGTCAGAAAAATTTTGAGAATTTAATCAAAAATGACTTGCCTCTATGAAAATCCCTTAATTTGATGAAAAAGCAAAATCCAGTGACCCTTAAACCCAGTTACTTACTTTGTCCACATCACTTTCCTTGTACAAATGATTCTGTGACAAGTAATAGCTCTACATAAAAGAGAAAATCATCTCATTTCATGTACTTGCCAGGTATGTGAAAAATCATGTTGCTCTGCTGCATGGGGGGATATTGGAAACAGAAATTCTCTCAACCTCCTGGCCAGAATCAGGATCTAACCACAGCTGTCACAACCTGAACTGCATGTTTTCACTGCTTGGTGTGAATGTGTCAAGAAAAAAATGAATGTTAAGTCTCTCAGACAGCCAGTACATCTGGCTTTTATCCTGCTCACTGCCTCATTCAGGAAGGAATATGGTTATTTTTAAACCTAAGGTGCAGGTGTGGAGCCAAATAAACCTAATTCTCCAGCTGGTTCAAAGATGATAGGAGAAGATCTTAAATGCTCTAAATTGTATAGGCTTATTTATCATCTGCTAAATCCTCTCCTCACAAGTATCAAAGGACTCATTTGTTCTTCAAGCACTCATTACAACTTCAGTCATCATATAAAAGCCTCAAAAATCCCACCGCCAAAATATGTGATTACATGAACCAGAATAAAAACACCAAATTACAAATATTCTTCATGACTTGCTCCTCAGGCCTTGGAAACCTAATATATTATTTAGCTGGGACTTTTCAAGCAGCTGCAACATTCCAACAGTTGAATATAATTCCCACCATCATGGTGTAGATAAACTACGACCAAAATTCCCAAAACTGCTATTGAATGGTTGTCCAGCAGCTCTTTCTGTGACCATAGTTTCTTTTGCTTTTCATCTCTTCTACTCAAATATTTTGGGTGTGGGTTTTTTCAAGCTGTGGTTACTCTTGGAAATAATCTCTTAAACGGTGTTTGGGAATGAATATATGATTTTAGTGGACACCATAGAACCATGATTATCATGACTTTTCTGTAGCTATAGCAATCAAGTCAGTCATAACCCCTGGTCCTACGATTTCTATGGATGCTACTTCCCCCTGAATTGACTATGCATGACTCATTTGCAGCTAAATACAGGTTGTAGGATTCATTTGGATATATGTTTATGTACTTTTGCCAGTCTATTTAGTGAATGACACTAAACAAAAAGATGGCTTTTATAGTCCTCTTGTTTAAAGAGATAAAAGTTTCCTTTTTCTAGGAATACCTTATATATTTGCAAAATAATGCTTGATTAGTACTTTGAATGGCTGAAACATCTAAAGATTTGTCTAACAATATCAAATATGCACACTCTAGAAGATACTGTACTTAAGTATAGAAAGCTCTAGTGGTTCAGTTATTCTTTCTTTACCGTTTTGGTTAGTGTTCTTTTTTTCATCTCATCTCAACACTGTTAGTAACTTTAGCAGGTCTAATAGAGAGACCTCATAGTATACTAAGTAAAGATCTTCCTTAAACATCATTTTAGCAAAGCAAACCCAGACAACTATATTCATGCTATTTAAATGGTTGTAACGTTTAATATGTTTAACGATTCTTTCTAGATTTGCCCATATGGGATTTTCAAGTTAAAAAAAACAGATGAAAGTAAAATGCAACATAAGAATTGGAAGCTAATAATAAAATCAAGAGTCCAAAACTATAAGCTCTACTTGTACTTTTTCTTGTATATGCTAACTTTGCCACTGTTTGAAAATTCCAAATCAAAGATGCTTTCCTTTCCTTTTTTTTTTCCCTATGAAATTGTAAACAGAGTCAGAGGCATGTAAATGTTTTACTCTCTGTTAATCTGAGATGGGATCTATGGCAGTTTGCCTGTTCAATGGTATATAGATTTACAGTATATATTGTAAATCCCATTAAATTGTCATTAAATAATTAGCAACATCTGCATCAGACCGATCTGATGCTGGTTGTCAAAATTTATTCCTTATATTCAGCCTTTCTATTCCCCTCTTCACTTTCTGCTCTTTGTTGACTTATTGATCATGTCTTTGTTAAGATATTCTTTTCATGTACATGAGAAGACTGGGATTTTTATTTTCATACTGCATATTGCTCTTTCTGGTTTTCATCAGTGGTTCCAGTTATTTAAGTGAAAAGAGGTGAGATCCTTTGTGGAAAGAAGAGAGAAACCTATGAGGCTTTGTGACCACAGGCAAACAGCTAAGGAGTTTTTTTCTTCTTTGCTTGAATATGCTATTCATTTCTGAGATCGTAATGATCAAATCCTCAGCTCAAGTTAAATCCCTTTCTGCTACTCTAGTTGTGCACAGGATACATGAACTCAAACAGAAGGAGCAAGTGGAGATTTTTTTCTTCTCATTCAAATCCTCTTCCCATCTGGTATTAATCCTAGACTCCTACTCTTCCTCATACTGTGGAACAATTTTGGCCCCAGGCCAGGATGAACTTTTTTATCCCTGTCACTACTGTTCCCCCTTTCTCCTTCTCCTGTTGTGAGTACAAGTCCTGCAGTTCTGTGCACTGGACTCTCAAAGCTCAATAATAGAAACGATATCCTTGTCCTACTGAGAACAAGCTGTTTTGTCCATGCACAGGTTTCTCATGTACAACTTCACATGAGATTTCTTCACAAAAGTAGTTACGGTCACCTACCATGTTCTCACACTGATAAAAGAGAAAGACTTTCACTGAGAACACCTAGGTGACCCCCTAATTCATTATTTAATTATTATTAATAATAATAAAAGAACGTGCAAAAGAATGAGTTCCTTGGATTGGTTCTGGGCCTGTTAATACTGCACAGCAAACACAGAAGGAATTCATATGGATTGGAGATTGCTGAGATTCTAAGTGGGAAATGGATGTATGGAGACTGTAGTCTCTGTAGTCTCCATACATGAGGTGCCTGCTTTAGTTAACGCCATTATATTTATGCATCAACAGAAGAGTAACTGCTACATTAAAAAGCTTTGTAAAAGTCTTGAGATAGGCTAAGTGAAAGAGATTAAAAAAAATATATATTTTCTATTTTCAAACTCTGCAAATCCCATAGAAAGCTGAATGCTCTCATTGCAAGGAAATCCCAGTCTCTAGCCCAGAGGCAACTGGATTCTTCTACAGAGTCCTGGCAGAAAGGAAGGAAATTTTTCAGTGGCAAGTTGATTTTCCAGTGCAAATCTGCTTGATCCTGCTCAGCTACTTGGAATGTGAAAGCAAGTGATGGAGGGAGACGTTAGTTACCAGAATCTTCATGAAGTACTCTTAAAGGCATAATGCAATTCATCACATGCATTGCTCTGACACATGGTCTTTATTTATTCTTCAGCACTATCATACTAGATCTTTTCCAAATCTCTGTACTCTCGTAGATATAGATTTTACACAGATGCTTCTATTGTGCTCCCTCTGACAGAGCACAAATGCCTTGCTCTTTTACACGTCTCTCTTATAATTGTAATCAGTATACAATTTAAAGGACTGGGCTATGTCAAATGAGAAACTGTATACTGTCAATGAATTAGTACCATCTTCTTCTACTACCTTCCTCAAACACATACTATTCTAAGGTGAGTGGTAATGTGTAAAGTATTTGCAGTCTCTCCCTGCTTGTACAGCATGTTTTAGATAACATAACAAGAATTAATGCTTTTTCCTGTTACTGATGAGGGGTAGAATCCCAGTCCTAAGTCTCTGGTAAGGTTCCCATTTGCTTTACAATAGGTTCAGATTTAACTAAAGAAGGCTGCAATGTGGTAGACTTTGAAAGTAAAGTCCGAGCCTCATTCTTCTGCTGTCAGGGCAGGCTTTCCCATGTAGCAGTCTACACAGTGATGAAGTGAGTCTTTGTCAAGCCAGCTGGCTCTGCCTACAAGCCTTCTTGTGCTGCTAAGGGAAAGCTTGTCTCCATGTCTCAAAGGGATAGTAGTCTTTTCACTTTTAAATGGCTTTTTTATTCATGGATTTAAGTGTGTTTACATTTCTTTGTCCAAGTGCTGATTCTGTATCCTTGCTGTTTTTCCCATCTCTGGCTCATAGATGCTCTTCATATTTATAGCTTGTGGACAACAACATCATCAAGCCTCATACTGTGGACATTCCTTGGCAGAGCTTTTCTGACAGGTGATTTTTCCATTAGGGGATTTTTCTTCCTTTTGGCTTCACTTCTAAACTCTCCACTCAGTCTGTCTGGATGCTGGGAGCACACTTCAGAATGACTGCAAAAAAAATGCCCAGATTTGTGCTCACTTCTCAATGAGATATTCATAAACATAGTAATGTTTTCTAATGTAAACTCATAGTAAAGCCCACACAATTCTTCAGTAGGACTGAAGGGAAGCGTTAAGCAAAATGTAATGCGAATGTATGCATGAGAGATTAGAAAGGAACTAAATCTTGCTGTGAAATTGTGTTTTTACATTACAGGGAGACTCAAAAATTGCTTTCTTCTCAGTTCCAAAATTAGCACCAGCATATGGCAAAATGAAATATTTGTTTCTTGTTTCCGCCTGAATTTGTGCCTGATCTGAAAGTTATCTTGATTTTTTTACTGCCTTAGACTTCAAGGATTTAGATTTAATTTTTACCTAGCCAAATGAATTAATGAAATCAGCTTTGTCTTAGGATGATAAACTAGTCCTCAGATAGACAGCCTCCCAAACTGCAGTGTTTTAAAGGCTCTTACTATTTCACAGAAATAAACTGAGTGGTAAATTTTAATGCCACTTGGGTATAGAACCAACATTTTTTTTGGTTCATTTTCCTCTGGAGGAAGACCAAAAACTGCGTTAGAGTAATGGTTAGGGCACTTAGCTGGGGTGACATAAGCAATTTCTTCTCCCAGGGCTTGGGCATCTAGTTCTTATGTTTAATGTCCATATTTGAGTCCCTAGTGCCAGATGTCAGTCAAGGGCAACAAGTGATTGTTTTTCTACTTTCAGTCTGAAATTGCATTCCAGACCAATGTTTTTCAGAAACTGATAAATCTGAGGAGATTATAAGAATGAATTTTGATGCATCATCACATTCTGAAAGAAAAAAAATATTTTTTTTGTAACATTCCTGACTACACAATGCTCCAAAAGTCAATAGTAATTACAAATTACTGAAACAATGTGGTGCTTATAAAAAGAGTTGTAAAACAGACAAAAAGGGTGGAATATAGTATGAGAACAACTTCATGTTCACTATATTATCTTATATGAAAACAATTCGGTTTCATTAATCATTCTCAGAATGAGTATGTCTGCTCCATAGTAATTTATGAACACAATACATAACCACATTATTGAGACACTTGTCATATGATGATAATGGTTACATTTAGTGGAGGGTAAGCAGAATGTGAAGACAAGACCTTGCTTTGTGAATGCTTTTGGACTGGAATGAGATGATGGCTGAGTTATTGCCATGAAGGCTTTGCTGTTTGTCTTCAGACACCTAAAAAACTTTAGCTATTCAAAATCAAACACCAGGAAACCAGTAAAGCATAAGAATACAGCACTTACAAAAGAGGACATGTCATAAAAATATAATCAGATTAATAAAAACAACTCTTTGAGATCAGAAGCTGCCAGACCTACCTGCTCTATGTCTAAGGATTAATAGATTATATAGTGTATAAATATGTGGAATATTTGGTATTTTAAATATTATTAACTAAATTACATGTTTTATCATTTCAAGTGAAACTATATTTTTAAAAATGTGTCTTGGCAAATAATTCACCTCTGATCACAGACTACTTGAGTGTAGAACTGCCAAATAACATTGCTTTTGTTGGTAAACGAAAATAACATACAAAATACTGTGGCCAAGAGCCTGTTCTAAAAGTGAGAAAATCATGTCAATGTTCCCCAGGACAGGTTAAGGTATTTTGGATAAGGACCAGAGTAAGGAGAATGATACAATTACCCTTTTAATCCTGAGATAAATATTACCTCATTTTTGGAAAAAAAGTACTGCCAGACAGAGCAATTTAAATCAAATAACCCTTGCTTCACTGAAAATCTGAAGCAAACTTCAATTAAGTTGTCAAAATACCTCAGATACCCTGTTGGCAGAATCTCCAGTCTGACTCAGTAGAACTATGGAAAAAAAAGGTTAATGATTTTTTCCAACCCATCACTGGAGAGTCAAAAAGCTTCCTTTGCCTCCTTTTTCTTAATGAGATGAAAGCCATATTACAACCACTGAAAATCTTGTTCAAAGAGCTGAAACCATTTTAAGCTTCTTCTACTTGTTAATTCAAGTGAAACATGCTGTGTGTCCTACTTAGGAACAGAAAATTGCACCTTAGCACTCCTCGTGGCTACTGCTAATTGTCGCAGTGTTGTTATCTGTTATATACTGCTTTAGATAGATTTTTTCACTTAAAATTGTACTGCTGCTTCATAAGAGCATAGCTATTATTTTCTAAACTTCTGTCTGGATGCTGCTTCAAAATCATTCAAGTGCAACTGAAGTCATTTACACTTACACTTCAAGTGGAATATGACATGGCAGATTAAAGTCCTCCATCTAAACATTATTTATTTTTAGTAAACCACTAC
The DNA here is from genome assembly GCA_013396755.1 of Sclerurus mexicanus. Classification (NCBI taxonomy): domain Eukaryota; kingdom Metazoa; phylum Chordata; class Aves; order Passeriformes; family Furnariidae; genus Sclerurus; species Sclerurus mexicanus. Next base: position 2,227,925 of record VWZF01001121.1, read on the forward strand.
TCCAGCTCATAAGCTAATTGTTACTGTAATGATAGAAGTATCTCAGGAATTCTCTGCCAAAGTTCATTTAATTTGCATTTTAATATACTAAATCTTCTTTCCATTAATAGTGCTGATACAGGAGTTTAACAGACAAAATAAAAATGTGGGTGTGTTTGTGGATAACTCTGAAATCCACTGTGGCATATAAAAGCAAATGAGAATCCTCTCTTTGGCACCATTACCTAAATTCCTCTCCACCTCTTTTCTGTGTGAGCTGAAGGCTGTGCAGATGGTTTGGCATAATTCACTCAACAAAATGATTCAGAGACAGGAAAATAAAGCCCATGTTACTTGAAACTTCATCCGTTTCTTTTTGCAGTGTGCTGCAGGAATTTACTACCTGGAATACTTAATTAGAATTTTAATAACTCAGTCTAATAAAATGCCATATTTTTCCAGAATGCATATAGCTTTGCTTCTTCAAAAGGTCTCTCAGAAAACACTGTAGCATAGTTATCATATCTGCGTTTTGAAAGAGAGAACTGCAGTACAGGTCTTAAAAAGTCATTGACAGCATCACATTTGTAAACTTTGTATATGCCAGCTTTGTATCAAAGACATCTAGTGAAAACACAAATGAAAATAAAGAGTTACCAGGAGAAGGAAATAGTTTGCTCCATTAGTAATTTTTTTTTTAATCCTTTGTGAGAGATATAATTTCTAAAGAGTCATAATGAAAATCAATTTGTAACGTCTCTTTTTTCCACTCTTTCCTTAAGTGCTATCCCTTTATCTGTCTTGACAGAATTTACCCAGCTGTTTTCTTGTGTATCTTAGATAAAATGACCATGTCTTAAACTGCTGCCAAACAGAACAATTTTCTGATGGCATTTTTATGGAGTTACAAAGAGCCTCACAAAATGTATGACGGTATGCTTTCAAAGTTTACCTCAACCTCAGTATTACCAGCTTATGATTCAGTAGTGACAAATGTGCATTTCTCATGGGAACTAAGGAACTGAGCAGTAGGGGATTTTTTTTTTTTTTTTCAGAAACTTGGGATTTTGAATAGAATTCTGACATTTACAGCAAGCTTTGAGATCCACCCTGAGCAAAAAAGAAACTTTCATAATGAGTGTCTTTTCTTACCAGCCAGTGTTCTGCCTCATTTACTTCTTTGAAGTACTCTGCAAGTAGTGTCATTAAAAGCAATGTGAGAGACAATCTGACCATTGAAAAGAGAAGAAAAAATGTATTGTAGTTTTTAGGAAACAAACCTGAGAGTTCAGACAAAAAAACCTAAACCCCAGCTGGTTTAAAATCTGCCTTAAATCCTTTGTGTAATGCATTATTCAGCTTAATACATACAATTTTGTTTAGATCATATGCTTTCTCCAGCTATCTTTGTATATTTCTTGACCCCACTCAGATGTGTCTGCCTGATGATTTTTAATGTTTCTATCGCTTCATGAGGTATATCTTTAAACTGAATTTACAGATGAAGAACTGAGGCACAGAAAAAGTGTTATGACCTAAAAGAACTACAACTAGTACAGTCATGTGCTGTAAGTAATGTTGCCTAACATTATGCGGGTTGATTTGATTTTTTTTTTTAAACTCACATAGATACCCATTGACATTTAAGTGGATCTTGGGTACCCCATTTTAACCTCCATTTTTTACCACCTTAAAGGGGTCTAGCTCTCCCAGAGGTCCTGTCCAGAAACCCCAAGAACAGATCATAGATCCTTCAGGTGATCTCAAGTGGCACTGGACACCAAGATGTAAACAACCAAATCAATCTCTAGGAGTCTAACTCTGGTCATAGCATCAGACTCGCAGGATTAATTGATAGCTAATCAATGGCATCAAGGTTGCAATTTGTCTTCCCAGATGTGCAAGCTTAAAAATCTCCTTTAGGATGAGGTAAATGACAGTGTGAAACCATACTGAATTCACTGATTTGGTCTTCCCTGACTAAAGTGGAAGCTTGGGCCACAATGGAGACACAAATAAGGTGAATACTGACATGAAGACTTTGGCATACTGACATGCTGATCTTTGTCTCTTGACGGGTTTCCACTCAGTTATTTATTCCATCTATTTTTTTCAGTATGCATCATAAAATATATATATCATCTACAATCAGCAGAATTTAGTGTTGTTTTCATTAGTACTTTTAACTCCAAAGCTCTTGGTCTACTCATCTCCTTTTTAATGAGATAAAAAATGTAAGCCTGACCATTACAGGCAGAAAATCAGTGAATATTGATGAGATGATTAATGAGATGAGGGCAAGCTGCTCCTCCATTTTCTCAAAGGATCTTTTTTTTTGGTTTATGTTATCATTGATATATGTGTAGCTGTGCCTTAGTCAAGAGGCAGTATGGAGCAGTGGGTAGCTGCCTTCTCATCCCTTGGCCAAGAAGAGAAAGGGAAACATAATTCTAAACCAATACTATGGAGTTAGAGTTAAGAGAAGAAAAAGTGAGAAACAGAAAGGTATTTAAAAGGGTACACGTGTCTATAGCGAGTGATCAAGTGAAAACACTAGATGTTTCTGTTTGTCAGAAACAGAATGGGAAGTCTGAAGGGCCAGGTCACTAAGCTGAGTAAGACATCTCCTTTTGTTACCAGATATTCTTACCTGACTTTTGTGAATTTCCCCAAATGATCCACTGATCCAATCAGGATCAGTACCTAATGATGCAAAGTCCCTCAAAACTATGCTAGTTATTTCAGATCAATCTTCATATATATGAATATGCAAATTCTTTCATGTTGTTCTTGTGAAAAATTGCCCCACAAATAATCCTGGTAAGCAAGGCAGCAGACAACTTAAGTGAAACATATCATGACATGTATGCAAATAATGGCATCAGGCCCAGCCAATATAGTGTCAGATTATGAACTTGATCCAGCATCTTTGCTGCCACACGTGATTCAATGTTTCTGGACTTTGTCAGCAAAAAAAAATAAATCATAGGTCTGAAAAAGTTGATGGTATTTTTCAGATATGGCAAGCAGATACGTACAAAAATGGCTTCAGATCTGATTTATTAAGATCTATTTTTGTCTCCAGAGGATGACTGGAATGCATGCATTTTTATTTTTTCCTCCAAAATGCTCATTTATGGAAGAACATGTTTCAGCCTCTAAATGATTATTCTATGCTTGTCACTTCTAGATTGCAGCACCAGTTCCGTTAATGATTTCTGAGGTGATGCTGATGCTTCTTAGGCTGCCTGGCAGAATTGCTAACATAAAACTAATGAGTATCCCAGCACAACCCTGCACTGCTAGGACATGAAGGCAAAGGGGGAAATAAATTAGAAACCTGGGTGTGTAGAAAGAATATCTGTAAAGGCATTTAATGAAGTCCAGAATAGAAAATTAATCACCCATAATAATTAGGGTTTGTGAGACTATTTAATTTAATTCCATTTATACGTATTTTCCACCCAATAATAAATGAACTCTGGGATACCTTGTAAGCAAAATCTGAATCCAATATAAGCTTTAGAAATGTGTCTAGTAGGGAGCTATTAGGCCACAGCATCTTTTATCTGCGGTTTTCATTCATATCTAACAGGTTTCACATAATCTTTGAGTACAAAATGACATGGCCCCAGTGTAAAGTGCTGTTGGAACATGCATAACCTGAAAGTGCTTGATATAACCTAAGTGAAAAATGGTAAATTGAACAGCATTAGTCTGAAGCAGACTATTATTAAACTATTAGGAAGCTAAAGCCATTACACTTTATTGTTTCTAATTCCTCAGCCTCTGAAGTCTTATTTAGCATTTCATTTTTTCCAGGTCGGTAATATGTTGATTTTTTTTTTTTTCTTAATAGAGTCATTAACCTCTAGTTCTTTCTGTGAGGATAATTTACTGTATTTTAAAGCTCTAGCAATGTTTGTCTTAAAAGTAACTATCAAGCAAACAAAGAAGAGGCATTAAAGATCTTGCCTGCTTCAACTTTTGAGTGCACAGGTTAGTGAAAAGTAATTTTTGTAATTTGTGGCGCAAGTTGCTGAAATTCAGTGTAGTATGTTATGCAGCCAGTGAAACCTCATGGTCATACTCATTCATTCTGACATTAAAGTCTGTGCATGTGTGAAATGGTTTTAGAATAAAGATGATAGCATTATTCCAAAGATGGGAATAAATTTATAATAATAGAAATAGCATGTATTCAAATTCTCCTGGGTAGCACTTCAGAATTTGACACCTCTCTCTCTGAGATCAGCAGTTACTGATCTTCTGTAACATTTCTTTAGAGCTGCATATTTCTACTAAATAAAATAATACATAGTATTTTACACCCATGTTGGGGGGGGGGGCAAGAGAAGGTAAGAAAATGTGTGGAAGGGGGATATATTATAAAAAATATAGATTAGATATTATTTTTTTTCTATATTCAGTAGCTTCAAACACAATACTTGAGATTTAGTCATAATAGTACTGAGTCAATGAGGAATGGAAAACATAGAAAAAATATGTGAGTTTTATTTCCCTGTGCTTGGAGGATGGCAGAACAGAATTATTTTATTTTCAAATTTGAATGAAAAGATAGGAAAAGAGTCAACATTTTCTATTGAAGAATATTGTGAAAGGGTTTTTTTGTTTTGCTTTATTTAACTTGTCATATTTCTTGTACTTTCATAGCTTTCTTCTAAAAATAAAATCTGAGATATATCACTTCTTTTCAGTTTGTTAACAAATGTAATTCTAATCAAAATGGTTATGTCAAATTCTCTGCAATTTTATGCAGTGGAAATAACCTGAAAATTTTTTAAAATCTATCCTTCATTTATCAGGTAGTGATTCAGTTTGCTTATTCAGATATTTTATATTTAAATGACATATTTTCATTATGTTAAAATAATTATGAGGGTAAGAACACATTTAGAAAATTTGTGGGCTTTTTTTTTCTGTCACATTCTTCTAAAATTGAAAGTAAAGTGCTTATAGTCCTCTCCTTCTAGTGTTCACTCCTCTGGGTTTTGGGTATCCTGTATCTGAGTGGAGACATAAGTACCTCAATAGACACCTTTTAAATTTAATCTGTACTGAACATTTTAAGAAATCTATTTTTTTTCATTTCATTATTCCTCTCTAGTGTGCCTTTCAATACTTCTTCAATCACTTAAGTAGAGCTAAATGTAAGCTCACATGATGTATTGCTTTTGTGAAAGATAATTACAATGAGTTTGTATCTTGGCAGAATTTCATGAGTTAGCAAGAGTCTACCAAAAGTAGCGTGGAAGGGGATTAGACATTTAAGCAACACAGTGGTAAAATAGGAGTAGGAAAGTGAATGGTTCTCAGTGGAAAGGGGATTTGATTAAGTAGAAAGTTTAAAGGTCATAATGTGAAATTTGGAAACAGTTAAAAAATAAGATTGTGATTTCACAGCTTGTAGGTCTTACCTTTGCATGCCCACTTTTGAAAGACCGTTTAACTACCTGAGACTTTTGGAAGAGAAAACTCTTGCAGAAAAAGTGACAGGAATCATAGGGAAGGCACAGAGAATGTTAATTCTGGATCTAAAGAAATCAAGGCTAAATCAAGGCTCTGGACCTAAATTTGTCTTACTTATATTTAGCTGTATACAAGCTTAACATTTGGTATTAAGTAGTTGGTCACTTGGCTTTCAACATAGTTAATAGAGATAGCATGTTGTTCAAAATAACAGCTCATTCCAAGTATGTGTATTTGTGAGATAATTCTCTCTTAACGTATCTTTTGGAAGTTCTCCACAGAGAAAATGTAGATGTCTTGTTGATGATACAAAACAGGGTGGAGTGACTGAGAAAAGCATCATGTTGTGCTAACATCTAAAAAGACTTCAGACTGGAAAAATGGGCTGTTGGAAACCCCATGAAGTTCAGCAAAAGGAAGTGCCACATTCTACATTAGAGGATGAGCAAACCCATGCATCAACACGTGTTTGGGGCCAACCCAACCAGATGGAAAGCATGTTGGCAGAAAAGGGCCTGGGGTACACGTGTACACCAGGCTGAGCATGAAGAAACATTAGGAGAAGTGTTTTAAAAAGTGAAAGTGTTTTTAAAATTTTGTCAGTTTTATATTCAGTACCAAAAGTTCCTGTTGTATTAAGCCCTGCTGTTTCCGCCAGCTACTGAAGAATTAGCTACCAATACACATACATTTAGATACTTGATGATTTACTTGTGATTTTTCACACTCTGATAACTGATAACTTTACCTTGCAGTTCTTATCCAGGCCTGTCACAGTTCAATGCAGCCATCTGTAAGCTTATGTGGAGGAAAGAGTCTTAGCAGAATAAAGAAAAAGAGCTCAAGGATAGTCCTACCCAAATAGCGAGTCGAAAAGTAAAGCTGGTAATGCTCTGAAAGGATAAAGGGAGCTTACCTTGAATTTCAGTTGCTTCAACTCTTCCTTATATAATGATAAATCACTGTTTATGCTTTGGCTTGACAGCTGAGTGAAAGTGTGTCAGATATGGCAAATTCGTAAAAAAGTTTTGTGCAATAAAGTTTGCTGTCTTGCAAGTAGTAGGTTCCTTGGAAATACAGTCACAACAAGACTGAATGTATTCCTGAATGATACATGTTATATCTTTGAATAGGCCTTACATAAAAGTTATTCTACTAAATAAACTAAATAAGATTCTAAATGCATTTATTAACATCATGTTTATAAACATCAGGCTAGATGCTTAAAGCGTTGTTTGGTTTTTTTAGCTATATTTTTAAATTGAAATAGTGGGGATAGAATTTTTCACTAAATATCAAAAGGTACTTAAAAATCCTCTAGAAAACTATAAAAATAATAGAACTGCACTGTGAGGGGTCACTTTGCAGTATCTAACCTTAATTTATAGGTTTTTTTCAAATGTATGTGTTTAGAAATCAACACTAGGATTAATATAGTTTAATATAGGTTGACAGCTGTACGTCTAAAACAAGCTTAGATCTATGTTGGCATGAAAACATTCTCATGGGAAATGCTGGTTCCACCATAATCCAAGTGAGTCATGTCCTAATTCCCTGGTCAGTCCACTAAGCCATTGGGAACTCCCCAATAAGTCATATCATCAAATGTGGGCATCAGCTTGTCAGAAAACAACCCTGTGAATTTTTTTCTTAATAAAGAAAAAGGGATGCAAAACTTTCTATAATATTTCTATAAAGCTACTCCAAAAAGATACGCTACTATCAAACTGAAACTTTATAATAGCTAAATGGTACATAGAGTGGACCCAAAATAAAGTGCATTATCAGTAAATGTGGCATTGAATGGTACTGAAGCTTGAGCTGGGGCATATTTTTCTTTAATAGAAAGTGCAATAGAAGTAATTTAAAACTAATTTTATGTAAATATATTCATTCTTTTCTTTAAAAATATTCCCTGGTGTGCTGATTTTGGCTGGGATAGAGTTCGTTTTCTTCATGGTAGCTAGTATGAGTCTGTATTTTGGATTTGTGCTGGTAACGGTGTTGATAATTCAGGAATCTTTTAGCAATCACTGGAGCAGTTCTTGCACAGAGCTAAGGCTTTTTCTCCACACCCATCCACCAGAGAGGAGGCTGTGGGTGCACAAGGAGTTGGGAAGAGACTCAGCTGGGTCAGCTGATCCCAACTGACCAAAGGGATATTCCATACGATTCCATGGGATGGCGCCCTGCTTCCCTGGTGATGGCTGAACACCCACCTGTCCATGGGAAGTAATTAATTAATTCCTTTGTTTTGTTTGTGTGTGCAGCTTTTGCTTTATTTATTAAACTGTTTTTATCTTCACCTATGAGTTTTCCCACTTTTATTTTTCTGATTCTCTCCCCCATCTCACCCAGGGCATAATGAGCAAGCAGCACTGTAGGGCTTAGTTGCCAGCTGGGATCAAACCACTTAGGAAGAAAGTGGATATAGGAACTCCTCTATGTTCATACTGCCCTGCAGGCTTCCCAGCAAGAGTTCTTGTATCTTTAAATTCATCCTACAACTGTGAGCCACAAAGTTCTTTTTGTTGCTGTTGTATTGCTTTTACATATGGCGATGGGTTACCTATACAATGGGATTTTGGAATTTGTATCTGAAGGGTATGGTGATACGAATTTCTTTCTTTTCCCACACACCGTTATCTAAATTCTCTGAGAATTAATTTCTGTTTTTTGAAAAAATCAATAATTGTGTGATAACTGAAGAGCAGAATATGGGAGAGCACCATGAAGAGCAAGAATCGTGTAAAAATGTTATATAATAGTTATCTCTCAAGGAAAATAAAATTCAGTTTAAAGCTTACAACAAGGAGAAACACACAAGTAATTGGATAGTTAAACAGTAAAATTTAGTTTTGTAATATAATGAAGCCAAGAAGTCACTAAAACTTAAAAAGTAGGACCCATTTAAATGACATATAATATCCAGCACTTCATAGGCTAAAAAATAGAGCTGCAAATTCTTCTTTAACTGTCAACAAAAGATTCCTTAAGAATCCTCTAAAGCATCTTTACTCAACTGTGGTCAGAAAATATGAGAGTAAATGGACCATGTTGCCTATTCTAAGTGCTTCAGTGAAATTATAGTTTGTTACTTGGGATTTCTGGTTTTGGAAATTACCTAGCACAGCATATTTCTTCTGTATTTTTCTTCTTTTTCAAAACTCCATGTAAAAAGGCCATCAACTATGCTTACTGAATTTAAAATAATGACAGTCACTATACATTAGGAGTTACAGAAAACACTGTAATAAAAAAAAAAAGAAACAATGCAGTGTCTTAGATTATTTCAGTACATTTTTGCTTAAATGATAATCTGATATGCACACAGGTAACTTTTCTTACCTCAGGGAAATATGTTTCCAGGCTGGTACCTTTCAGTAAACAGACACAGCCATGCATCAACACATGAGTTTCAGTATAAAGCCTGCAAGAATAGCTGCAAAGGTACTTAACATAAAGATTCAGATTAGTTCTCACATCTCAATTTCCTCCTAGTCAAAGTGAAGAATTTTTTTCTTATTCATTCTGACATATCTGGGAAAGTACCTACTAGTAATAAATAGTATTTTTTACTCACTAATCCAAAGTGTTAACAGCTTTAGAGCTTAAGTGGAAAGACAGCACATATTCCATTAAAAAGCCTAGTTTAATTAGGTAGGTCATGAGTATTCAGATAGAGTAGGGGATTCTTCTGTAGTCCTTGTCTAGGCTGGAACCCAATTGTGTACTGTGGATACAAAGTAATGTTTCATAGAGCTATAGGAGGCCAAGGAATTAGTCATTGGATCACCAGTTCAACTACCTGTACTGAAAATCTCTGTTTACCTACTGTGCCCGATCTCACTGGCACTGGTGTTATCAGGGCCCAAGACAAAACTTGTCCTTAGAATTTTTCTAAGGTAGAAAGGAATTATTTATAGAAGACTCCCTGAACTATGCTCAGCTATGAACAAATAGGACAATTTGCATAGTTTACAATTATGCGTGGCTTTTCTTTTACTTCAGTGTGTAATGCCTGACTTTGATTTCATCTGTATAGAATAGTGTTTTAGAATATGCACCTTAGAATGCCTAGAGCATTCTGTTTGAGCTCATAGTTATAGGTGAATCTGAAGAGGACTGTATCATGGATAAAAAAATTACTCATTCTAAAAATATTCTAGTAAATTTCAGACTCATGATTTAATTAATGATGGTCAGTCCATGAAGACTTGTGTGGACACTTATTAATATATCTGGACAAAATTTTATTTTTTATGCTAACTAACTCTTGCTATGCACTTTGCTGTATGTTACGTTAAATGATTTGAGGGAGGTGGGGGTAGAGAGGGATGAATCTCATGCAAGTGATAGGTGCTGCCCATGAGAGCTCTCTATAACACTGTTGAGGTTTGCAGGTGTAAGCCCATGAGAGCAGCAATGAGAAAAATAGCATGAGAACAGCAAAGAAAAATTACAGTCAAAGTGGAAAACACTGCCTCAGTGGCCTAAGTAGAAGGGTTACAGTGCTGTAAATAGCAAGTCCTTAACCATGCTAAGGTTGAGGCACTGAGACATATAGGGTGCTGTGAAAAAACTCCCATGTATAAAGTGGCAACATATGCTTTGGTCCACTGTTTTTGAAACCTCACAGCAATCACTTTATCAGGACTTAGATTTTTTTCAAATTTACTGCCTTCATTTCAGACAGACACACAGACACCAGAGATTTACAGGTCTGTAGCTTCTCCACTTACATCAAAAGTCTCATGGAATGTCAAAAAAATGCCCACAAGCTGACAAAGGACAAGTATTTGTCTCTATGAAAGGAGCTTGCTTTCTCAGTGAAATTCTAGATAATCAATTCTTGTATGCCCCAAAGGAGAGGAAAGCTTTTACTGCTAGAATCAAAACAATTTAACCATGGAACAAACATGTACTATATTGCAAAGGAATGTCCTTGGGCTTGCTGACCAGCACTGGAAACAAAGAGCAGCCAGTGTGACTTGGTGATGTCAAATAGGGAATACTACATCTGCCTAAAAGCTTCTTGGGAAGAGTCTCCTTTTACTCATGAACCATGCAAGAATTTAATATTCGTTTGCATTGCCAAGAACGACACCTTCTTCTATGTTCCAGTATACTGAGCCTAATCAACACTGCCTGAACATACGCAGTTCTCTTACTACCTTCCAATCCATTTGAATATCATGAGAAGAAACTCAGATGTGCTGATCCATTGTAGGTCAGTGTTCTGTCTTCTTTCTTCCCCATACACCCACTCTCACGCAGACCAATCTTCATGTGTGTACTTTTCAGGAGTGTTGCACTGCAAGATACCCATTTAGCTTGGGCCCTGTTGAAATCATAAAGAAGGATTTATTTTTTTTTTTTGCCTGTCCTGCAATGAAAGAAATGAAGACCATCATAACTTCCTGCTTGTTTGTACATTTAAATATTGAACAGCCAATTATGCAAAGATTAGTCTTAGAAGCATATTGGGTGAATTAAGACATTAAGCATGTGTGTTTTCTAATTGTTAGAATACAACTCTAGGCTTGAAACTGAACAACTGTGGTTTATGCCCATGTCCATTGTCCTTGATTTCTTGAAATCCGTGTCCACAAACAAGGTGTCAATGCCCTGCAATGTATCTATTCTTCTCTTGTTGGTAGATGCCAGTTGTGAAGATATATAATTTTTCTCCCCAAATTTGTGATGAAAGATATACTTGTTTAGAGACTCAGCTCCTTGAGATGGAAGAAAGCATAAGCATAATGTTTTTTATCATAAATAGCTTAATTTTTTTATACTTCATGTCTTTATATTAATACAGAAAACAGTCCTTCATTCACAGAATAGAAATAGTGAACTTTTTTTCTCTAGTCCAGGGTAGTAGAAGTTACACTGCAAAAGTGTTATTTCCTGATTATGAAAAATTACCAAATATTCTTACACTTTTTTTCTGAAATCATTTTGACATTGGTGTTTTTTTAGGGGACAAAGTGCATACATGATTGTCTTGACATGACTGTGAGTGTGTTTGTGACACATTGAGAGCTTCACATAGCATTTCATATGCAAGTACTCTGAAGATTTCAAATGCAACTTTCACTACAATGTTGCAATATCGTTATCAAAGGCTATTCATATGTTTCTCTATGAAAAGATGGTATTTATTTATGCATATTCACAGACATTCATAAAAGTCTGGTTTCATATGTCAAACTTTAGGGAATTCATGTTGGAAAATCAGTAACCCGGTATACTTCTGTTCTCATGCAGAGCTTGTTCTCATGTTCTTAAAAGTATTGCTCTTTCTACAGAAGCTCTCATTAATATATACAATTTGATTAAATTTTCATTTATGTGATTCAGCACTGTGATAAGAAATAATAAAATAATAACCAAAATAATAATAAAAGTCAGGTAAGCTGGTGCATAGAAGACTAATGTGGCCACCTCCGTCCCCATAAAAACCAAAGCTTACCTATCCTCCTGTAATCCAGTGAGGGGATGTGATTCCTGAAAAGCCAGGTCCTACCCTCTAGTAAGGAGCAGAGGCAAAGAGCAAGACTTTTTTCAGGAGGTGGCATTTGTAACACATAGTTGACTCAATGTGACAGGGTCACAAGAGAAACATAACACTACTGAGATGGACTCGGGTAGTCTGTGAACAATTTAACTGAAATTGATTGCCATGAAAGTCCCATTCATCATCTGCTCATGAGGGGCTAGCACGGGAGTCTCAGGGAAAGAAGTAACCAACAATAATAACTGACCCAGTTGTCCACCAACTGCCACTGCCAGTGCTAGGCTCAATGTTCAGAGGGTGTCATGGACACATTATGCAACTGATGCTACATGGAGTAAGTGGGTTGTAGTGATCACATGGTGAGCTCTAATAAGAAACCACAGTTGTCCAGGAATCTTGGAAATGGTCATGGACTGGCAAGAAGACAAAGATTTTGGAATATCAACAGAGGAGGAGGGGAAACATGCTTAAGGGGCCTCACTAACAAAAAATTACCAGAAAGTGAGAAGCAATATGTCTTGTTTATTGATGCGTCCTGATACATTGTAGGAAAGCACTGGAGATGGAAAGTATTGGAGATGAAAGGTGTCTGCATGGAGTCCCCTATAACAAGTTGAAAAAATTTCTGAAGAAGAAAGAGAATTGAATCTGTTTGCAGAGACGAAAGCTCTACAGCTGGCTTTAAACATTTCTGAATGAGAAAAATGGCCAATAATATATCTCTAAACTGACTGATGAATGGTCGTTGCAGTGATGGAAGCAGAGTAACTGGCAGTGCAGATGTAAACCCCTCTGTGCTGCTGCGTTGTGGCAACATATTGTTTCTTGGGTGGGGAGCATGCTTGTGAAGGTATGTCACATAGATGTTCATTTACCCATCAGCTGGACCACTAAAGAACATTAAAACAACTAACAGGTGGATCTGGCTGTTAAATATGAAGTGGTTGAGGTGGATCTGAATTGGCAAAACAAGGGTGAATTACTTCTAGCTCAGTGGGCCCATGACACCTCAGTCCATCAAAGAAGCAATGCAAAATATAGATGGCCTCATGATCTAGGTGTGGTCTTGACCATAGACGCTACTACACAGGTTATTCACGAATATGAAATGTGTTGCAGTTAAGTGAGTCAAACAGTTTGGTATGGAGGACAGCAGCTGAAATATACTTATGAGGAGGCCTGGCCTGTATCACTCTCCCAGAAACATGCCAAGGTTAAGTGCCAACTGCTTGCAATAGTGGAAACAGCAAATGGTGAAAACATATCCTGTATCCCACTATCTGGAACAGTATCCTGGGCCTTGAAAACAAGTCACATGGTGACATGCCACACCAGAAAGAATTGGGTCAGACAATGGGACACATTTCCAAAACAACCTCATAGACCCCTGAGCCTAAGAACATGGCATTGAGTAGGTATATCACATACAGTATCATGTACCATCCTGTCGGAAAATTAAATGAAGCAATGGACTATTAAAGACTACACTGAGAGCAGTGTGTGGTCAGACCTTCAAACACTGCACATAGAAAGTGCACAAGTAGTGCACATAAAAATCTATGCTGGGGAAAACTCTGAGTTATTACTGCTTCAAGCAAAGGCAAGCCCATTTGAGTGATTGCTTTTGCTCAAGAACCTGTGTGCACTGGATGGGTAAAGCAGTAGGATGGGGAATTATGAAGTGTACCTGTATTTGGTTTTGAGTGACAATAGTCAATTAATTAGATTTTATGATGTTAAGTGCTATATAACACTGTATATTACCACTTCTAGGTGGCTAGATGTCCATCAGTGCATTAGGTTGCCTCATGGAGCCCATCCCTGCCACTCTGGATTTGGGGATCTGAACTGTTTTCCTTTTGATCACCATATCAAGGGTATGACTGTATAAATCCACCAGATTAATGAAGAATTAACTTTGATGAAACTGGAAAAGTGTGTTGGTGATGAAATCATAACTGGCTTCAGCATACAAGAATCCAACACCATACACCATCTTTTTTGCTCTGAGACACAGTTGTGAGAGACAGAGCCCAAAGTCATAGACTAAATAAACTCAATGAATATTTTATAGGCTTGGCCCATAGACTAAGGGACTGAGATTTCTGCATGGATATCTAAAGACAGGAAAGGTGGTGGTATATTGGAATATGTGGAACCTAAGCATAATATAAGTGGTATAGAGTAAGAGGTGGATACTGTCCTGGTTTTGGCTGGGATAGAGTTTTTTTCTTCCTAGTAGCTGGTACAGAGAAGAATTTTGGATTTAGTGGGAGAATAATGTTGGTAACACACTGATGTTTTTAAGTACTGCTAAGTAGTGCTTACCAAAAGTCAAGGGTGATGTCAAGTCCTATGCTCTTCCAGCAAGAAAGTGCACAAGAGGCAGTGAGGGAGCAAAGAGAGGACAACTAACTGAACTGACCAAGGGAATATTCCATAACACAGAATGCCATGCCCAGTATATAAACTGATGGAGTTGCTTGGGAGGGGGCCAAGTGCTGCTGGGCATCTGGAATAGAAAGTTTCAGATGAAGATACTTGTCACTAAGTATTTCTGATTATTATTGGGGGTTTTCTCAGGTCAATTTTTAGTCCATTTGAGATATCCTTTATGTCAAGAATTTACGTGGACTATAGAGTATGATTACCTCGTAAGATACTATATGCAATGTGATAAAAAGCTTCAATACTGCTGTCATAATACACTGCTGTCATATTAAGCACTTCCTTAAAGATCTTTGTATCCTGGTTTTCTCTCTCTGTCCCAGAACCAGTCCAAAAGCAAATAAAATTAAGATACCTTTTGTCCTTGACAGGCCTTAAAAACTGAAGGAAAGCAAAACAAATGGAAAGCTTATTTTTCATATATTAAGCATGGAAAGATAAAGAAATATTAAAAAGTAGAAAACATGGACATTCATGCTTGCTTCCACAGAAAAACAGTATCCCCTCATGAATTGCTTTCCTTTTGGAAGACTCTTGTTTTCCTTACAGTCTGACAACTAGTCACTGTTTGGTAAGTTAATCTATCTTTATAAAATGCAAAACAATCAGCAATAGGAAAAAATATCATGTAGAAAATGGAAAAACTACAAATCGGACAGCTACTGATGATTAATTTTTCCCTAGATTTTCCCAAAGGTAGTCTGTGAGAAAAGAAGATTCAAGGTCTCTCTATCATTCTTATGGAGACTGAAAAAAGTTAGTACATGAGTAAATACAAATCAATAAATTTAATTATTTTTAGTATTGGTTTTTAAAATGCACTATACTTTTCACTACTTGATTATCATTGATCTGTTAGGGAATAGGGAAAGGGAAGGAAGTAATCAACCAAGACAGTTCCAGGCACAGTTTCTTTTCTTTTTTCAGTCTGGCATAGCAGTTTCTGTCTGTCAAAGGATCAGGCTTAGGAATTATGCATAAGCTATTGGCCTTGAAAATCTTAAATAAATACTATAGAAGAGATTATTTTATGCTCAAATAGGGTTTGTTTTCTTTTGAAGCATGCCCAGAATTATTAGCAGCCTGTAGTATTAATCTCATAGATCACGTCTAAGACCTTAATGTTATTCTCAGAGAAATTGCCTTCTGAATGCTATTTGGAACAAACTTCAATTCTCAGCTGTCTAGGATGAGCTCTCAATCTAAGTATCCATTCATCCATATGTCCCAATGCTGAATATGCTGATGAAAAACAAAGAGAAAAAGATTCTTGAAGTGAATATAACTTGTCCTTACACAGATTTCCTACCATCTCCACAAGTCTGTACAGGGGTAGAATAAGACATTCAGAATTAACTTGTCTGCTTTTTTATAAAAACTCCTTCCTTTTTACTATTTTAGCAACTCTTGGACTTTTCACAAAGCAAGCTGCCTTGTCCCTAAATTGACCCATAACAGTTTATAATTTAATAGTCAGTGGAACATTTTGAGACGGAAAAGGTATAAATTTATGTTGCTACAAAAAGCTGAGAATTAAATCTTTCTTTAAATTTCTGGAATATTTACTTGAATTCACAAGTTCCACATTGGCAGTTCGTCATGCAACCTGACTAAACCACCAGGGACTGGACTCCTACCTAAACACCTTCCCCAGAAAAATGTCCTTAAGGAACCAAAGTAGGTTTCTGTATAGATTCTGATCTATTACCAAAATGATGTATTAAATCAGCTTAGCAACTCTCTCAGGTCAAAGCCCTTTTGAAGACCTCAGCCTACTTGACACTTTATGGGTCTTCCCTAAGACAAGAAATATAGTTCAGTAAGTTAAAGAAAATTAAGTACTTGACATGGGTTCTTCAAATAGCTGTAGATACATAGTCTATTTAGAGATACTCATTTGAACTCTTCTACATGGGGGAGTGTTCACACTCCTGCTCCATAAATGAGAGATTTCAACTGTAATCACTAAAATGAAGGGGCTGTACAAGAAGTATGCTTAGAAACTGAAGAAATCAGGAATCAAAAAATAACATTAGGTCCAAAAGGGAGATGTGGTAACAAAAAACTTCAGAGGATAACTGAGGATCTATGTGTAACTTTATTTTTGTGCTCCACAGAGGTAGAAGAAAAACAGTATATAGTGGGCGTGAAATCTTCACTTTAATGAAAAGCCTCTCTGTAGTGTGTCAAAACGTGCTTGATCTTGATAACAGGAGTAAAAAGATTCTTGAAATGTAATAGGTAGTTATATCTTGAACTATAACAGATATGAGGTGAAATGAGTGATCATTTCACTCAAAACTGTTCAGAAAAAAATCTGAACAATTCCACTGTATTTCCTCACTTTAAGTAAAAAAGTGGAATTGAGACTATTACCAGATATATATACTTTACTAAAGAGTAGCATCAGGTGATGAGGAGCTCAAATATGTTAAAAATGCAGGAGGCTGTTCAACAGAAATTGAGTTGAGTTTGTAAATTTAGCAAACTATTTAAAGTCTTATCAAGTAATCATGTCTTCTTAATTCATTTCATAAATTCCTGTCACAAAATGGTGTTTTTTCCCAAATGATCTTGTCAGTACAGAATAAAATTTACTAACAGTACTCAAATGATGAATGTTTTGAATACTGATCATTGCTTAACACTGAACTGCTTTCTGTAATGATTATAATTTAAAAACAGTCATGAAATCTTGTTAAAGGTCTCAGTGGTCTGCAAATGCAAAAGACTTAGAAGGTCACTGGGAACACTTTAATTATACACGGTCATCTTCATTCCAGTTAGACTTGAAGATAATATCTTTAGAAACTAAATAGAATCTTAGGATCATATTGAGTTTAATATCAGAAGCTCTTTGCTTTAAAAGCCCTGGTCTAAATTTAACTTTCTTACTAATCAAACAGTACACCTTGGTGCAACTTTTTAGCTTTTTCTTTTGAATTATATTCAATATTTTTCATAAAATTAAAATAGTAATTCAAATCTCTGCACTTTTACACAATGGAGTTATTATAAATTCACAGAATCATAGACTGGAGGAGATTGGAAGGCAGCTATGAAGGTCATCTTTTCTAACCCTCCAGCTCAAGCAGGGCACTTAGAACAGGCTGACCAGGAGCACATCTTGATGGCTTTGAATATCTCCAAGGAGACAAATGTAACAGCCTCTCTGGGGAAACCTGTTCCTGTGTTTGACCATCCTCACAGTTAAAAAACTCTTTCCTGGTGTTTGGATGGAACATCCTGTGTTTCAGTCTGTGCCCATTGTCTCTGGTCCTGTCACTGGGCACTACTGGAAAAAGCGTGGCTCCTTCTTTGCAGCATCTTTTCAGGCATTTATATATGCTGACAAGATCTTCCTGAGCCTTTTCTTCTCCAGGAAGAAGTCTCAGGTCTCTCAGATTTTCTTTGTACCCTCTTGGTACCTAATCATCATCATGGCTCTTTGCTGGACTCTTGAATATACCCATGTCTCTTGTATGGGGAAGCCTGGATCTTGAGTCAGTGCTGCAGGTGTGGCCTTCCCAGTGGGGAAAGGATCACCTCCCTCAGCCTTGTTGGCAACACTTCTCCTAACACAGCCCATCATACCTTTAAACTTCTCTGACACAGGCACATTGCTGGCTCCTGTTCAGCTTGGTGTCCACCAGCATCCCTTGGTGATTTTCTGCCAGGCTGCTTTTCAGCCAGTCAGCATACAAATGGACAGGGAAATGTTTACAGCTTCTATGTTATCTTTGAGCATCTGCCTAAAACATTGATAAAACTTATTTACAGATGAAAATATGAAGATATTAATGAAATTATTTTGACATGGTGTCCAAGCTCAACAAACAATGAAATTATGCTCCAATGACCACTAGAATGAACATTTTAAAGCAAAGATAAAAACTGTAAATAAGTTTGGAGGAAGTGGGATCTCTACTGCTGCATTACATGAGATTTTTCGACTAGGCTATGTGTGTGAGAAAAGTTTAAAACTATTATTGTGCTTACTTTCTCAGTTTCAAACTTTCTAATGTGAACTGAAGTTATTCTTTTACCCTTTACTTTATAACAGTGACATTCTTTTGTTTTCAGTAGTGTTTTTTTGATAACTTAGCAATTCTTTCTAATGAATTATGAAATAAATTGACCTGGAAGCAAACAATTCTCTAGCCTGCTACTATACTTCATAACAATTTTCAATCCATTTAGTGGAATCTTCGTGATTGAATATAAGCAATGGTTTTTTTTATTTTTCTTATTTTTACTGAGTGTACAGAGTTACTAATTGTTACTATCTTTTGCTCTCAAACTTTGATTCATCTAACTTGTATCCGAATATAGATTTCCCATTTAGAGTATTTTTTCACAAGTATTGTTCTTTGTATAGAGGAAAGAAATTTAATCAAGATCAATTCTCTTGATCATGAATTTAACAAGGAGTGCTCAGCAAAAAACCTTTTTTCCTCAGAACTCCTTTTTGCATAGACAAGCCCAAACTCCTCAGGCTTAGAAACAGGGAACAAAAAAAATAAGAGAACTGGAGAACAACTGAAACTAGAAAAAAAAAATAAAAACAAGGAAGTAAAAAATCAACCAACAACAACAATAAAGCAACCCTAAATGCCTCCCACCCTCCAAACAAACACAGATTTCTGATATTTATTTCAATATTTTAGCTTCGATCACTAGCCAGGAACATTAGAGTTCACTTACAAAATAATCTGTGGGAAAATACTAAGTGAAAAAGTAATGTTTCCAAATCTGTTATTTTTTCTTCCCTTAAAATCTCTTTGAATATTAAAAAACTCTTTTTAATGTCACTGATAAAAACTTGTTGTCCACAATGCTGTAGCATTTTGATGTCAAAGACTATCAAGTTGATAGAGATCACCCAGCACAATAGGATCTTTCTATCTTTACACTGAACTCTGGGAGAGTATGAAACGATTGCTACCTGATGACTGATGCTTTGAATGAATACGTCTGAAATTTAGTGTAATGTTTGGCACTGACTTGTTTGGAAACCACAGGCAGTCACCAGTACCCCATAGCCTGCTTTATTCGTCTGTCAAACAGGATTATTATTTAGTTTATCAAAGGCTCAGTATGATTTAATGAATACATATAACAAGGCTAAGGAGTTCCAGGTAAACAACCATGCGCAGAAAAGAAAAGTGTTATGATGAAGCAGACATTTCAAAATGCAAGAAGGCCTTGTGCCAGAGCAGGGCAGTTGCAGACAAACCAGACCAGAAGTCAAAGTCACTTGTCACTTTATATTTTTATGCCTGGACTTCACTGTCAGATACCTTATTCTCTGCTTTACCAGGATTACAGTTCTTTGCCTTTCCCCCCTCAGGCTCAGATCTTCTCTGTCCTTCAGGTGTCTCCCCTAAACTAAATTCTAAGTGATAGGAGCTGATGACATTCTCCCTCTACTTAAAACCCTTATGGTATTCTGTTAGAGAGAAAATATTCTCCCTGGAAAGTTTTAAGCTGATTTCCATGAAAGAATTTCAATGATACTTTGTCTAAATCCTGTTGTTCTCAGATCATGCCATTCCTATCCTGATTGTAGGCTTATTTGCCAAGGACTTATTGCTGCTTCTGCTCTTTGCAGGAGACTTAAGCTTGTGGTTCATTTGCAAAAAAAAAGAGCTGTGTAGAAGCAGAAAGTGCCATCTTTGAAGAAGTGTGAGCTATTTCTGCCATCATCAAGGGACATTAGAGAATTTCTGTGTAGGGATCTTGACATAAATTTCTTCTTTACTTCCAGACATTATCACCCAAATAGATGCTAGTTTCCAGTGAACTAGCATTTCATTGTTGTGCAGTTGTTTAATGTTGCTTTTCCTTTGACAAACCTTTCAACTAAATAAAACAAGTTAAAAATGAACTGTGTGAGAAACTCATTAGCTAATATCCATGTGAAATCTACAAACGTCTGCGTAGAAATAAAACTAAAGTAATAGAAAACAACTCAGGCAAATTAAGCAGGTGAAGCTGAAATTCACAGCTCGAGTTGTTTCGAAGGTAACTGTATATCATTACAGATATGCTATATGTTTATAAGTGTATTCATTTAAAGTGCTTCTGCTCTGGTATTCATTTGATATGAGAGCCAAATCCCTGGGAGAACAAAGGTCAGATTCTGTCTTCAGAAAGGCATGCTCTGTTCCTGCTTGTTTAATGAGAGCTGAACTTTCAGGGCAGTGCTTCTTCCTAAGTGTTGTCAATGCAGCTGAAGTCTTGAAGAAATAGAGTCTCGGTGGAGGCTTTGTTCTTGTAAAAATTTCACAGAAAATTCAGCTGGGATAGTTCAAACATAAAGTCAAGCTTATATAAAATGTATATTTTATATATTTTGTATATAAAATAATATATATTATATAAAATATTTATTTTATTATAAACCAACCAAGCATATTGTCATCTTTTCGGTTATTTATTTTGAACAGTGGGACACAAGGATATAGTCAATATTGTTAAACTGTGTGACTATGTTGAATTTCATAAACATAAGCAAGGGCTCAGCCCTTTAACTAGAAAAGGATCATTATAGGTTGGGCTATAAAAAACATGATAATAGGGTATTATATTTTTCATTATAGCACTCCTCTTTGTTTTGAACTATTATCTTAGAAGTGAAAATGTTTCCAGCAGTACAGGTAGAATTATATTTGGGTAGGGGAAGATATCTTTGTGAGCTTTGGGAAACTCTTGTTTATCATGGATAGCAGTGTAGTTTGATAGACATGTCACACTGGTGGATTTGCTTCTGTATAAACTGCATGACTGAAAGAAACCTATAAATACAAATTTAGCAAATGCTCAGTGGGAGTACATCAAAGTCTCGAAAATTTATTCTCTGCAGAGCCACCCTCACCAAGCATTCTCCAGTCCTACACAGCTCCAGTGTAACGACCTGTCAGCAGGACTTTGTATTCTTCATCTCAAGGCTGAAAGCAGGAAGCTCAGGTCTTCTTCACTGTCTGGTTCTGCCAGAATAGTAAGCAGGCAGGAAGAGATTGTTTCTTCTACACTCTGAGTAACCCTACTTCTGGTGACATGCTTGATGAAGTAAACTGCTTTTTGGCTTGAAGAGATAGGGACATGAGGAAGGGGGAGATAAGGATGTGCTGAGGTGGACAGAACTAGGCTTGTGCATTGTGGCTGGTTGGAAAGCAATGGAAAGCTAGCAAAAGCTACAGGGGTGAGAGAGCAGAGGAGAAGAGGGAGAAATGCTGGAAAAATTAGGACCCCCTTTATCTTCTCAGAAATAGTTGTGAAACATACAGATGTCATCGAATTGTCATGATTATAGTATTCAAAATAATAGAAATGGCACAGATCTTTCCTGTTTGAGTGATCATGAGGCAAACATTATTTGGAGGGTAGTGGAGGGAGAATAAATTAAACACAAAACAATAGGCCAACTCTCTGTGCCACGACTGTGAGCATGAGTGATCCAGGAAAGAGTAGATCAAAAGTTTCATATCTTCTCAGCATGTGTGTTAGCCTGAATCAGGTTATTCAAATTTGGATTTTAATATTTGAGGGCAGTCTTACATGCAGAACAGAACCGGCGTTTGACTGAAAAAAATTAGAAGACCTCTAAAAGTGGTCACCCCAAGTCAGCAATTGAGTGTCTTTATAGGAGAGAGCTACCATCCAGCTTGTTCCCATCATTTGTCCTACCAGTCATTACATCCATACAAAAGTTTTTTACATCTGGACTCAGAACTGAATTGGTAAATGACATTGGAAAATATGTAATAGTCTTGGAGCTTCTTTACTCTAAGGAGAGTATTCTCTCTTTACTATAAAGAGTACTCGCTTTTACTATAAAGATAAGTTTTTTCCCTTTTTCTTTTGTTTTGCATTTCTTTTAGATTTGAGGGCTTGTAATTCTGAAAGCATTTTATTCTTCAAGCTTCCTATTCCATTCTCCACAAGAAATGAGAAGTATGGTACCAACTAAATGACCAACTTGTCACTTCAGTTTTTGAAAAGCAGTCAGGCATTTAAGCCATTTTTACTCCCATAAAATGTGGCTATGTCACCTTTATCAGGTGTCAGTGACCACCGAAATATGAACAGTTAATTAATTCAAGTCACTTCTTCCTTCTTATATGTATAGATGACTTGGCATTCAAAGAGGATTGCAAAAGTAGGAATGCAGATGAGGCCTGCAAGCTAATAAACAGCTCTTCTGGAGAGCTTCATAAGTTTCATGAATGTTCTCGAACGCTGAATTAAAAAATGACATTACTGAAGAGAGATAGAGAAATTTTCCAAAAGTGCATCCCCTTTTCCTTTCCCTTGGCAATTATAACAAACAAAGTAATTGAAACTGCAGTCAGGACAGTTAAGGTAGCCCTGTGAACAGCAGTAATTCAGTAGGTGGTAACAATACTAATTTGGAAAGGAACGGAACTGACCTCTTCACTTTTTTCTTTTAAAGTCAAGATTCTATTTTATTTTTTTTAAGAAAGCTTCAAAGAAAATGTAAAAAAGCCCTTATGATACTTTGTGAAATACAAAATTAATTCTCTTATCGCCCAGATGCAGCCTTGATACTAGAGTAATGAATGCTTTAGAAATACAAAGATATTAGATTTTCTTTACGCTTCTAATCAGAGACACTTAGTTTAGATAGCTTAGATCCACAGTTCTGGATTTGTAAAAAACAAACAGCTTATGTATTCAGAGAGATCTTATATAAACATAACCCAAATGAGATTTTCTTTTGGCTGAGAAATGAAAGAGGGGGCAATCTCAAACATTATATCTCTCAGCAAGCACAATCGGCCCATTTTAACTCATTTTACAGCACATACAGCTGCACTTAGGTGCACGCAGCACTTTTCCAAACATAACAGAAATATGTCACCAGAAGGTAGGAGTACAGATTTTCTTGGAGTATTTCAATTCTGTAAACATAAAGGCTTAGCAGGTGTTTGTGACAAATTTATTTAACAACAAAAAATCTAGCATTATTTTGAAAAGTTAACTCTGTAATTTGGAGTCTGAATCATAGTCATTTATTTGACATTTTGATAACACAAATAACTCTGAGTACATGTCAATAAATTCAGTGTCATTCAGCAAGTCATAAGGAATATGTCATTATTAACATTTTACAGATTTGAAGACCAAGCACAAGGAAGTCAAGAGACCTTCTGTTCACAAGGACTAAAAACATTATATCCAGTTGAAAGACTGCAAAAAAGATTGTAAACCCTGCCTGCTTTGCTGTAAACCTAGACACCAAGCCCTGCTGTAAGTCTACATCCATTCATACTTTAACCGCACTTATGCTATCAGTGCAGACTGGTAAGAGCTAATTTAATAATTGGAAGTAATGGCCTTACCAATAATTATATATAGGGTTTTTTTGTTGCATTTTGCTTGGGCTTTTTGTCTTTTTTTGTCACTGCCATTAATGTACTGTCAGTTTTTTCTCTGTTCTCCTATTTTTTCTCTTTATTTGGGCCCACTTTCCCTTCTGATATTATCTGTATTTATAGTGATTTTTCCCTCTCTTCTCCCAGAGAAGAGGTATGTTCAGTACAGATACAAACAAAAAATCTACATATGGACACATAATTGTCTGTTTTTGATATTACTGGTTTTGGATGTTTGGGATCCAGTTGTTCTGGATTGAGGTACATATCCTAAATGAATTGAGCATAAAGTAAACAACAGTCTGCACTTCCTCCCAGTTTTAATATTTCTACTTACATGGTTAATTTGCAGCTGCAATTTTAAGCTGTAATGTAATTTTGGCATTATAAATATTTCTTCAGAAATCAATGTTGCTGCCATGATAAATAATAAAATTACCCTACAATTCCAGGGCATTTCCTCAGATTACAGGTTCCTCAGGTAAATGTACCCCGCTTCCTGTGTTTGCCTTGACAAACGTCATGAGTGATAGAACAATTAACTTCAAGTGAGAAAGAACAAGTGAGATTTAGATCTACAAGTGTGAGGGAGGGGAGAATATTATCAAATGTTTACAGCAACAGATGTTTGTTACTAATGGTATTACTCAAAATCATAAATAATGAAAGAAATTCATATCATGAGTGCAATTTGTCTAGCATTCCTCAATTATACAAGCACTGGGTATGTATCAAGTTTATGGTGTTGCGTAAATCTTTATTAAACACTATAAAAGGTTTACACTTTTGTAACAATATGCAAATAAAACATTTAATTTACTTACAGACCTATCAAAATAAAATCCTCATAGGGTATCTAGGTAAAGAAAATCCTTTCAGGAATTTGCTGCTTACCTTTTTATAACTTCTAGGCTTCCAGGTACTGGGGGAATACAAAACTTGCTGATGTAGCTTCTCTGTAGCAGCAGAAAATGACAGATGATGTTTTGGAGGACTGTGTACTTTCTTATAGTATGGGTTAACTTATGATGGACATACATTCATGTGAACAAGTAGATTCTGCTCCATTTATTAATGCATTTATGTTTATAATTATTAATGCTCCTTCCCTTGATTATCTTAGTCATGTGGTAGAAATGTTTGCTAAAGTAAGTGGACAGCAGACTGAAAAACACTGTTTTATATATTAATTAGTATTCACGAGGTCTAAACCATACATTTACAGAATATATAAAAATATAAAAATATATAAAATATATAAAAAATCAATTTGTTAATTGATAACTGTTTTCTCCTCTGAATATGTCCAGCAACTATTATACCTTTTGTATTTAGAATCTATAGGTAATACATCTTTCATGCAACAGCATACATCACTGCTGATAGCACATTTTTTCTCCTTACCTGCACACAGGTCCATTTTTCATTTCCGATTCTGTGTGTTAATTTTAAGTCAGTTGTGGCCTTTTTTACTATTGTGTATGAGGCTATGTTTGTAAGTGCATGTATATACATATGATGACATGAATTTTTCAGTTCTTTTTTTTTCATTGGCTGCAGAAAATGACTGAGTCTCTACGCAACACAGTTATTTCCTTTAAATTCTGCTAAGGCAGACTTGCAAACAACTCTTGAACAAGGCTTACTATGGCAATAATGTTTTACATTTATATAAGACTCATCAAAACACATCACAAAACTTATCTACAGGTAAGGGTAGTGATGAATTGCTGCCCTCTCTGAGCTGCATGCTCAAGCAAGATGTTTGGCAAGTTGCCATGATTGGGTTATTAAAACTGTTAGATATGCCTCTGCCTGAATTAAGGTACAAATGAGCCCAGATGCCAAAGTCAATAGTATGGGTTTTAATGGCAAATGTGAGGTAGAGAAAGAGAGATAGAAAGAAATAGGAAAAAGGAGAGGGGGAAAGAAAGAAAGTGACAGCAAGAGATTAAAATAGACAATGTATCACTGCTGTGGAATCCAATTGTGTTTCATTGGTCCAGCTCTTCTGGTCTTTTTGGTGGTGAGGGTCCCACAAAACACAGAGTCCAGTGGATTAATATATGTTCAGGAGATGAACAGGCACCTCTGCTGCGTGTATGTGAGGGGAAACTTTGTGGTCTCTTTTGACAGGCTCTGGATTTGCTGCTTCCCTTGGATCACTTGCAGTCCTGGTGGTGGTGGAAAGTCTCAGGAATGAGTCTGGGGGTGCAGTTTGGGGGTCTTTGATGGTTTATGATTCCTTCTTAGCTGTCTCTATGTAAATGTCTGATGTGTATGTGGTCTTCCCAGATGGGGAAGAGGTTACTAGTTTGATTGGTTGTGGAAGAGTTTTTGCCATCACACCCCCAAAACTTTTCTCCTCCTCCACCCCCTGGGTCTTGTTTACTTCTCCTCAGACCTAAGATGATTAGACAATCAAGTTCCCAATCAGTCCAAATTCCAGTCAGGAGGCACTGGGGGGAGGCGTGGTGGTTCAGTGGTTGAAGCAGTTTGACAAAAAGTCTAAGATTTTGACAATGTTTAAGGCATTACTGGCATTTCAGTCCATGACACAAACAGTATAGACCAGTGTTACAAACATTATACATTTAAATAGTTTTGTTGTTTTGTTTTGGGTTTTTTTTAGATTACTTCTACTCTATACACTCTGGTTTTGTTTTTCTTTTCATTATTACTCAGATTCATAAAAGATGCTGGATTAACAATTTTCTGTCTTCTACCATGATTCTACTTCTGCAATGATTTGAAATCTAAAAGTCATCCCACTGAAACATTCTTTTCCTTCACAAAGACTTGGAACTGAATAAGATTAATACATAATGAGAAAGTAAAAGTCATAGATAAGGCAAGATTGTGCTATAATCTGGAGAATTTGGAAAGGAAGGGTAGCAATCTGGGAACATACTTTTTATTTCCAAACTTAGTCCATTTGTTCCTGGTTATTTCCTTTTATGTTTATTATTAGAGACTATCCTACAGGAATACTTTATGTATTTGCATTAAAATGATCTTGAATATATGGTAGGAAACTTCTTTTATGATTGAGTCATGAGTTTGTAGAGGTTTTTTTCCTAAAAAAATTCCACTTTATTTTAGGTGAGTTGCTTTGATCAAGACAAATAAAAACCAAAACGACACAACAAAAAAACCTAAAACAACAAAAAAGCCCAAACAAGTGGAAAACATGCTCTTAAAATTAGTTCAGATTGAGATTTGAGGTACCAACTAACAGACAAAATAAAATCCTGAAATATCACACAATAACAGGATCAGTTAGGTTGGAAAAGGCCTCTGAGATCATTGAGTTCAACCTATGACTGAACACCACCATATCAACCAGACAATGGCACTAAATGTCACATCCAGGATTTCCTTAAACTCCTTCAGGGCAGTGACTCCACTCCCTTCCTGGGCAGTCTATTCCAATGTCTAAACACTCTTCCTGTGAAGAAATTTCTCCTAATGTCCAACCTAAACCTGCCTTGGCACAGCGTAAGACTGTGTCCTCTTGCCCTGTCACTAGTTGCCTGACAGAAGAGGCCGATCCCCACCTGGCTGCAACCTCCTTTCAGGTAGTTGTAGAGAGTGATAAAGCCACCCCTGAGACTCCTCTTTTTCAGGCTAAATAATCCCAGTTCGCTCAGTCACTCCTCATAGGACTTGTGCTCCAGACCCTTCACCAGCTTCACTGCACCTCTCTGGACTCACTTCAGTACCCTAATGTCCTTCTTGAAGTGAGAGGCCCAGAACTGGACACAGTACTTGAGGTGAATGTGTCGGTATGCATTTGAGAGATCTGTTATCTAGGCAAAGACAATATGAATTAGATATTTATTTCTTTTGAAGGGTATGGGTAAGGTAAGAAAACATAAAAAAACATTGGGGTTTGATGAAGATGCCTATTCCCAACACCAAATAAGCACCTTTCCTTTCAGGACATTCAGTTCATTGTCTAAACTAAGAGTGTCAAGATCATCAGGAATGCAAATGCAATTAAGAAATTGGTCACATTTAATGGGATGTAGCTGAAATTTGGTTTCTTAAGCCGGAATTCTAATTATTCTCCACTCAAGTTCAGTCTTAACGTAGCAGCTCTCAACTTCCAGAAGTGTGTTTGAATTTATGTCACCAAATGTAGGCATTTTTTGTCTGCATTACTTGCTTAGTCTTGCTACACAGTGAATTGAAATAAACAGATACTTCTAGGTCACATTTGTCTGTTGTAAACCTGGTGTTTAAAATAGATCAGATGATTCACACTCCAGAGAGGTCCATTTCTCTTAATTGATTATAAAAGGAGCCTAAATGTCTAATGTTAGGGCAAATGGAGTCTATCCCTCAGGTTCTTAGAGCAGAAGGTATTGTCATGCAGGCACCATTCAGCAAGCTCTGGGCTAGCTGTTTTGTCTACCAAAGCAGATTCTAACAGTTCTGGAAACCAAGGAATCATATTATTGTAACCTCCCGACTCAGCTCTTACTTGCTGCTATTCCCACATTTGGAGCTAATGTTTGGCATTGGCTTGAACCCTGCCTGGAACTGTAGGGCCGGACAGAAATAATCTTCAGTTTTCACTTGCAGGTTCTCCAGCATATGGAAGTTATACTGACGTTCATCCTGGACTGTTTTTGGCTTCTGTTTTGCAGGTTCAAATGTAGACCATCAATGTAGTCTTTCAAATTTCTTTCACAGGAACCTTAGGCACCAAAGCAATTTCTTTGCCAAGTAAGCTATGAGGGTGTCAGATGCCACCTGCACCTCAAACTTAGACAAGGGAGACACAGTGAAGTTGTACAGTAAATGTCAGAAAGGGGTTCCAAAGAAAACAGAGCTAGGAACTGCTGGGCACAAATGTCTGTCAGAGCTCTCCAGAACACACAACCAGAAACCATTGCTGAATAAGCACAGCAGCCCAACTGACTCAGGACAGGATGACAAACATCTGCAGGTTTAGAATGAAAGGGCTGCAGAAGTGAAAGGTCAGAAAAAGAAACTCAGTATGTGTATACATACAGACATATCGGATTCCCTTCTCCACTGCTGGCCACAAAATGCAAAGAGTTCATCTCAGTCCAGCACACAGAAGCATGTCCTGCACCTCTTTCATGTGGTGATTCTACATGTGTGACTGGAATTAAAAACTATCTCTGAGTTATGAAAGTTATCTAGAGGCTGCACCCCAGCCATTATTTGCCTCCAGCTCCATAAGTCTCTTCAGAACCTATAAGGGCATTACTTAGTTTTGGAAGTGATGAAAATTTTGTAAAATAAAACTATTTAAAAAAATGTATAGAATTCTATGAGTCAGTATTTTCCTCCTTATGGACCTGTGGTAAGGGGCTCACAATCACAGTAACACATTCATTTTCACATTCATGTCTGTATAAGAAATACAGTCTGAATTACATTTTCCATTCCTTGAGATGCCTTTTATTTTCTTCATTATATTGAGTCATGAAATTTGGGCTATGATAGAATGCTATCTGAAGCTGTATTGCAAGGAAAATTTAAACTAGGGGAGAAACACAAAAGCAATGTCTATTTTTAAATATGTTGACTTTAACATATCATAGTTATAAGTGATTCCACCGATTTTTCTTAGTACAAAACTTCAAGGCAGAGGTTACTCTATTGTGATTTTCTTTTTCCTGAAGGAAAATACTTTTATTTATTCAACTATTTATTCAAAGACTAATAGAAAAGATATTTCCTTGTTAAACGTAAGAGTGTAACAGTGATGCATACCTGAATAATATAGAAGGATTTAGGTTTGCTTATCCAAATTTAGATGGTAACTGAGCAACATGTATTAACCTGTAACATGACTTTAACAATATGGTCTGACTTGGAAAAAAAAGAACAGACATACTGGTAAGATGCATCAGGATAAATAAAAAAAAAAGGAAGTTGCACTGCAAACAAGAACACATTGGCTGACCAGGTAACTTCAGAGGTACAGAGTGATATGAAATAAAGACTCCAGAAAGTTAATAGATGTACTTTTATATAAAGAATTGTGGTTAGATCAGTTTCTCTTGGAAAAATCCAGGTAAGAATACAACTACTGTTCTTTACTACCCATAAAATAGCAATTGACGAAGTGTCAGTAGTTGCTGCTAAGTGGGTTTTTTCACATTTGTGTTTGATGAGTTATTGTTTTCCTGCTTTTTCAAAGAGATTTGGTGATCTAATAAAAAAATCTATGACTTCTCCTTCCAAACCTTGCCAATGTTGATACAAATCGTTATGAAATTGAATGGCCACTCTCTTTTTTCACAACAAATGGTTAATGCTACCTTTGGTTCTCTGAATTGTTCTGGTTTTATAATCACTACTTCTTTGCTGTCTTGCTGAAGGTAAATTTTTGTTGCCAAGAAGTACTGTCTTAAAATTATTGTTGAGAATTTATACACAGTTAGTCTTTACCCCTTTAGTCCACAGAACAATTTTGTAACTCCTGTGGTTTTTGCTCCACTTTGGAGTACCTGTTAAAAAAACACTGTCAGGAAAACTCTTCTGAATGTGTTAGCCATGATCAGTTCATCACCTTCTTGCTTTTCTGTGTGAGAGTTTCAGAAGCTTTTTGGCCATAGTACTATTTCACTTTGAGCTGATTTTCCATTACTGCCTGCATAGTCTTTTAGCATCAGGGCTTTTCAGACTACCTCTCTGTAGCAGTAGAGAATGTGGCAGTTACTTGAATCCCTTGTTAGAGGTGCACAGATTTGACGTTCTAATAACCCCAGGCTGCTCAGTACATCTCTCTAGTGTAAGTTAGTCCCTCACTGTTAGTTAGGATTCTTCTTACTTGTCATCTACTAATTTAATTTATTTTCAGCAGAAATTTCATATTTATTCCTAGTTCCTGGATAAAAAATATTTATTGAGTAGTGTCAGATTGAATATCGGCTCCTCTGAAAACATTCTAATTCGCTGATAAGTCTTCACTGATAGCTACTTTTGGAGATTCATCATTTTTTCCCCATTTGCCATGTGCTTTATTTTGATAAAGTCTAAAGGTAATATTTGAAAATCTGAATGCCAGATCGTTGAAGTCAAAAGTTTTACAGAAATCTAACCGTATTCAGTCTGCAGCAATGTCTTTTTCAGCTAAACATATAAACCCATAACAAATTAAATCAGGTTTGTCTGACAAGATTTATTATCACAAAGCCATTTTGACTAATATTAATTATATCCTTATCCTCTCATTCTTTATTAACTCGTTTCTATATTACCTCTTCTATTATTTTGTCCAGATGGGTATCAGAGTAACCAGCATGTAAATACTCTGGTTATCCTGCCTGCCCTTTCTGCAGTCTGTTGCATCCATAGCATTTTTCTATTATTCTGGAATATTCCAAATATCTGAAGACTATTAGAAATTAACATGACTTGGATTTTTTTTCTTTTTGAGGTTGGGTCTTGTGCTTATGCTTAACAGCTGTTAGAATCTCTTTAGTTTCTATTAGGCTGGAATATACCTCACCATCCTCTTAAGGTTAAATGAAACATAATATTTTTTCCCATACAGTGCAGATATATTATCAAACACATCTGCCACCTTTGCATCAGTTTTTAACAAATTCACCATTTCTGTTTAGTACATCTATAACAATGCAGGATTATTATTTATTCATTCTTCTTTAGAGAACAACTTTTATTTGTGGTTAATAATCAGCAACATCTTTAGCATTTTGCATTTTTAAACAGCTTTTTACACTTCATAACTTTGAAAGTTTTTTGCCTCCTACTTTTCAGTTGATCCTTTGTTATACATTGCATTTTTAATGTATTATGAATGCCTTCATATCATCATTGAATCAAGTTCACACGTACAAGAAGATGGCCTTTTTGCCATTGTTCTTCTGTATTCCTGACTGTAACCAGTGTGGCTCCACAGGGACTGCTCCTTGGGAAGTATCATTTAGCAAATGGCAGAGCACAGGATGAAGAAGTGTCAAGACTTACTCTGTGGAAAATATGATATCACTCAGATTTTTTAACCCATCAGCTAATTAAAACAAATATCTTTCATCAGTCTTGGCCAATCCTGTCATAAACATTCTTATTTAAAAGACAATGTTCAAAAACTAGAAAAAGTCATTCTTCTTGATAAAATATTGAGAGCACTTAATTCAAACTTGTTTTTTTAACACATCATTCCCTATGATCTAGAATCTGAGAATCTTTAATACTTCAAGTGTTTATGATGAGATTATTACTCTACTGAAATAACAATCATCATCATCATAATTATAATTACTTAATTATTTATATCAGTCATTATGTTTGAATGGCTGTAGAATCATTGCCAAAGAAAGATCCACACTTTCAAAAAATTATGAGTGAATATTGATGCCTTAGGATTTTCATTAATTTGTGGATTTTTATGTAGTTTCTATGTAGTTTCTTGCATTTAGAGTAGATAGCAATCTCTAACCCTGTGCTACCTGTCTTAAGGGTCAGATAATAGCTGGAACACCATGCTTGGGAAACATGTACCAGAGCTAAGACAATTAGATACCATGTTAGTCAAAACAAGAAAGCAAAGCCCAGCAACCTTGGAGAAACTCCAATAAGGGAAAGTGGCATGAAGATGATGATAAAGGATGAAATAAGGTTCTTAAGACCTCCAATTCAATTCTAGGAGAGGCGTGCCATGGGATGGTTCCAAGGGAAGTTCTGGGTATGGACATTTCTTAGATTGGATGCAACCTTTAGATATGATAATTGAGTAGTGTTATAAAATTAGTATTCTGCCATGTAGATGGAGAGCTTTCCCAGCTTCTACACCTTGTTGACATTTCTCTCTCACACACATACACACACTCTGCTGCCCAGCCTGGTGTGGTACCCTGTGTTACCCACCCAGAAGGGCAGGGGGAGCTCAGAAGAGCTCTGCTTGAAAAGAAGGGGTTTCCTTCTCTTGATCTCCTAAGGTGGGNTCCTTTCCCTTATGGCAACAATATTATTAAATTATTAATAAATTATTGAAGGAAACCTGGAAAAGCTGATACTGAATTGATCGTCCTTATCTGCACTGAACAGTTCAAATTCTGTAAAATCTGGGGTAATTTCAAGAAAGAGTTAGTCACTTTAAAATGAAACACCAGCTGGATTCAAACTTGAAAATTCAATTGCAATTTTACAATTAAACAATTGCAGAAAAAAACCCAAACACAGGCCATTTAAAGTCTCTCAGTAACTGCATTTCAGATCAGTTAATACTACAGTTAAACCTTTGTTTTCCTTACCTGAAATCTCTTATTCTATTTGAAGAGAAGACATGCTCTGATTTAAATGTTCTTATGTATTTATTCATGTTTTTTTTTTTTTTTTTTGTATTGGGAAGGCTATCTGAATGATGATATTTTCAATTTTATACTCCTTGTGCTTTTAAATATTCATCTGGTCTTTTTATATATATATTTTGGATTTTCTCACCTGTGTCTGTTTAAGTATTTTAACAGGTTACATGTGTTTCCACTTGTGTCATGTACCACAAATGCTCATTTTCACCCAGACTAAGTTCCATGGACTCCTGCAGAAAGTAGATTCTGGCCACTTACATTGTAATTATGCAAGATTTAGTAAAGGAACCAGTCCTCAGCACGGTCTCAGATAGGTGTGCCACACTAATGGCTAATATATAGAAAAAACACAAACTCATTCATGATTTGCTAATTAAAGTGAAAAAACTAACTGCAAAATAAAATAGGTTTTGTCCTGTCCAGTGTTACATCATTAATAGCTGCTAGTAATTCTATTAATGTATCATTAGGGAGAGGATCTATTCAATCCGTATTATCAAACAGAAGGCACTGCTAGTCTTAGAAAAGGGAGAGATAAAACACCTGCTGCACAGTTACAGAAGGTATTAAACACAAAGGAAAGTTAGCAGAGTCTTTTCATGGAAAATATGCTCTTGTCAACTTGATGAAGTTATCTCAAAACCAAAAACATTCAGGCTTTCTCATGTTCAGGAAAGCTAACTCTGAATTACTATGATGAGAATAAAATAAAATAAGAGCAATTTTTAAAAGAAGACAGTTAGAAACAGGAGACCAGTTACAGAACAATGTTCATGAGCAGCAGGAAAATAATTGCTCATGGTCTATAAAGCAAATCCCCAGACTATAAACTGTATAGCTGTCAATTGCTAACTAAAATTTCTTTAGTGTATGGACAACTGCAGCATGTTTCTGCCTTGGATATGGCAAATCTTACCAAGATTTAGTACTTATACCTGTGAGCTTTAATGATGGTTTCAAGAGAGAAACCCTTGAGAATGGAAACTGAAAGGACATTAATCTAGTACTGCTTCTTGCAAAACAGCATTTAAGCATCGTGGAAAAGTATAACATTTGAGTTTTCAGTTCCATCAATAAAAGAAGACTTGGTCTTCATGAAAAAGATTCTTGAATTTCTCACACCTTTAGATTTGTTAAACGTGGGAGGACAGCCTCTTTGTTTCTTGTGAACGCCAGTACTCCTACACAGAGACATGCATGTATGCTTATCCAGAAAGACTAGTGGGACATACGAACATAGAAAAAGAAGAGAGCAGAAACCAGCTCATATGAAAGAAATGATGATACAAACTATTTTCCACAGAAAACACTCTTTGGGTCAGATTAAGAAGTCCTGAAACAGCAAGGGTAATAGAATTGATTTGGTAGGAATGTCTGGTTAATTTTTCACAAGGCGTAGAGTCCTCAAAAATCAATAACTTTCTGCTGTATCTTTATTCTTCTGAATGAACAGTGTCTGTCTAAGAAACTTGATTCCTAAGCTCAGCTAGGTTCATAAA
Source organism: Sclerurus mexicanus (assembly GCA_013396755.1). Taxonomy (NCBI): domain Eukaryota; kingdom Metazoa; phylum Chordata; class Aves; order Passeriformes; family Furnariidae; genus Sclerurus; species Sclerurus mexicanus. The sequence goes on from VWZF01001121.1 coordinate 2,262,579, forward strand.
ACATTCACAGACATACACAGCACAAAAGAAACAGAAGCTTTCCCAAGCAGCAGTGAGCATTTAACCCCAAGGTAGGACAAAGTGTATTATTCTTCCTTGATAGAGTATCGCCCTTGCACAGATATAATTTCTCTCTCTCTCCTTTTTATTTTTTTTAGCGCCATAATTTTCTTTTAATTTGTTGGCAATACACAGGCATCTACTAGGAAATTCTTTAAAATTTCCCTTTTCCCCATCAATATTATATTTAGTCTATCACATTTTATATTATTAAAGCATACAAAAGAAAAATTACTACTTTTACAAATGGTAGAAGTAGGGATTCACAAGGCATTTCTGCTACAGCAGGCTAGCAACTGCTCTTTGAAGAAGGGAAAACACCCAGAAGGACAACAAAATAAAGAAATTGTGAGAAATCAATATAAAAGCACAGAATTTTACCTAGAGGAGACTGGAGCAAACTTCACCTTGAATAACACTCTGTGAAACCTAGCTGTGCTATGTTTATATTAGCTACTAAGTTAATCTTTCTGCATGTGATGTATTTAGGTCCATTGATTATAGAGCATCTAGGGAAATGAATCTCTTGAGATAAGCACCTGCATTTACCTGTCTGAAACTAAACTGTGGAAATACCTTTCATCTTTTTTGAACAATGCGCTGACAATGACTATAGAGCCATATTACAAAACTCCTGATCTCAGTTATAATTTTCCAAGTGTATTAAATTTGCCTTTGCATCATATAGTTTACTCTCTACTAAGCTGATCTCCAAGAAGATTTTATGTCATGCCAGGTAGGCATACAAAGTAATCAAGGCTTATAACCTGAGCAGGAACTTCTTCAGCTTGTATGAAAGTCCAAGTACCAAGAGTTTCATCCTAAGCAGGACCCTTCCTTAAACACATGAAAGTCAGTCAGGCAATAGTCACATTGAGAAAAATCTTTTCTCACAGTTAGGCAGCACAGTGTACCAGCTCATGTTCATGCACAGGACATTAAACTGACTTTGCATCCTACTGCAATCATTGGAGAAAAACCCTCCCACAGATAAGCCATTCTGATACATTTTTATTTCATCATGCTGGAGCTAATATTCCATGGCCGTTTTTAATTCTGGTGCTTCAGACAAGTGTTAAATATTTCACTGATTGTGGAAAAAACCTTTGAATTCTGACTTCTTAATGGGAGCATGATGGAAACAGCTTGATATTCAAGGGTATTAAATTCCCTGTGTAATTAAATGAATTAGGTCCTAGCTATCTAATTTCTCCCCGGAAAGATCTCTGACCTCCATAGGTCTGCAATAAATATGACTTTGGGTTTAGGGTTAAAACTGTCACAAGTTTCACCTTAAGTTTCAAGACAGAATGAAACCAAGACCTGTCAAAACACACAAAGTTTCCCTTCATTTAATATCAATTCCTTAAGCTTGTGGTTTTAATGAGAATGCATACATTAGCCTGGAATTAGAAAAAGAGTGTCCATACTTTTGCCCTTCTATACATTCTGCTGCTTTTTGTTCTTAGAGCAAAATTCATGTTATGCTAAGGTTACATTGCAAACATTTTGCAGAAAATTACTGAAAATAACCAGAGTATATATATATAAGAAGTATAGTATCGTATTTTTATTGCTGTATGTATTTTTCTCAGCTTTTTTTCCCAAGTACCATTTGAAATCTTTTTGTGTGAGAGGTTGTGTCTTTGAATTTCAAATAAGGGAGGAAAATGCATTTTCAATCTCTAATTTGCTCATAACCACTGTCATTGAACAAAGACAAAGCTCGTTTTTAAACCATGATGTATAATAATAATAGGACTGATAATAACATATGCTGAATGCATAAGAAAAATGCCAACGACTTGAAGATTAAGGCTTTCTCTTGACTTCATGGGAAAGATTTCAGGGCTGGTATATCAACAGAAGCATGGTCAGTGAGAAAACTTCTTACCAAAGAAAATGTTTCATTTTAGCAGCTTTTTCTCTTTATTGGGTGTTTTGTTTCAGAGTAGCAAAATGTTTATGGATAATATTTTGGTTTAAGAGTATAAAAAAAGAAATGGATTCCTTTAACTTGCCCAATGAGACATGCTCAATTAATCTTTTTCTTTGCTCAAGTAAATTGCTTTTCGTTTATTTTATTTTCTAAAAGAAAGAGCATGTTGAGTGTAGAAGTCAAATGACATGGGAAAAATCAACTTTTTTTGGTTCATCAAAGGTCAGCACATCCTGAACTTGGAAATTAATGGCTACCCTTCCTCCTCTTCCATCCTTCCTCCCTTCTCTTCCCCTGATCCTCTCCTTTCCAAATACTCTATAGTCCTGTCACTCATGTCTTATCTTCTGTTTGCTCATCAACAGTAAACAAGAATCATTCTCTGAATCTTTTTCAAGTGGAAGGTAGTGATGCTTCAGAATGGTGGATGAGGTACGATACAAGAAAAGAAAAAAAAATTCACCCAAATTAACCTTTAGCCAGTGCTCCAGCTTAGCAGTTACTGTAAGAAGAGCTACTGTAAGAAGAGCTGCAGTTTTTAGAGCATCAGCTGTTGGCCCCATGGAGGCCAGTGTTAAAACTAGTGTCAGTATTTCACCTTGCTTTTATGGCCAAATAGGAAATATACCAAAACTGTTTTACCTTCACATGGAAATGACCTCTCAAGACTTCTGAAGGTTTTTTTGGTAGAAAAACCAAAATAGTGTTTTACTTGGGAATCCATTGTATAGGTTAACTTGTTCCTTTCAAGAAATGTGAAAAATTAAGGCTTCTGCCAGTATTTGCAGGCTGTTGTTATCTATTAAGAGTCTTCTGCAAACTAAGTGGCATACAAACTCCAGATGGAACATAGGAGTAGTAGGAACTTGCGGTAGTTCTCCCTGTTGCCCTTTATGTTCCACCAAGAATAAATTTCTAGCTGAGGTAAGGCACATTGCTGGACTGAGGAGAGGACATTCAGTGCTTCATTGCTGCAGTTTTGACCAAAGGAGTTTTTCTGGAGCACCCAAGAAATCCTTTAAACACATCAGGGCCAGAAATGTGAGTGAGTACCTGACACACCACAGACAATATTATGAAATTGTTCTTGTTGACAGTGCCAGTTTATAAATATTTTTATTCCTTTCAGCTGCACACAATGTCAGAGGGTCTCTTAGTCAACATGATACCAGTGACAGCTGAGGGACCAGTTTGGAGGCAGCTGCTTTAAAAAACTCAGCCTCTGGGAATTCCTGTAGTTACGTTCATAAATGGATCAACTCTATCATTTAGAAGTTCCCAGATGCAGTGAGAGTTAATGTAATTGTAAAGGACAGCTACACAAATGAATATCTGAAGAACAATGGAAACAGCCCATGGGAGTGAAAGAGCTGGTACAAGATTAGACTTGAACTAAATGCCAAGACAGGACAAAGGAAAAATATACTCCAAATGCACTCTGTGATAAAATACTGATCAAGAATATACCCCTAAAAATGGTTTGGATTATTACCTCTGATAAATCAAGCTGGTCTTCATGTTTATGAGCCTCAGCTTCCTACAGTTTCTATAGCAAATACTGAATAAACACTATAAGTGTATGAGTTTACTATTATTATTGTAATATTTCTAAAATGCAACCCATTCTTGTTTTTATTACACTTCTAGATCAGAAAAAGTAAAAATAACAGGGGTTTTATGATTTGCAGCACCCAGGCTTGTAGGAGATAAGTTACTACAGACTCCTGATCTCCAGTTATATATTAATTTATTATAGTTAATAACTATACTGATGAAAATAGTGTTCATGAAGCTAAGACCTGAATATTAGCAATATTGTGCAGACAGAGGTCAATCAGAGTTCTCACAGCCCCTTTCAGTGCACCTTAATCCGTACTTAATCCCCTGGCTATTACGGGCCCACAGTTTTCACACATTGCTTTGCCAACATACATCAATCCTGGTCTGTGAAGTGTCCCCTGTTATTCGTGTTCCACACCTTCCATTCTTAATGGTATAGTGAAATCTGTAATGTGGATAAACTGCACCTAGGGGGATCAGACTGCAGCCATTAAAATTATTTTCACTGCATCCTCATGCAGAGCTGGAGAACTAATCTACAGAGATAAAGGGCATCTAGCTGGTTTACCACTTTAGTCTCCACTTTTAGCTTTGATTTTGTTATTTGTGTGCTCTGTAACTTTCATATATTTTCTAGACCCTTGAGCATTCATAAGGTCTTGGCAACATAACTGTATTCAAATGTACTGTGTCTGGCTGATAGCTCTGAAGTGTTCAGAGCATATCTTCATTATCTGAACTGGAATTACTTGACTTGTTGTAGCACAGATTATATTGATATGAAATAGGCTATTATACACTAGGAATGCAGCATTTAAAAAATCTTGTGGAATGGACGTAATGCTTACTAGCTTTGTATTGATTTCTCCAAGCAGGAATTATGATCAAAAACTAATTTCAAGCTGAGTTAAGTTTCAGTAAGATTGAATAAAATTTTCTGTTGGTTCAATTACTACACATCAAAGAGTGAGATAGGATTCAAAGAATGGCAGCTTGTTTGGAATGATTTCTAGATCACTGAGATTCACTTAAAAAGAGCTGCTGGGATTTACCAATACGCATTCCAAAAAGCCTCAAAGCTGGTGCACCACTTTAAAATGATTCCTTTGCTCCTTATAGTTAGGAACTTTGATTGTCATTGCTTCTTGCTGGTGGAATAGATGGAATAATACATATATTAAGTCCTTTTCTTTGCATGTCTGTATTCTTTCTTCTACATAAGAATCAAGAGATTTTAAATATATGGAATGTCTAAATTAAAAGAGGCAATTAAAAAAGAAAAAGTGTAATTTTTCTCATGGTTGAAGTCTGGCAATGAATTCCATGGCTTCAATATATCCTTAAGGGATACTGAGTGTGAGGAACAAACACCTCTGGAGACAGGTTTTGAAACATTGTATAAATCATGATCTGTAAACAGTAGACGTAAACTGTTTCGATGGTTCACTGAAAAATGTTTCAATGGCCATTTGGTATAAGAAATGCTATTTTCCTCCCTTTCTATTTGTCTTGGATGAAACATGTAAGGACTGGGACATTGATTAGTGATTTGGGAGAACTGGCAAGAAGAAAGCAAAGAGAAAAAGGTATTGCAAAGGAACTGCAGTCTCTCACAGTCACCTCAAGAGACAAGCTATGAACCATTTGTCTTTGTCATTTTTCCATCAGTTATCTCCAGATATCTGCAATAGCATGATCTTATTGTCAACAAATATCAGCATATAATGTATAGCATAGGCTTATGAGCACAAAACCCTGTAATGGCTAGACAGAGTTGCTCTTGGTACAGAAATGTTCAGGGCAAAATCTGCAATTACATGACTGTAATTGTATCACAAAAGATGTACTAAATGTAATATATTTCCTCAATGAATTTCTCCTTTGGGCCAAATTCATTTATTCTTCTGAGGTAGAGGCAGCACACCCACAGTTTTGATTCCTACTGTAAATGAGGCTACTGCTAGTCAGAACATGCCAATCTTTTATCAATAATATTTTAATTTCACAGGTCCCAAGAAGCCACGACTCTTTTCCAGTCTTTAGATGATTTAAAGTTGCCTCTACAGAAGGATAATTATATACATCTAAATCCTACATATGAAAATGCTTGTGCTCTTAACTATATTTAAGATCTCATTTTTTTCTATGGTTTCCTGGGGGGGGGGATGTTGGGTGGGTGGTGCTGATTTCCTCTCTGGGGTCCAGGAATAGCACTTATGGAAATGGTTCTAAGAGTCACCAGGGGAAGTTCAGATTGGCTATTAGGAAGAATTCCTTTACTGACAGTGAGGTGAAACCCTGCAACAGGCTTCCTAGAGAAGCAATTGATGCTTTGAGCCTGTCAGTATTTAAGAAGCATTTGAACAATGCCCTTAGCAACATGCTTTAACCTTCCACCAGCCTAGAACTAGTCAGGCAGTTGGACTAGATGATCATTATAGGCCCCTTCCAACTGAAATATTTTAGTCTAGTTTAGTATTTTCTATGGATCTGTTGAAAATATTCATATTATATGCATATCTAAGTATTAAAAATATGTTTATGTGGATGAAATTATTTATAAATATTATTGACTGAAACCTTCTATTTTGCTTAAGTACATAAAAGTTAAAAAGTCAAAAACATCAAGGCAAGGTTTTTTATATTCCCTGTCAGACAACTTATTCTTTCTTTCCTAGGGACATATGTATCTTTAGCTTTTTTTTTTTTCCCCATGGAAACTCAGTGAGTGAAAGCTGACCAAGAGAGGTAAAAGTGTTAAAAAACCCCAAACGAACAGCAACAAAAAGCCCCAACTAATAAAAACAACACCAAAAAAGCCCTACCCCACAACAAACCACGTAACTAAACCCCGGGAAACAGCAAATAACAGTCTATAAAAATTAGTGAGATGGGGGAAAGGTATTGAAGAAATTAACCATGATGTTTTTACAACATCTCTTTGTGTTATTGCAAGTCAGCTTTCTGTACAGTTGTTGCTATTGAACTGATCCAAGGGAAAAGTGAAAACAGGCCAGAAGAGACCACTGCAGAATCTAATAGGATTACCTCTGCACTCAGAATGCAATTCTACATCAATATTCCTTGACACAAAACCTTGTGCACTGTTTACTGAACTGAGAGGAAAGTACGATTACTCTGAGGACCTGGAAATTTTAGGAGGGACTGAAATTAATAAAATTAAGATTGTTAGAAATTGTTTCTAGCCACAAAAGAATAGGAAGGAATAGTGAGAACAAACCCCTCTCCCAAGCCATCTGTAGGCACTGTAATATGACATTGTGAATTACATGTATAAGGCACTATGAAATAATTGCCTGCTTTTATGGGAATTGAATTCACTGACCTTGGAGGTTCTTGTGAGTCTATATTTGATGTCTGTCTTTTGATCACAACAGTAGGAAGGGTGCTAATGCCTTCAGACCTTATCTGTGACTAAAACTTCATTTATCTTCATTACACAATCATCTAAACATATAATTTGATTTTTTATTTTTTTTTTACTTCTCTGTGGACTGATTTTTTACCTTTCATCTCCTTGTTTGTTTGGGTTTTTTTAATTTGTGCTTTAAAAAAATGTTTTCTAACAATTCCATGTTTTTCACACAAGATTTTCATGTTTTCTAATTAAAAGTAAAATTTAATTTTAATATTGAGTCAAGATTCTAAACTCGCATAGACAAAGCAGATTCAAAATCAGACATAAGATATTTTCTCATGCCTGTTTTAACATGGGGTATTATGATAACGGGGGCACTTGGCAAATCTAGAAATTTTATGTACAGCTATTTTAACCAAGTCTGAAACACAGAAGTAATATGATATGATGGAAGGATTTTACCTTGCAACTTTGCTATGTCATGTCAGTAGCACAGTAGCAACTAAGTAAATATGGATACTTAATGGAGTATATTGCTAGAGCATTATACATCAAATTAATGGCCCTATTTATAACTTGCATTTAATTTTCAATCATCTTGTCTTAAGACCGGAGGCTAATTTTTTAAGTTGTTATGGAGTGGGTTTTTTTCACCTTCCTCTCTCAGTCCCAAGATTAAACACCACATTTTGAGCTGGCATAAATTGTTATCACCCTTCTGAAGGCAATGAAACAATTCCAATTTACACTACCAGAATAGTTATCCAAACAAAATGAAGAACCTGATCCCTAAAGGGAAGCAGGTGCACAGCTTCTCTGACTACAGCTATAGCTGAGAGTGTGAGAACATTTTAGGATTTAGGCAAAGGTGGCTTATTTGTACAACTACCTTCTGTAATTAGTTGTGAATTTTTATTTCCAAGTTAAGGGAAGCTATTCTTGTTGAATCATATGGAAGTTACCAGGCTGTAAAAGATAGGGTACTAGTAATTAAAAATAAACCAATTACCTATACTGACAGCAAAAAACAACAAAAAAAAAACCCACAGCCAACCAGCCAAACAAACAAAAAACCCCAAACAACCAAAAAAAAACCAACCCCCCCCCCCCAAAATCCTGAGTTTTAAACTCAAGAAAAGTGTTCATGTGCAATATTCACATTATGTATGAACTTAAATAGCTATGCCTAGCAGCAATACAATTTAATAATTCATTATATCATACTATTACATTCCTATTTTCTTCCAACTGCAAAGGTCTAGGCATCAGTACTGCAAATACAATGTGATATAAATGATCAACAATTTTTCATAAGTAATAAAAAAGCACACAACAAGAACAGCTCCGTTCTCTTACTTGACTTCATATACTTTGTCCCTTCACATAACCTTACCAAATAATCAAAATGGGTTTATAAGCTCTTAATGATGGCATGAAATCCCAGGGTCATTTATCTACAATCAAACAATGTGACCTTTACATAACCTTGAAGTCCTGACAGTCACAATGACTGCAGATCAGCTTACGGCATCACTGCACCACAGTAGCAGATGTTTGCAATTGTACTTGTTCCACCACCTCTCTAATGATGTGCAATTGTCTTGAGGGAAAAGCAAAAAGCCAACTTAATTTAAGGATCGAAAAAGTGTTTGCTTCAACAAATTAAGAGAAGATAGAGAAAGCAGACAGTATGTGGTCTCTAAATAAGGCAGACCTTTAGGGATGCATTAGTCTGACTATATCTTTCATTAAGCTTACGAAAAAATAGAGCTGCCAAAAGTACATAATAATATGAATTTGTGTATCTATTCATGCTTTGGCTGTTTCATCTCAATCAATATTAACTTAATATTAGCTCAACATAAATCTAGCTGCTATTCTCAAAAGTGTTTCACATCCACTTTCCTACAATGAAGGATGCTTTCATTTTATGCTTCACATAGCACAAAGGGATGCATTTGCATCCTACCTTCCTTGTTTCACCTCACCTTCCAACATTGTTATCATTTTGATGACATCTGTTTCCAGTGATACAGTCTATAACTGTGCTCATGGACCAGACACAAATGAAAAGACATTGTTAACAACATTTTGTTACCAACTTCTAAGAAATGGAAGGAGTGATGGGGAAAGTAAAAAGAAAACCTTCTTTAAATACTTTCAGTAGCATTTTTTGATTTTAAAATTATTGAAAGGTTGTTTCGTCAAGAAACCATTTGCTGTATGGTGTAGTAAAATATCTGTTTATAGACTTACATTCTGATATAATTTAAATTTAGTGCTTTTAGATTTGTATTTCAGTTTTCCCTCTTGTGGCCAACTTTCCTCCAGTCTGTTATCATATTAGGGCCATTTGAGAACCAGATTAATAATTTCATATATTCCTATATTTTGATTTCTTATCAGCTGTAACTCAGCATTTGTTAGTGTCATTTTTTTAAAGACTTTAAATATAGATGTTTGTTATTCTGAAAATCTTAGAACCACTACAGAAACTAACAGAACTTTGAAAACAGACATCCTTTTTCACAAGCCTCACAAATTCAATAACCTTCTCTATCTCCTGTCCAGAGCATAAACCTGCAAAGCAGCAAATGCCCTAAATTCCACACAACAGCATTTCACCCATGTGGGTCTCTGAGGACTGGAAATTCCATGTGAAGCTTTCCGTTACTCAGAGATATTTCTTTCTGCAATTTCTCACTTGGAATTTTCTGCCTTTTTTTTGTTTGTATTTTTTTTTTTAATACTAAAAGTCAAACCAATGTTTGAGAAAGAACAGGTGTTGATAAGATTTACAAATGCAAAAACTGTTGACATGCTTTCTCAGCTTGTACCTCAAATATGAAATGTCCTTCTACCAACGGGTCTACACAACTCCTTCCCACCCCTAATTCCAACAAAAGCATATATTTAACACACACATCCACATGCACTCACATACAAATCTATGTTTCAATTATTATTGTCCAAGTCTCTTTCAAATTTTGTGTTCCAGGTGGGAAAAGCTATGAAAGAGTAGTTTAGCTAGACCCCTCCAGACACTGAATTAGCATCAGGATACCAAGTAAAAGCTGCATCATCTCCTCTGTCTCACCGCCACCTCTTCACAATGACAAAATTACTCCTTCAAAATACCTTTTTATACTTAATATATTTAACTCATGAGAGCAAGAAATTAGAAGGCCTTACTGTGCCCCAGAAAATAGTTCTGCCAATGGTATAACCTCTTAGAACACCAGACATTGACCTAAAATGACAGTTATCCTAGGAACTAGACTTCACTGTCTGCTATAGAGAATGGCAAAAAGGCTATATTGTAATTGCTGGTCTAACCAGGGAATGGAAAAAGGGTACGATGGGACTTTTTCCTAACTGCAAATCTAGAAATGGGCCTCTGTCATATTATTGGTTTAATAAAGTTAGACTTAACCATATTACAATTCTAACATAGCAAGGAAAGCACTTCAATCAGCACAGTTAAAATTTCTCATTACTAGTAGGTACACAGAAATATCCTTCCTACAGACTGACTGAGATTCTTGAAATACCTATAGCACAGCATTCAGGACTCCGCGTAAATATTTCTTGTGTTATAGCTCGTTCACAAAAGCAGCCTTCTCTAACAATAAGTCATCAAGGACATCAGTTTCTTCTTTCAGTGGCAAAACAGACTCCTTCTTCCAGTAACACATAATTCAATACACTGATAAAGCTGATCCAATGCATTTGATTTTTTACCTGTGCCAGACTCAGACAGATAATTTATAAAGCAAGCCTATGGTTGCAAAAAAGAACACTGCATTCTCATTTGTCTTTACACTGTTGGAACATTTGAGTGTTGCAGTGAGTTCATGAATAGCCCAGCATTTCCTCACAGTGTACATTGTGTGTTAAGGTATCAACCCATAAATATGACAGGACATGTGAGATGACTATTAGAAGGCATGTTCAGCAGGACTGGTCAGAGAATAAGATTTCTCCTGAGGTTTACATCTCTAATTTCCATTGAACTACCAGAGACAGCTATGAACAAATGACACAAATAAGCAGAGAAGGTCCCACAGGTACATGGAATGCTGTTGTTTTCGAGGGGTATTTAACTTCCTTCAAATTTAAGGGCAACAAATCAGTCAAAGTCCATATTTTCATCAGCATTATCTAATCTCAGCAGTTTAGTCTTGTGGATGCTGATATGCCAGAAAAAAAAAAAAATTCCTCTTTGGGCTCAAGGTGCTCATCAGCCATCTGGAACTGCTTCCCCAGTCTCATCCATTATGTAAATGAGATGTAGTATTCGTTATCTTTCATCTACTGATACTAATACATTAATATGGATGTTACAGCTTAAACCCCTGAGAAGGAATTGGTTTCATATCACTCACTGGCTTGAGATCACATCCCATTACTTTTAATGGTCCTGTGGCATTTAAGGTCACTTGATTTTTAATAAAGCAGATTTCTGTGATGTCAGTAAAATGGTAGCTACCCCTCCTCATTTCCTTATCTTTTTTTTTTTCTCTTCCCCAGAAATGATAGTATTTCAGACCATTGCACATCTAATTTGTTCTATGAAACTAGTTTCTTCATTTACCTTCATGTCTTTTTACTGTTTCAGAATAAAATAGCTGAAAAGTTCTTTCTTTATCCTTAGGATAAAGATGGGGTGAAAGTCTCAGGGAAATTGTTAACAGAACTAGTAAGAAGATATAGACAGGAGCTGAATAACAGTTCTTTTCAATGTTTCATATATCTTTGATTTTTGATACGTTAAATGAGACAAATTCAATCTGGTTATATGACACCTGTGTAATCAGTCCTTAGTCGCTCAAGTGAGCAAGTTGAAATCAATGAGTAAATAAGCATTATAGATGTGTCCTTGAAAGAAATAGTTTGAAAGTGCAGCAAACTCAACTGAGTCACATTTATAGCTATGAAATACCATCTGGGATTGAGTGCTGTCAGAATAGGACAGCATACTTTGATGGAAACAGTAGGAGTATTCAATTCCAGTACCATTTACCTTTTAAATGAATACTCACTACATGCCAGGGATTTAACATGCTTGCTCAGTATTCCAAATCACCTATACTGTAAAAAGTATGAAGTGTAATTAAAATCTGTCATTTAGCACAGATAATTTAAATATGATTCTTCTGTATTAAAAAGCTGCTTGCCAAAATCAGGGTGGAAATGAACTTTAAATGCAATATGAGCTTTCACTGAGGTTTATGAAGAGAACTATTTGACTAGAAAATATAACCAAATTGGTTTTTTAAGTTATGGAAATGTATTGCAATCAGTCAAGAAAAGTAAAACATGCAGCTGCATTGAATACATGCATGTTATTAATAAATAATTTCAAAACTCTGCTTTTTTTCTTGATTACTTGAGCAACCCCGGGGTCTTGAACAGAAGACAACCAAGTGGAATTCCAGCAACTATTCCTTTGAATATAATGGGCTTCATGGAAAGTAATAGTTCATAATTTTTAGTATTATATGAGGGTACAGCATAAGTTGCCTTTAATAAAAATACAAAAATAAGTTTAAAAATGAAAGAATTAGTTGGCTCACAATTTGGCCATGTTGAGGTTGGTTCATCAGATCATAAATGATAAGATGCAATAATATGCAGTTTGAGATTTGCTACAAATATTATTTTACATGTATAAGCATATTATTTTCATATTTTGGACTATTATTCCATTTTCTTATTATATATCTGTATTTACCATCTTGAAACAAATCATATTATTTTGCTTGAAAGTGAAATTGAGATAAAAACATATTTTTTCATTATCTATTTTATCATAAACAATATTAGCAGACATTCATTTCCATTTTAAACTTGAACCCAAAATAAGAATGATGGATAGAAACTGTGTTTCTGCAAGAAGTTATCGCCTTTCACATACTGGAAGAACAAATTCTCTTCACTGATACCAGCAACTGTAAACAAACTACGATGTATTATTCTGTAGGACTAGCTCTAATATGCCCAGTATCTGACTAAAGGATGGATTAGTACTAGCCTTTTTTGCATATTCAGCATCTGTGTTTTTCTTTACACCAAGCTTCAGTTTAGCAGGGACAGAGAGATGTCAGGAAACAGTATTTATTCTTGTTTGGTGAAAAGAGGTTTTCTTGAATTTTAGCTCTGCTATTCTTTAACTGCTTTTTCACATTATTTCTGCACATTGTTATTTTCACACTTTCTGAATTCAGTCACAGGGGTGGCATTTAGCTTCATGGCTAAACTATCAAACCCACTATTGTTCTATACTCAGCACATCCTATTTGGAGTTTGTTTGTGTGGTACTATATGACATGCACTTGCTGCTTGCAGCAATACCTAATTACGAGCACAGTTCTCCTCCAGCAGAGTGCTGGAGACTTTTGAACAAATTATCCTTTAACACTGATATCAAATGAGCTTGCAATATTTAAAGCAGATTTATCTTTGAGTTTTGCAAGGGAAAAATTATGTTGTTTCTATTGCTTCTGTTTACTGTGTTGTTATTCACTGATGCTAAATGTCAGGTATGAAGAGTCAACAGAACCAGTTAATAGTTTAGTTAGAATTGCAAAGATACCTTATAATTGCACTCTTATTTCAGTCAGCTGTGAAAGTCTGCTACAGATCCAAATAAAAGAAGAAATAAATTAAAACTAAATTATTTTGAAATACTTTGTTTAAATCTGTCATGTTGAACTTAAAGTATATTGATTAATTCTCAACTAGAATATCTTATAGAACAATACACGCATAGAAACAAAAGATTACCAAATATCATGGCACAGCTGGAAAGAAACAGGCTAGTAACACATTGGTTTCAAAACAGGTTAATTTGCTCTGAACGAAACTAATAGCCTTGAATGTCTTCAGCAAGTGCAGTTTGCAAAGTCAGATTAATCTCACCAAATTCAAGCTTGAATTGTACTTATGCAAAAAGAGTTAATATTTGTTAACTCAGATTCAGCTTGTAAGTTAGATATAGAATCCAAATATTTGAGACCTGGGACATTATTTCAGTTTTGCAAAAGTAACTACTTTTGCATTCTGCACTATGGTGTAAGATAGATTGCACCCATGCCAGTAAATTTGGTGAATACACGAAATAAAAGCATCACTTTGTGTATCTGAGTTGTGTATCCCCAGTTTTCCATCTGCTTACAGTGCAGGATGGGCTATTTTGTTCTATATTAATAGAGGATCAAGTATCAGCATCCTCCTAATCTTGAGCATTCTCCATGCCAAAATGTGGGCTTTCCTCCAAGCAATGTGGGTGCTGAACAAGTGCAGACTTGCTAATGGACTTGGAGTTCTGCTCGAAAGCCATGTAGACCATCAGAAGCAGGCTGCTTTGGTTCCTCAGGTAAGTGCATTAGTATTATATACTTTTTCATACTTATATATTTTTTTTTTTGTTCTGTCAGGTTATAAACATTATCCTTCAGTGATGTGGGAGGCATTACACAATCTACGCTTCCAGGTCATGGTATGATTTTAATTATCTGTGTTAACAGATTTGAGTGAAGATAAACAATTTTTCAACTCATTTTATAGATGAGTTTTTTATCCATTTAGGAAGGATTAATGAAGGACAATTTTATAACAGGAACATGAAAGAGCTTGGCAATTCTAAAACAGACTTAAAATTTTATAAAAATCCAAGTTTTGTTTCCATATGAACAATGATGGTGTGACTGTTCAATTTAAAAATGAAAAGATCCAAGTAGGGGATGAAGATCTCTGAAGAATTGTTCTTAATTGCTGGTTCTTCTAAAGAATGAGAACATAGCAAAAATGGCTTGTGAAAGAAGCAAATCCTGAAGAATGTCTTAACCTCTGCTCGCAAGCTGAGGAGATCAGTTTCGAATGAAAAAAAAGCTGCCTGTCTGCTGAGCAGCTTAGGGGCAGATCCTGAAAAACTGTCAGAGAATACACATTGAAGAAACCTCCCTGAAATAACACTGAAGCCTTTCTGGATGGATGGGACAGGGACGATTCTATATATTCACACCTGTCAGTCAGCTCAGAACAGTGCTGCGCCCGAGCGCTATGTGTGATAAATGCATTGCTATTATGTTAAAAAAGGTCTCTACTCTCTGAGAAAATGGGTCTCTAACTTGTGTTTCACCTCATCTTGCTTTTCTAACTTAAGTACAGATTCTTAATGAGGTTGACATATGTTGCAATTGCTGCACTTGCTACTAATAACAAGCCCTAAATCTTTCTGATCTTTCTCCAACGAACAAATTTTAAAGAAACTACTGGGAAACAACTCATAGCTCATAGACTCAAACTTCTGTATAGAGAAGGACAGGGCTGGCTTTTTTTTTTCAGTGAAAATAGCAATTCAAAGTCATTTTTTGAACACTCATCTGGGACTGGTAAGTCTCATTACAAAAACACAGATGTAGGCACTGGAAATTAATGTTCTGACTTTGTCACCTTCTGGAATGGAATTAAACTAGTGCCCTGAAGACTGCTCTCTGCAAACCTAGTCTGTTTTCTTCTTTGCTAGTTTGTTTCTTCCCTCTTCAATATCCACGCAGCATAAAAATAAAACATCCCTGTTTCTGCAGTGCTGAAATCCACTGGTGTTCCTTCTTTCAGAGAGCAGGAGGAGGCAAATATCTGGGTCTCTAGAAATCTCTGGTAGGCACACCAGTTTACTCCTTGCTACCTTTTGTTCAAACAAAGCCATATATTGAATACAAAGGCAATTCTAAATGTCTTCATTCTGTTAATCAACATCAGTACACATCACAGCAGTTTCAGCAAATTGTTTTTTCGGTACATGACTCATTACTGCAGGTGAGCAGTGCCTAAGAATGTACTATCAGGACTGCCCCTAGACAGACAGCTGCGGAGAAGCCTCTACTTTGAAAAAACCTCATTCCTATTCTCTTTCTTTGCAAACAGTTCTAAATTGAAGATTATTAGCTGCATAAAATCCAGACAGGGAATTTCAAGCTGCTGACATTGTGGCATTGAATATACAGAGCTCAGCAGCAAGACGCCAGCAGCAATCTGAAACAACCTTCACTTAGACCCCCCATCTAATAACTACAGATTCAGAGCATCATTGGATGTGCAGCCTCCCAAGGTTATTGAATAACAATCCTATTTCTGCTAATAGTAGATGCTCCTAGTTCTCTTATAATTAGTCACTGTGGAGTTTTTATAAAGGGTATTGAGTTGAAAGTTATTGCTGTGAAGGAAAACACACACACGCACACACGCAGAACAGAGGACATTATTCTTCTACCACTCATTAGCAATAGTCACAGTTACCTCTGGCACTTTCTGTATACATTGAGGGCCTTTTATGCTCTGCATCCTCTGAGTGATTATTGTGCTGGGAGAAGCTGGCACCTGGACATCTGCAGCTCCCCTAAAGCCAGTTAAGACAGTTAAGTCAGTTCCCTAGGCAATGGCCACCTAACTTAAATGCAACAGATATTCCTGGATCTAGCATGAATTTAACATTAAATCTTTCCTCCAGCAGACAATATGACAGCGCTCCCCACTGTGGGTGAGTGAGCCTGTTCTCTCCGTATTGTAAACTGTGAATGGCTGGAGAGCAGAGGTCCTCCTTAATCGATGGTCATCTTTATAATTTTTGTGGTTTTAAATAGAAGTTTCATAACTTTGCCTGGTGATTCAACAATGGTATGGTCAGCAGGCTGGCATGGCATCAGATTGATGCCATAAACATCAGTCTGTCTCACACTTCACAACTAAAGGTCAAAGGAATGAGGCGTGAATAGGTAAACAGGCTCATCAATAATAATATATTTTATTTTCCAGACTGGTGAGCCGTAAGTTAGATTGTTAGCACTCTGTGATGTTTGGATGCTGGCAGGTTTTAATACCCATAAAGGCAGCTGTATCTGCAACATGGGAAACTTAAATTTTAGTGTAAATATTAGATAAATGAATACTGCAATGACAGATTCCAGAGTGCTTTCACCATAATAAGCACTGAATGCCCTAACCAAAATAGCACAGACTGGGTTTGGGTCCCAACTGGTCTATCCTTTCACTGCTGAAGAAATGTAGAGCCCAATTCTGGCACTCTGCAGAAATCTGACAAAATAGAATTGCCTGAAGGGAGTGCACGTGTATGTGCAGTGCTGCAGTGATAAGAGTGCTCTGCACTGTCTCCGGGATGTGTACTTGCTTCGAATGTTCAGATCCATGCAAACACATCAGCATCCATCTGCCACTGCCCTTGCCTTCACCAGTGACTGCATAATTTGCATTTTAATGCAGAGGTTCTCTGCAGAGTTTGCCTGAAAAGCACATTTGTGAAAATGAGTTCAGTTACTCTCTCTTCTTGGTCCTTCCAAAGTCTCAGAGAGAACCATAAAGTAAAATTTCTGTCTGAATATCAGGAAACACAAGCACTTTTTTCCAGTCAGGTAAGGCTCAGTGTTTTCAACATTTTCGGTTTGCAAAGGTCTGTGTCATGTGAATAACCATGAAGTTATCCAAACACAAAGGATGGATCGCTCTGTAATAATATAATTTGTTTTCTAAAACAGACAGAAAGCATCATACATTTTTTCCAGGAGATAACTAAAGCTTCTTTTCCTGTGGTATTTCATTATTAACAAGATTTCTCCCCTAAACCACAAAAATTAAACTATTTGTATACTGCAAAATTCACAGCTCATATTTTGCTAAGCTAAACAAGTATAATTCTCAAAAAAAAAAATACTCTTAAAGTCACTCTTACAACCAATATATTTCTGTCATTTGAGACCCAAATTTTTCTCATTGCCCAAATCTATGTTTTCACTTCAAAGGCTGTTATTTTGAATTCAGTCCCAGCACACTCAGCTATTGTTTCCCCTATTGCACTGCTATCAGATGTTCTGCAGGTTGACAGTTATTTCCGTGTGCCAAGAGAAAATGAAGTCAGCATTTACATGTGTTATTTCCACGACTGGCATTCATGATATTATCCTAATCAGTGTATCATTCAGCGGTCCTCTCACCTCATGTTCAGGCTTGGTTTAAGATACATTTTGAAAGCACAAAATCAGTGCGTGTGACATTCTGTTCTTTATCTATTCCAGTACAGAAATAATTTTAAAAGTTACATATTGCTGAGGCTACTTCCGATTCATTAAACTAATGTTCTGCTCCTGGTAAGTGACCTGTGTCCTATGAAAGGATATGAAAAGTTAGAAGAAGTTAGACCTGAAAATTTTTTACTTTTTCCAGTGACACTGGAAAGATAAAATTTGTGCATGAAACGTGAGGAAAATTTATTGCTAGTATGTAACAGTACTTCTGTATTAAAAAAAAAAAATTACTTTGTATTTCATCTTCTTAATGTCTCTAGATTATTTCATCTTTTTTTAATTCCTTTTTGTTTCTTATTAGACAACTTTTTTTTCAGTGACATGAAATGTCAGTGTTCTGGCATGCCAATACAAGTCTGTGGTCCATCTGCAGTAGGGATTAAAAAGTTTGTGCATGTTTATATATGTATAATTATTGTATTAATGTTTAAATACATATTTTATACCAGAAATGTTACATTAACATTTTAAATTTATGTTATTGCATATTTTTATTTAAATTTCATATATATACATACATATTGTGATTTTGGAACAAGATTGTTCTCAGGTTCTCAGCTTTTCTCACTGTATGTGTGATGAGAAACTGAATTCATGGTTTAATTATATATTGAATACTGTATATTATATACAGTCTGGAATCTTAGAGACATTATGAAAACACAAAAAAATTTGAATCCCAAAATAGAACTCTTTATTGTCAGTCATGAAAATTAGAAAATGATTTTTCAACAAAGACTAAGTTTTCTTAAAACAAAAAACAAACGTAAGAGGAAAAATTCATACACTTTCAATGAAACAAGACTTTTTAAGAAAACATAAAATTATTGGTACTGAGAAACATGAAAAGAATACACAAGATCACTGAAGTTCAGATGCAACTTCTGGACATATTAATGTGAAGTTGAATTATCAGGGAATAATAGTTCTTTTCATTCCTTTCTATACAGAGAAAAAGTCTGGTTTATTTCTTTCAAAAGATGATTTTGAAACATCTTTGAATGAAGATGGTAGAAAGAAGTAGTTGAAGTAGAGAAATCAGAAATTTTAAAGCAGAACCACTTTGGAATTCTCAATATATTCATGGCAATTTTAAAATAAACTGTAAAGATTAAACAAACATTTCAGAGTTATTAGCTTATTTCAATTTATAGACCAAGTATTTTTATAATCTAATTTTCCTTTAAATTTTTTAATTTTTTTTTTTTATTATTTTACTGTGTAATTTAATATGAGAGAGATTGGGTAGAATTAAAATATGTGAACTATATTTCCCAATTAGATCTAAGATAAAACATTGTTTTTGTGAGTACAATCTGAGTGGAAACCTATCTGTGTAAAATTTCTGTTCTACAGCAGTGCAAGTACTCTCTTCAAAGTATCAACTAACTAAGCATACATCTAGAGATCAATTGAACAAATATGCAGAAGCAAGAATGTTTTTTTATATTAGGAATCATATCCAAATTTAATACAATTAGAGCAACAACATAAGATAGAAGGTGATTGCTTTTGTTAATGTTGCCATTACACTTCAGTTATAAATAAATCTACATCTTAGTAGAATGAAAGAAGTTTCACTTAATGAACTTAACGTTGTCCATAACTTTCACATATAGATTAACAAAATAGTGTTGATAATTCAGTGGGTTTTTTTAGAATACTATTTACATTTAAATACAGTATTAAATTAAAAAGAAAAATGGAAAACTGTTTTAAACCAGTAAATATTTCTGCTTCTGAAAAGGAGAGTTTAGAATGTTGACATAGAAACTTCAAATATTATGCACTTTTCCCCTTTTTTGTGACTAAACAGTCAATAGTTATTTCTCCAAGACACCATTCTGTTTAAAAGGCTTCCAAAGGAGTACTATGTAACTTAATTAGTTTTTAAGTTTTTAAATAACAAAATTTTGGCTTCAACCTATGCAAGTAAAGAAATTAAAAATAAAGCCTTCTATAGTAAAAGAAGAGGATTATTAAACCACACTGTACTATTGGATTTTTTTCCGATGTTACTTGATATTGACACATGTCAAAAGGAAGTTTGTCTTTCTGAAAAAAAGAGTAAAGAAAAACCATAAAATCCCTCCAGAATTTGTCGCTAAAAAAACAACAGGTCTTCTTATGATGAAGGTTTCTTCTGTAGACAGCTGAGTACCTTAATGAAGAAAAAAAGATAAGCTCCTCAAACCAAGAAAAAGCTGGGAATTAAAGGGATTTTACCGTGTTATTTATTTTACAGCTGATTTGATCTGGCCTCAGTCCAAAGGTCAAAGCCAACTGATGACCCATGGGAAGTGGACTCCTTTGAAGGGTACTAGGAATTTGAAGGCCTAGTTTTCTCTGTTTATCATAGAGCAAACCATCATGGGAAACTACTACCCCAAACATTTCTAGGAAAAGACTGATCAAAACCTTGCAGTACATATTCCTAAGCAATGTGGGCTGGACAACAGACAAGAGACCCCCTTCTTCCTTCCTCCTCACTGATGCCATGGCTCTGAGGGTACCCATGGGGCCTGAGTGCCCTGAACAGTCACCCAGGACCCACACACCCTCTGCCTCTGCCCTAAGGCTCCATTTCAGCCTCAGCTGATGTTTGGGAATGGCTCAATGGGGGGCTGGACCACAGCTGGATCCTGGTCCCCAGTTTGGGTCAGACTGTGTCAGTTGGGAAATATCGAGGAAGGGGAATGGCACAATCTGTCTGACCATGAATTGTGTCCTTTACTCTCAGGCACAGAGAATGAGCTCAGGCCTCAGTCTATTTCATTCACCAGTGTAACATTAGCCTGAGGAACCTCAGGGACTATTTCTCTTGGACTATTGTTTTTGGGCACTGTAAAGAGTAAATACTACTGAGTATGTGACAATCACATGATTGTCATTGGGCTCAGTCACTTTCAAAACAACAGTGAGAAACATCACAAACCTCAAAGGTGAGCTCTCACTTCTGGGCCAGAGCATTAGCTTAATAAAGGAACATCTCTTGCTATTTGAGATTCAGCATCAGGTGTAGTTTTCCTGACTTAATTTTTGGCACAGTGGTCAAATTTTTGGAGTGGTCACTATTCTGAAGTCCCTCAGGTAGACTCCAAATTACAGTGCTTGACTGTACTGAAGGTGGGAACCAAAGAACACCACAGATATTTGCTTTGTTTTTTAGAGATACTAAAAGAAAGAAAAAATGTACTGCTAATCCAGTTACTTGCATCAAATGCACTTACAAAGACTTAACAACAAGGATCAACTTCTGCTTTGGTGCTCCCTGGAAAACATTTCAGAAACCAACAGAGGAGCTTTTCTATTAGACACTCAAGTGTTTGTCACCATTCTCCTACCAAAATCACTCCTTCTTTAATCACTGTAATATGAAACAGTTTGCATTTGCAAATGCAGCACTGCAGAGAGGCAAAGGCTGGCATGTACCTTACTCTACTAATAATACTTATTAATGCGATTTATTGTACGATAATTTTGTTGTGCACTTGTCGAGAATTAATCCCAAAGCAGGTGACATTTGCTACAGTTCTAGATGCACAGAAATCAACCTAAGATGAAAGTATTTGCTTGCCTAAAGACGTTAGAGAGGTCTTGCTATTTGTTCCAAGGTATAACTGCTATATTTCAGTGGAAGTGAAGGTGGAGGAAAATCTGTGACAGATTATTTTAATTAGTTCAACTCTTCAGTCATGTAAATAAGCAATCACTAGTGGTGTAAATGACATTTTCATATACTTAACATAAATTCACTACCTGATATCCCTTTTCCTCTTTTCCCTTCAATCCAAATCAAACCTTTACAAAATTTGGTCTCTGTTTCATATGTGTCATCTGGCAGATAATTGCTATAAATAGTGAAAAGTAAAGAACACGAGGTAAAAAGTAGAGGTGCACAGTGCAATATATTTGGGAATAAGCAGACTGTGAACTTCCAATGTTGGGATAAGAAGCTGAATTTTAAGACATATCCTTGAACAACTTTTTATTTTAAATGGTAGAAATTTTACTTTGAGAGTATGGTTTCACGGCCCTAAGACCTAAAATATCCTGGCAAATATTCAGTGTTAAACTATAGTGTTTAACTTAGGAATCAAATTATTATATTCCTAGAAGCAATCAGAAAAACAGGCACCTCTAGAATTTGAAATAACCTTTGGAATCACTTTGCACAAGACAGTGAATCCATGGTACCTCCACTGCTGGCTGCTGAAGGTATGTTAAATGAGGTACATTACTCACAGTGTTTCCTGGCAGACTAGTAGGCTACTTTGCTTAGCATCCCAGACTTCCTCCATTAAATATGGGCCTGAAAACTTACTTTCACACTAAATTTCCTAATTTCTTTATTCAATAAAGAATTCAAAATTAAGATTTGCTGCATTGTGATCTATGCTTCATGTCAAATTATATAAGCCAGGCCTCATTTCCTTTCTTGACTTCAAGTAAGAAATATAGTATATGTTCACCCACAGACATTGTCTGTCATACCGAGTTCATAAAACACTTTGCAGATGCCATTCTGCTGATTTAAATAGTTATTTAGCTGTTTATCCTGTCTTACCCTTATTAAGGTAAGAATTGATAGGGGCTTGCTTAACTGAGTACTTTCACAATGCCTGTTGTTCTAGTTTAAAACTAGTCTAACTTTTTTAGGAATTGTAATAGGCACAACGGCTTTTGATTCTTTAAACATCTGAACGGTTGATTAAGTACTCCTTTTCTGTCCTAGTAAGGTAAAAGACATCCGAGACTTACACTGTTCAACACCTTATTAGAATTACCAGATGTTAGCTGGTCAAAGCATTGTTACAAGGGATCTGTGGAAATGATGTTTTAGGAAGATTTTTCATTTCTCAAAGATTATAATAAGGTAATACTATAGTGAATTCTATGGTTGAAAGAAGTAAACAACAGATTAAAATGTAGTTAAGTGTGTACGACTGAACCACATTCTCTGTTTTTGTCTTACAGGAAATGCGGAAATAAAGGTAAATACAGCAATACAGGTGAGCAGATTAAAATCAGTGAATTCCCCTTCAGTCTCACAACACAGTCATTGGCACCATAAAGTGAATAAAGGAGTGCCAACCCTTTCTGTCATTGTGTAAATCACTTTAAAGGAATTAATTTCCTTGAACTTCAGACAAACTGCCTAGCTCTTAAAAGGCTAAAGTTTAAGCACCTTTGATAGGGGATAAAAATGACCATATTCAAAGGCAATTACCCTTTTTCAAAGCCAGGTATGCAATGCTGTAGTTTTACAATCAGTTTAAACCAGATTAAGCTGTCAGGGCTGCAGAAAGAGCTGGCTTCATTGTTCTACAGTTCTATTTCTCCCTTGTGTCAGCACGAGCATTTACCTTTGAGTTAAAACTAAACAGTTGAGTTTTTGTGTTATGTTAGTTTTAAGCAGGATCAGTTCTCTGACCTGTTTCACTGTTCAGCTGTACAAAGCTTTCCCAGGAGGGAGAAGATAGCAGGGAGGTGAAAGGGGAGTGATAGAAATGCTTCTATTGGCATCAGTGCCAGATGCTGCTGCTGCGAGTTGATTGTGAAATTACAGCATTAGATACAATAGGTTGCTGCCTCCACTGATTACAGATGGGACCTCACTGACTGGCTGGGGCTATAGGGCAATAGAGAGCACCCTAAAGATACGTCTATATAGTAGCTGAAAAGCTTTAAAACATTAAATTTTTCATATAGAAAAATATACCTTAATGAAATAGAAAGGATTTTCTTTTCATCCTAGAAGACTTACAAACATGCTGCATGTATAAACCTAAAGAAGCTGATTTTTTACAGAACAAAAAAAATTCATTTTCAGAATACTAAATGGATATGTATATGTACTTATATTTTAATTTTAACTATGCACAGGGGAACTAAGCACACAGTCTAAGTTATATGGAAACATGAGAGAATTAGACCCGCAATATATCTTGACTACAGTTCCTATCAAAGGCTGGAGTCATTTGGGATTCATATGGATTGATAAAAAAAATTAAAAAGGAAAAAAGCAATAAACTCTAATGGAAACCATGTTTCTGTTCTGTTGCCAGAAGGGATTATAATATCTTGAGTACTACATACCTCTCAGAATGAAAAGTGGGCACAAAAAAAGGGGAACGAAGCAGCATGAGGGAAGGGAGGAAAACAAGCTTACATTTGTTTTTATATCTTACAATGTTAATGATTCGAAAGTGATAATTTGGTATAACAAATAGATCTTGCATCTTTTAACCCACTAAACAGTGAAAAAACTCAGACTAGTGGCACGGTATTTTCAGAAGAGGAAGGGGGAGAGTGGAGTCTCGTAATGGAGTAAAAGCTTCCACTTAGTTTGCAAACAGGGCATTTAGACGTTTTCCAGAGGCAGAGGATGGTGTTTGTGAGAATGATTGCTTTTCTGCCTCCCAAAGACTTGGCAGTAAATTTCCTCTGCCCATGACAAATAATCTATTCTTATGTGAGGTAGAGCTGATACAGATATAGGGACAGAATTTATCCACCATTTAAGGAATTGATGACTAAGTTATGCAGGACCCTCTGGATTCAGCAGTCTTTGTGTTGCTGCATTTTCTTATTATTTGTGGTGGATAATTTAGCTACAATTTAAGAACTACATCTACTATGAGAAACACTTGTCTCATGCATGGAATTAGAGGTTTCCATGGAAATTTGCCACTAACGTGCCAGAACACTAATGAAATTCAAAGTTTGCCATACATATAAAACTCAAAGCTTTCAGAGATTGACCTTTCCTCATATTTTTAAAAAAATTACCTGGAAGGTATCGATAGAGGCAAGTAGTGAATTTGGCTAAAAGACAGGTACTGAAAGACATAACAGTACAGACAGCAGTGTTCTGTTTCAGATTAAAACTTAATTTTTAGATTATCCTAAATCATGAATTTCAGGCAGTAGTCAGATATGGGTTTGGTCGAACTAGTTTGGATAAGATCTGAATTTTTCTTTTTAGCTGATTTTCTATGTGCTGTAATAGATCTTTGTCTGGTTGTAGGTACCAATATCCTTCATGACCTCATGTGGTTTAACAAGAGCAAGTGCAAAGTACTGCACCTGGGTCAGGGATGAAGGGACAGAGAGGAGCCCTGCGGAGAAGGACTTAGGGTGCTGGTGGATGAGAGGCTGGATGTGAGCTGGCAATATGAACTTGCAGCTCAGAAAGAAAATCACACCCTGGGCTGTCAGGTCAGGGGAGGGTATTCTGCCCCTCTGCTCTTCTCTGGTGAAACCCCGCCTGGAATGCTGCATCCGGCTCTGGGGTCCCCAAAAGAGGAGGGACGTGGACCTGTTGGAGCGAGTCCAGGGGAGGGACACCAAGGTGATTATAGAGGACAAAGCACCTCTCCTATGAGGAAAGGTTGAGAGAGTTGGGACTGTTCCACCCGCAAAAGATAAGGCTTCAGAAGGTCCTAATTGCAGCCTTCTGCTACTTGAAAGGAACTTACAGGAAAGAAAGAGCGAGACTATTTACAAGACCATGTAGTGACATGACAAAGGGAACAGGTTCAAATTGAATGACAGTAGGTTTAGCTTGGATATTAGGAAAAAGTTCTTTATTGTGAGGGTGGTGAGGCACTGGACCAGGTTGCACAGCGTAGTTGTGAGTGCCCCATCCCTGGAAATATTCAACGCTAGGTTGGATAGGGCTCTGAACAATTTGGTGTAGTTGAAGGTGTTCCTGCCCATGGCAGAGACGTTGGAACTAGATGATTTTCAATCTCCCCTTCTGACCCAAAACATTTTATGAATTTATTTTCTATGATACTACTCCTGACCAATGTCACCAGATATGTCGAGTAAAGTATTCACATTTTCTCTTCAGAGAAATATTTTCTTCAAAACATATTTGCAAATTGTGATTTTCAGAGAATAATGGCCCTGGCTCCACTCTTCTTTTTCTATGTATAACTGGGGAAAGTCAAAATCCCAGATTTGAAACAGATTCTCCTAATTTCACCTCTCACTGAAGAAAACATTCTTATAGTTTCAAAGATTGTAATCTGCTTGATTTCAGCCTTGTTGTATCTGACTCACTTTAGAAATTAGGTTTTCATCTTTCAATAGAAACAACCACATCTGTTTTCATGAGTTTTCTGATTGTATTTAAGCAAAGTCTTCTCCAATTAAATATAATGGGAAAATAACTATTGTCTGAATAAGGAAATGATTCTTCTGCACTCCATCAGATCATCTCATATCTTTCTTAATATTATGATCCACTTGTTTTTGTCTCAAATATAATAGCTTATAAGTACACAATGTAGAAGTAGTCACTGCTTAGAGTTGTCTTATAATCTAAAGTCTATTTATATAGAGTCCAATATATATATATATATACATTTCATTCTCTTTTACCTAACTAAAAATTACGTGTATGAGCCTTAATGCCCTCATACACTAAAATATTTGAAAATTTATCCCAGTTAAAAACTGAATGGTCTCACATGATTATATCCAAGACATGTTCTTCCTTAGTTTCACAGAATGTATAACTTTGGGAATCTCAGATTTTTTATGTAAATTTTTCATTGTTTTATGTTATTCCTCAGCCTCTAACAATATGACTGAAAAGGTTACTTCTGCTACTTTCCACAACTCTCACCCCCTGTCCTGGACAATTTTCTTTAGACAGGATAGATACTAGCATTGGTTTTGATCACAATTTGACATTATGATCTCTATATAAATACCAAAATATAAAGGATATCAAATAGCAATGGAAAGTCATATTTGTTTAACTGTGATTAATGTAATTATACAAATGAGAAATGGTGGAGAAATGATGAAATACTCCCTTTTTAAAAAGTAACTGACAAAAACTGGGAAAAAAGGACTGTGCATATCTGAACTGTGATACCGTGGTTAATTATCTTACAAGAGGAAGAAAACAGCTAATATTATATTAAGATATTTTATATTAAGGTATTTTTCAGTGGGAAAATCAACAGAAGTTTTAGGGGAAAAAAAATAAACGTTTTGTGTGGTCTTTGGCCTAAACCCAAAACAAAATCTGGAACTACTTACATAAACAATAGAATCTGAAGTTTGTATGACATCACTTACGGAATTCTAATTAGTACATAGACTCATGAAACTGTCAGACTACAGAGACTGAAACAGAAAATTAGGACTATGGAAATATGATGTGCACTACTCCATTTTCTCTAAACTATTTTGAATGCTAGAGCTAGATCTTTCCATTACATGTCAAAATAAAACTATAAAATTAAAGTTTCATTACCTCTGCTGATAATCTTCCTTTTCACAGTGGTGATTTGGTTTCCTAAATATTAATTTAGAGTGCAATGTGCCCAACACATTTAAAAAAAAAAGATATTTAAAAAACCTTGAACTATCTAATATGTTTAGATTTTTAATTGTTTTTCTAAACTGATATTATGCCATTTGTTTTATTCTACAGAAATGTTTAAACTTCTAAGGATTTTCAGTGTCTGGAAGACACTAAGACAGCCTCTGAGACTTTGAAAAGCAGGTGGAAAATAATTCAAAAAAGTCAGATCCGGCTCTCATTATGTTGATATGAGTTGAGTTTACAATGAAACAATTGGAAAAAGAAAAAAACCTCTACGGAATAAAATCAAATGCCAGCATAAGTTCAAGTAACTAATGATTTTTTTTCCTTATTTTCTTTCTAAACTGTGGATGTTCAGCTTGTGTAGTATCTGAGCCGTCAAATAGAAAACAGAGCCTGAGAGTAAAATGCATTTGTCCTGAAGATCAGTGCTTTTCAAAGGCAGGAAACTACATGATATTGTGTCTTCTCAAGTTCAAACAGTCAATTTGAGGTTGAGGATGTGCCTGGATAGAAACTGAGGTCTTCTGAGCTAATCCTTAGTAAAGTGTCAGCTTGACAGAAAAGGTTGTCTGACCCTCCATCAATCAAGCTAGGTTAACTTCTGGCAGCAGAGTATCTATTCATACTTATATGTCTTCAGGAAATGCACACACTTATTCTTGAGAAGACACTTAATTACACCAGTCTAACTGGTAGCACTCCAGGAATAATAGTTTATTTCTTGTCTTCATTACAGTTAATTCATTGCTATTTATGTCCGAAAAATGTAATATACCTTATTGGCTCTTTAGTTTTCCAGTTTCATCTTAATGGTGGTGGGAATCAACAGACAAATTAATTTTCTTTTCTGTCTTGTAAATCTATGGACCTAGGAAAACAAAATCCAATTCTATCATAGTCTCTAAAGAAAAATAAGATGGGGATGCAGTTTGACTCAAAATTAATTAACTAGCTGGAATTATTTAACTAGTATGACCAAGTTAACCAGCCTGAATATTTGGATGGAACAAATGTAAGTTAAACAAACATTATGTAGAAAGATTTCGGATATATATGAAACCTGGTCTTACAGCTAAAAAAACTATGGCAGAGTGAAACATAAAGACAAAAGTGCTACCTTTGGGTGGTTAGTGTCATCACATGGTGTTAGATTACAATAGAAAAGAATGGCACACATCACTATCATCCACAAGGAGTTTATCATCATAAAAGATTAAAATATTCAAAGGAAAACAACTGGAATGTAGACATACACAAATCCAAAAGCCAGCAGCAACAGAATTATGGACAGGAAAAAACATGTATGGATGTTTCCAGTATCTATTTCACTTCTTATTGCCAATTACAGGGAAAATATGTGGGGAAGAGAGGCTTCTTTTTGAACTTAAGTGACATGGCTTTTTGCAAATAGTGTGTTTTCATCTATTTCTAACCAGTAAGCAGGACAGCTGAAACAGCATTTGAAATATGTGACCAAAACATGGGTGAACGTGGCATTTTGTGAAAGGGAACCAAAATAAACAATCTTAATAATTACAAATAATGTATAACAAAGGACCTGAAGCAAATAAGCAAAACCCTGAAATGACAAATAACAAAACTCATGGAACTCACCCGTTTCCCCACCGATTCTAGATGTCATCAATAATTAACTCAGAAAGATGACCTATTCCATAAGAGGTAAAGTTAAAGTGAAAAAGATTTTTAGACAGCTCACCTAAAGGAAAGTAATGGAAAATGCCATGGTACAATAGGAATGGACAAGTACAAGACTAAACCAATATTAAACACAGATATGATAACTCAAATACAGAACAAATAACAAAAAAGAGTACTTCTCAATTCTTTTAAAGCCAGATTATGAACGTACAGACAGTCAAAAAATATGAGACACTATTATTTTTTGCACATAGATGGCATTCACAATCCACAGGACAGAGAGCAGAAGATGCTAAAACAGGCAAAGGAGCATACTGGGAATTGAGATAGACATCTTGAAATGAACAGTGTCAGAAACAATGAAAATATTTCAGGTCTGGTTTGTCTTTCTACTCCAACATGATGACAAAATGAAAAGCTTATATTTTCGGAAATTGGACAGAACAACAAGGACTGTCAAGATGATAATGTCTCTTAAAAAGTCTTTTTTCAACTTCCATTTTTGAATATGCTCTGGTTGTCTTTTACAGGTAGTATGTATGTTATGTAAATGAATGCTTGAATCTGGATATTCAAAGGACATGAGTGGCTTAGAAGACAAAACACCACTGATACTTGTATAATTGCTTTAACTCTGCCAGATACTTAGCATCTGTTTTCAGTAACACATGTGAAATTGTCTGGGAGCTTTGACTCAGCTCATAAGCAGGCTTACAGGAGCCAAAAAGTCAATGGACCACAGAGCAAACCATCTTTTCCATAGACAAAATGGACATAGGCATGTGAAAGCAGACTAATGCACACAGAGCTAGAAAAGTTCACAAAATCACCACTCTATGATAATAACCTGCATTGCTTAACAGTGTAGAAATGATGTATCAGTGTGTTAGCGAGAACCAAACGTAGACAGCAGGGACTCCTATGCCTCATCAGATTCGCTGGATGAACTCAGCCCTGAGTCTGAACTAGGACAACCACAATGGCAATCCAAGTTTTAACCGATCTCTGCTTTGGACCCCAGCACATATTTAGTGTGTCTGTTCTATGCAGTAGAACATACATGTAGTACATACATTCTGGCTGATAGGTAATAGGTATTTTCTAGTTCACAGATAAACAAGACTTGATCTTAAAATCAGTTTAATAACTCATGTTTTTATTTCATGAAGAAAGAACTTTTAGCACTATAACTATGCTGTTCCTGGGCCTCATGTTCAAGCCAAAGCTGAAGGCACATTTGCAGATAATACCACATGAGGGGCATTACAAGCTTCCAGAGGGAAAGGATGTAGTAGGTAAGATCACAGTAGCACTTCTTGTCAGTGCTGCCTGGAGACCTACATCACATTAAGTACACTAATCATACTGAAGCAGTATATTTCAGTGCAGTATATTCCATACATTCTTGGTATTTTACAATACAGCTAGGGGTATACATGCTTCTTGCTCAAGTGGTTGAGCATCTGTTGCAAATCCTCTCTTTTGTCTTGAAACATATTTTTTTGGTTATGAATTTTTGTAATTTGGAATCCCTGGACACAAATTTTCATACTAGAAATAAAAACTTCAATATATTTTTGATTATTGATACTATGGGAACAAGGATATTAAAGTATAACTTTTAATACTCAACTTTAGAGTATTTAGCTAAAAGTATCATCTAATATTTTATACATGCCACCTTTTTCTTTTAAGCACTGTTTAAAGACTAATGTTTTAGAGTACAATTTATCATGTCACATTTACCCAATGGAAAAAAACACTGCGTGGGTTTTCTTCATTCAGAACCATAAAGAGTAGCATCCATTAGAACATTCACTTGGCAAAGCTGCCAGTGCTGCACAGGGTAGAACTGAATCCAGCTTGCTTTTGGACAGGTGATGTGCATGCCTTCACACTGGCAGCAGATAAGAAATAAGAAGAAACTGTTCTGGAATACTTTTATGAGCGTAAATATGTTTCAGAATTATTCAGTATTATATATTTAGAGGTCAGATAATTCCACAAAGAATGACATGAAGCAGGTGTTTATCTTAAACTACTTTGTGCTAGAATCTGCCAAGATTAATTTCAGTACAGTATAGTTCACACAACTGTATTTTAATATTAATTGTCAATAAGAGAGCATGGGCATAGATATAGATTCAAAAATAAGCATGGTCCTAGCTCTAATAGAAACAGCGTGGGCCATATAGCAGACAAACACATGGCTGGAGAAACAGGCAGGACTGCTGACCACTTTCATGCTAGGTAGCTGTGTCTGTATTCTTTTCCTGACACAGGTCGCTGATTTACGAAGTACTCATCACTTTACAAGGTACTGTTCTACATAATCTTCCAGAGCATTGTTATTTGGGGTATGGACTGTAGGTGTGGAAAGTCATGTTTCATCACCTTTCTTCTACAAAACCCTACCAGGCCTTTATAATCTATGACTCAACAGGGATTCATGGTGACTAGAATTCATGGTGCACGTTTGACGGCCATTTTAAAATTTATCAATAATTGCAGCATGTGATTGCTTGTAGAAAATGTGCACATTCGACAAGTGCACAGAAACCAACCAACAACAAACTCTTAAAGCATTATTTTACTTTATCTAGAGATACTAATTTTATATAATTTCTCTATTCAGAAATATGTTATTTTTTTAATATATTATTCAATCCCACTTGGGTATTCTGAGCATGCACAATAATATTCTGTGAAATTTTTGAATCTCAGTATACTTCGTAGTGGAAACTTGATACAGGAAAATTCTGTATTAGTGTTTTATGAGGTCTGAGGATTTTTCATAGCTATTTATAGCTATTTGCAGTTCCAATGATTTAAAGCCACACAGGGCACTGCATTAAGCATCTTAGACCAATTGTTTCAATGGTTGAATCTTAATGACACTTCAAATCAGCAATTTTGTATCCCTAATTGATAACTTTTTTCCTGAACTTTCTTCTTAACAATAAGTCCTTGCAGTTTCCTCTGACACAGGCAAATGCTACACTTTCCCATTCTATAGATGAGAAATGCAACATAAAGATCAAATGGATTGTCCAAGATCAGACAGACAGTCTTTGACAAAGCTATGAACCCTGAATCCCAGGATACCCCTGTAGTCATTGGACCACACTTCAATTTTTACGGAACTACCCTTTCTGTCAAATATCATCTATAAACTTGTTGACTTTTAAAATTACTTGTCACTTGAAAATGGCAAAGTTGTGTGAAAGGCTTTACAAAATTGAGAAAATTGGATGTTATTCAATTTTCATCAAAGTTAAATGAAAGCCCTGAAATATGAAAATGACAGGATTTCCCTCTAGTGAATTTCCCAATATTTCACAGTGTCAGGAGGATATTTTTTTTTCCTTTAGTGTTTTTATTTTCTCTTGGCTTATTCCCTTCATACAAGCTTTTTTTTTTTTTTTCCCATCGAATCACTCAGTTTTTAAACTTCTTCCAAATAAATCTTATTTCTTGAACATTTACTTTGCATCAAAAAGAAATGAATAAAAATTTTATCTTTTTTTTTTTTTAACTTGAACAGTTTTGAGTAAATTCCTTCCCATCCCACATACAGTTTAAGGAAAAATAAAACCAACAAAAAACACAAAAAAAATCTCCAAAAATAAACACCCCAAACCCAAACCAACCAACCAAACACACAACAAACCAAAAAAATCAGTGAGGAGTAGAGTCCTAAGAACAGTTTTTTTCAATCCTATTCTGATTTCTTCCTTCCTNCGAATCACTCAGTTTTTAAACTTCTTCCAAATAAATCTTATTTCTTGAACATTTACTTTGCATCAAAAAGAAATGAATAAAAATTTTATCTTTTTTTTTTTTTTAACTTGAACAGTTTTGAGTAAATTCCTTCCCATCCCACATACAGTTTAAGGAAAAATAAAACCAACAAAAAACACAAAAAAAATCTCCAAAAATAAACACCCCAAACCCAAACCAACCAACCAAACACACAACAAACCAAAAAAATCAGTGAGGAGTAGAGTCCTAAGAACAGTTTTTTTCAATCCTATTCTGATTTCTTCCTTCCTTAGTTCATTGCTAATCACTATACAAAGGCATTTATTTGATCATCCTTAATGCATCCTATCCTTCAGGGGAAAAAAAAAAAAGTGTAAGTAGTTAACAGGACCAGACTTTTTCAGGTACCTAAACTAGTAAAACAAACAAAAAGAAATAAACCCATGTGTGTTGGCAATTTACATCTTCAACTTTTGCTTTATGAAATAAGAAATGTACCAGTGAAAATGAATAAAAAATATGAATAGGATAAAATAGAGGGCTAATTTTTACATTTCAGAATGTTGAAATGTGAAACTCTACAAAACTCTACAAAAATATGATACCGTCTGTTGTTGCTGGGCTTTTAAGTTGGATTTGTGTGTGTGTGCATGCGTCTCTTTTTTGTGTTTAAAAATTAAAAAAATAATTCAAAATGGATTTCTGCTCAAGTAAATGGCAATTGGTAAGCGTCAACAGATAAAGATGATAACAACAAAATTCTTCTTGGGAACTTCATCTACCTTTATGGCTGTTAAATCCACAGATTTCTAACTCAGCCTATTATTACCCTCTGAATCCATAACACTGCTTTCTGATGCAGATCAACCACCTACCAATGCTTTTTCCCTTTTATTTTTCACTAAAGAAGGGAGAGCTGGACTTAACAATAACTCGATGCCTCAACAGGCTCTGCATAGCAGAGTATTGTAACGTATTTCTTCTTCATGCTATTTGTTCTGTATAGAGTGTGCTGTTAGAGATAAAGAGCTTTATTATGGCACTGAGCATTGTTAGGTTTGGGGATCAGACAGGAGTATCAGTAGCTTCAGAAACGCAAGATAAGCAGTCAAATGTTTTTTCTCGAAAGCCTGTAAGCAATTATGGCTACTGTGTACAGTTTTTATTAATATCTTTTCTACAGAGACCACACATATATTTGGCACACTGCAGAGTATGTAGGGGGAAAGGAGTTCAGGCTCTTTATAATACATGTAACTTCCTACTGTGGCTTTTTAAACTGATGAAATGAAGTAAGGAGTTAATGACAAAAAGAAAGATAAGAAATGATTCACAGGCATCATCCACAGGAATCATCTGATAATGGCCATCCATATTCAAACACAGATGACTGGTGGCATGAGAGTCTGGTGGTATTTTAATATTATTTCTTAACAGTACTTTTCTCAGGAATATTAAAGCATCTGCTACTAATTTCATCTAACACTCAAGGTGACTCTGGGAAAAGTCAGATAGAAGGATCAAGTGAATAATTGATATTGCTATAGTACAGAGAATTATTCCAATGGTTAACTGCTCAACAAGAACAAGTAATTTATCTATAGCTCCTTGTACATTGCAATGCAAACTCATATCCAAGGTTTGTTCAAAAAGCACCTGGCAAGTGACTGAAGTGATCTATACTCATTACCAATCAAATGGTAGAGACTGTTTATTGAAAGCAGTGTTTTAAAAATAACAAGGTAGCTTTCTGTTCTTCATCATCTGGATAAAACTTTGTCTACAATATTATGGTTAACATCAACTACATTATTTTAATGAGTGACTCCCTGGAGTTACTTGAACATTCTTTTGCAAAAACAGCCCTAGTTTTGATTAAGACAAAGCTTTTATCCTAGATGGCTCAAAGGTTTTAAGGTTATATAAGAGAAAAAAAATTTGGAATCGTCATTAATTCTGACATCTGATTGCATTCCAATGTTTCTTACTTTGTAGCCTTGAATGATTTATAGGGTTTTTTTCTCCTATCTAAAGGGAGAATACATAATTCTTTGAGACTCTGTTCTTTCAATTAGCCTTTGGTGGTACTTTCAAATTTAAAAGGTGTTTGTTCATTTTTGGAGAATTTGCTCCTGCTGCTTAAAGAAAAATTGAGGAAGATGGGATAAGATGAAGCTGCCTGAAGCTATTGCAGCCTCCTGTTGGCTTGTTTGACAAGATCTTACTATTGCAGATGGGAAATAGGCTATTGCAAGATAGCTATTAGTACAAGAATCAGAGAAGAAATACATTTCATACCGAGGCTGATCAAAGATCCAGAGTATAGGTATGAAAGAACAACCTTTAAAAAAAAATCATGCTAGTCTGGTTCTTATGAAACATACAGAAACAAAAAATATCTCACACTGGATCTGATCTAAGATAAAAAATGTAAATATAAAACAAGAATTGCTTGAAAAAATTTATATGTACTAAGGCTGTCTAGCCCTTATAAAACCATAAAAAGATTACATAAATGGATTTGATTTTTTAAAAATCCAAATGAAAGGATAACTTCAATGTTAATAAGTCTGGCAAGTGTTCAAGCTGCTGAAGGAACTGGCCAAATAATTTGGAATGACGTTTCATGGTTCTTGCTACATGTCATTGAGAGCCTGGTGGTGCAATGCATACTTAACTCCAACAAGCTATGCAGGATGAAAATCACTGACTGCATATCAATGGTCTACTCTTGTTAAAGTTCCTTTGGGGCGAAATGGACAATTACTTAAACAAAAAGTTGAAAGAATTTGTAATGAATCAAGTCATGTTGTCAACAGCAAAAAAAGTGAACAGCATTTTGAAGATTCCTAGGGGTAGTATGACACTAACTGTTTGCTGTCATTTCTACTAAAACTTATTAGAGAACAGGGGTAATGTTAGGCATCAAAGCAATTTCTGACCTGAAGAGCTGTCTGTTTTAATGGATCAGTTTCTTAGCAATTAAAATATATTTTCTGGCATTTGTTCTATTTTCTGGATAATTTGGCTGAAATTTGTGGGTAATTTTAGACAATCTTTTGAAAGACAAATTATATTGTTTGTTTCTGTAGTCAGCTCTTATATATGTTGGATTCTTTTAGTGACCCTAAACACAAGTATCGGCATCTGTACACATATAAGGAATAAATTCCTTCTTACACCTAGCCTTCCAAAATGAATTGTATCTATAAGAGTCTTCTCCCTGGCCCATATTTTATTCTTTTGTAACTTAGAAACATTTAGTTAACATTAGTTGAACCTACCATTTTTTTATACTTAGGACTAAAAGGACCAATTTCTAAGAGATGCAAATAATCAGAAATCTTTGCAAAACATAGGATTAAATATCTGTTTCCTCTTGCTTTTGGCTATCTCCATGGCATGAAATACACCTCTTTCTTCTTTCTCATGTTATCAAGTTCTTTTGGGTCAAGGCTTGTACTGTTTCAGAAAACAGCATGGTGGAAAAGGGGGAGAGAAACACGGATGAAATAAAGATTTTATGAGGAGCCTCCTTGATGCATTTATGCAAGAGAATAAATGAAATATTTACAAATTGGTGACTCAAGAGCACTTTTGGAAGTGAGAAAACTCTTTACAAAAGCAATTTGTTGCACTGCACATTCTGATTCCAAAAAGTCAACTTTCTTAATATCTGTATCTTGATCCTCATTTCCTTCTATACTGGTGAGGTAAAAATATTTCTTTCACCAGCTCTTAAAGAGAAAGAAAAAAGAACATCTTGAAAATTTCAGTAGGTTCGGAGAGAAAAAGAGAACCCGAAGGTCTTTTTATACTAATGAAACTCTGGAGTTCAGGTCAGTACAGAAAGCAGTTTGCAACAGGAACTGAAAGTTTTGCAGAAAGCCCTATCCCTCTTTGTTTTAAAGGAGTTATTGTTACTACATTTGATCTGAAATATGTTAATCAACTTTTTAATTGTTCAGTGAGAGACAGTAAGCTATTTTCCAAGTGCAAGGCTTTTCATGAGAGTTCATAGATTAAACTATTTTTTTAACCATTTGCTTTCCTGTTTTCCTGTCATTTGCTTTGCAAAAGTTGAAACAGCCCTTATGATCTGTCCTCTATACCTCTAACTTCTTTACTAAGGTGTCATGACCAAGTTCTTTAAAATTATTAGAGATGCACCTGCCCAAAGGTGCACTTGAGGTGCAAGTGATACTATATGCCAAAGTCAATAGTGTGGATTCTATTTAACGGTAAACGTGAGGTAGAGAGAGATAACAAGAAGTAGGGAAAAGAAAGAAAGAGGGAGAGAAAGAGAGTGTCAGAGAGACAGAATAAATAGAAAAATATCATTACTCTGTAGATTCTGACTGTCCCATTGATTCTCTTCTTGTGGTCTTCTCACTGGTGGGAGTCCCAGTCTTGTCAAAGTGATATTTGCAGTCTAGAGCTATTGAGACAAGCCCACAGTGACAAGGAAAAAGCCTGTGGTGGTAAGGGAAGTCTCAGGTGGTGAGGGAAGACCATGTCACCTTTTATTGGGCTTAGGCTAGGTGGGAACTCCTCCAGGACCTCACCTCCCCTCCTCTCCTCTCCCCTGGCAGGGAGTTTTACAATGCATGATGTAATACTGGATCATGGGATGTTTGGGGAGTCTTTGACACCTTTTAAGATGTTACAGCTGTTTGTTACATCAGCACAGGTGAGTCAATTATGGCCCACCACCAGAGATTAATATCTTCAGGCTATGTGTAAATTGTCTCAGGGCTTCCCCAGAGGAGTTATCACAGCTGAGTCATTTGTGTAAGGACAAAGAAACACTACTCCACCTTGAACAATTTGCCTCCTTCTATACCTTGTTCAACACCAGCTTGTAGCGTGAGGTGGTGGGTGTGCACATCCTCAGCACCTGGGCAGTTACTTTAAACATCACTAGCTTGTACCTTGACTGTTTGAGCCCTTACCATTCCAGTCACTCACACTTGTGGATACATTCTTCTCCTGGGAAAAGCGGACTAGAACACTGCCTTTATCCTGTCTCAAGTTCCTGTTGCAGTCCAAATTAGTATGTACATGTGGGGAGGGGCAGGCTTCCATCAGAAGTTGCTTCTTTGCACTGTTTACTACAGTAGCCAAAAATCCATCAGTGATTTTAACCAATTTCCTAAATCCTTTTCAGCCAGCCTTTTTTCATATTGTTGAGGGAAGCTGGGTTTTGGCTAGAATTGTCAGATATTTTCCATAGCTGATAGGAAGGGCCTTTCTCTAGTAAATTTGTAAGACGTGTAGATCTCTAATATGTAATCT
Organism: Sclerurus mexicanus; assembly: GCA_013396755.1. NCBI lineage: Eukaryota > Metazoa > Chordata > Aves > Passeriformes > Furnariidae > Sclerurus > Sclerurus mexicanus. The sequence continues at coordinate 2,300,687 of VWZF01001121.1, forward strand.
CTTTTTGTGTTCCTTACATTCTTCCTATTTCTTTAATTAAGATTACATTATTTTGAATATTTCTCACAGACAGTGCCAACTGGCAAAGCATTAAATATCCCTCGGAAACAGTGTGAAAGGGAAGATTTTACAAGATTTACTTTTGGCTTTTAGTAGCAGTGGTGAGTAAGGATATGTTTTTCTTTCTGGAAACAACACACAAAAATACAGCTAATGTATACCTAAGCAATGCCAAGGACAAACTTGAATTGTCTTGCTTTTATGAATAGATAAAAGTGTATATAAAAATTGTAATTTCAAATCAGTGAAATCTACATTTGCATTTTCTAGTGCTGATATTGATTCTAGTTTTAATATTTATCGATACAGTGAAGACCGCTAACTGTTTAAGGACCCTCTATTGCCCATAATTTACTTAATTTCAATGATTATTATTACTCTATGGGTCTTTAGAATTTTAAAATTACAATAATTACCATATTATCGATTAAGAACTGACAATTTGACATTCAAACTTTCCAGATTTGAATGGAGACATATTAAATAAGTATTTTAAATTTCTTGCTTAATGGTAAAGGATCTAGAGCTATTGTCATATTAAGCAATTAAATAAACACAGTTAACAGTTTCATCTGTTACTGCAACAAAATGTGTGTGTTTTATCATCAATATCAGGGAAAAGAGTGTTCATGAAAGTGCAGATCTCTATACACATGGTATGTGTAGTTCAGGGCAACTGAATATGGAAAAATGGATTAACTTCTCAAAGTTTTTTTTGCCAGAAATGTTCAATATTAATTAAGGTACTAGAAAAATGCACTGGAGAAAAATTGCTGGAGGCAATTAAAGGATAGCCATCTAATCTTTCCTTTTAGTTATTGTCCACTATGGTCTTTCTGTAAGGGAGGCCTGAAGATTTACTATCTGGCAGAACTGTGTTGGTTGAGAAGCCATGCTGTGAAAGCTTACAGGAAAAGACTGAAGCTTCTGCACTTTGCCTGCAATCAAAGAGCCCAGAATAAAGACCTTGAAAAAAAAAAAAAAAAAAAATTTGCCAAGGAACAAAAAAAAAGAATCTGCCAATAATGTGGGCCAAAAAGGAATGACAGTAGGTGAGTGCCTATGTCTATCTGAAATGTAATGATAGGTTTATAATTACCTTAGAAAAAAAAATCTAAACAGAAACAAAGAAATGCAAATGTTCTCACAACAGGAGTAAGGCTACAATTTCCCTTGTTGTTTGTTTACAAATAACCCTGACTCATGCTCCATATGTTCCTTTTCTTTCTTCATTTCAACACTGAATATTCACTGGCCCTCCCCATCTGTAAGTTGTTATTGTTTTGAAATACTTCTATTCACTGTTTTTGTTTCTGTTAGAATTTGGCTACAACCAGTGACTGAATTCATTCAACTTTTATTTTCCAAGAAAGTGATGCAGTTCTAAAACACACCTGGAATCTGCAATCAACTTGTCTTGATTTTCCTAGTATCTAAGAAACAAGCATTCAGGTAAAGCAAAAGCACTTGGTAGGACCTAAAAAATTTGTCAATTTCTTTGTAATTCCTAAGAAATATAGGAAAGAAACAATAACAGAAATAAAATGGCACCATCTAAGGGATGGGCAGGGAGTGGGTGAAAGGAAATGTGGAAAACCAATTGAGACAAAAGCTAGTGATTTTCTATTTAAGAATAAATTTGTGCATACTCAAACATGCACACACACACACACAAATACACATGCACAAAAGAGTTGAAAGAAGAGGACAAGAGTAATTTTTTAATTTTGGATATTTCCAACAAAGGAGGGAAAGAAATGTCAGGAATTAAAAAAAAAATTTCCACACTCAATTTGCCCCCCAATTAATTAAAAAACCCACAAACCAAACCAATGAAAGAGAAGCTTATGCAACCCTTTGCTTTGGCCATATGAGCTATATTTAGCTGCTGCAAAAGAAAGTTTCATTTTTTCATTCTCCTTGATAGAACAAAATGTCTGAGCAGTGTGTGTTGGTTCAGCACAATGCAGCTGAGTGGGTAAGGGGCTTTTTTGTCCTGCAACTGGTCCAAAAATAATAATAATAAAAAGAAGTAGAAAATAAGGAGGTCTCACTTTTTCTTAGTATTTCCAACTGTTCAGAAAAAAAGCCCAAACAAACAAAAAAAGAGCTCAGTGTTTGTTCTTCATACTTGTATTGCTGAGAGCTTCTGATTCAGCATTCCAAGTGTGGTGCCCGTGGCTAAAGAGCAGCATGTGCACAGCTTTATGTGCAGAAAGCAAACCACAGGACTTGCACTCCAAATGTGAGAGCCAAGTTGATTCCACTATTAGCTCATTGACTTTAAATCATTTTAGAGGCCACTACATTTTGAAACTGTTAATTTAAAGCATGATAGATTGCATCAGTTTATATTCAGGGAAGTATAAGGAGGAAGCCCACATTCACCTCTCAACAATGCAGCCTCTCCCAATATTGTACCTCAACGATAATAGGAATACTATCCCTTATGGCTTTTTTGATACTTAAAGACCATTAGAGCTCGACAGAATGCTATGCACTGGTAAACATTATTATTTGACTGATGGGTCCACTTTTTTAAGGAGTGACTGTAGTCCTATGAAATCAGGTAATAAAGAGCTCAGGCACTAGAGGTTTGCACTTAACTGCAGTTTATTATATTCTAGGAGTGATTCAATAGTGTTAAAAAGATACAGTATAATTCAAGTGCTTCCTTTTCAGCACAGAGTTACTGCTGCAAACAACCACTTTTTGCAGAGATAGAAAAATGAGAGTTTGGAAAAAGCCTTTGGAGGTCAGGCAGTCTTAGCTCCTGCTCCAAACAGTGCTAACTTCAAACGTAGACCAACTTACTCAGACTCTTTTTCAGCCAAATTATAAAGTCTCCAAAGTTGAGAATTTCATTATTTCAATGGACTACCATTTCCAGTGCTTAACCACTCTAATTGTGAAGATTTTTGTTCTTATGTTCAACTAGAGGTTATCTGACTCAAGGCAAATCAGATTAAACAGAAATACTGAGTGAGGGTCAGAGGAACAATTACAAGGTGGAAATAACCCCTGGATCTTACAGTCCACCCAAGTAGGCTTAATTCTGTGAAGTATAAATCTTCTGCCTCCAGATATGCACCAAATTTAGCTACATGTAATTTTCCATTATTTTAACTGGTGACAGTTTCCTTGTTTCCTTTCACTATGCACCTCTTGTCCTGTCACTTCCCAGGAAAAGGTTTCACCTTCCTACCTTCTTCTCAGCAACCTTTCTGTAATGTTGTCTTTCTCCTGGTTAAATAAACCCAGTAATTCTACCTTGTAAACATTTTAACAAACCTCTAGAACTTCATGCTCTAAGGCTAAGCAGAAATACCAGTGTGGAAAGCAAGCAGCAAGTCTGTTAGGATAGCAGCTGTCATTGGCAGATAACTGTCCCTAGGTCCCTTAACAGAAGAGTGTTCTTGGCTGTTAGTACTTGTGACTTCTTCTGTGGCGCTGGAATTGATTCATCAGACAAGGTGTGGCTCTTCCAGAGGCCTGCCCTGTCAGAATTTGCTCTTTCGGTGCTGTTGCCAAAAGCCTATAGATTTTTTACATGTGGAGGGGTAGGAAGAGTCATCTGGTGGTCAGAACATACCATCTTTCAGCTTCCTGCATTGAGGAAATCCACCTGTGTTAACTATAGCTTCTGTGAGTCCCTACTCTTGTGAGGGGTAGAGCTTGTATTCCTCCTCTCCCTCCCCCATACCAGAGTCTTTGCAAAAAGCCATTTGATCTGCCATTCATTCCTCTTACACTATGCAGTGCACTCACTGATGAGACTTCATCTGCTATGGCTCCAGGGAAGAGCTGTGAAACCAAATTTCTGCTAAATAGTCAAATACTCCCACTGATGTATCTTTCCAGCCCTTAAGTAGTTTCTGCTAATTTTTTCTCTCCCAAGTATATTAAGATGCACCACATGTAAGACACTTGAATAAACGCACCATTAAACTAAGAGCAAAGATATTCTTAGCTCTGCCTCTTCATTTCCAAACACATAAACAGAGTGTGAATATTTTCCTTCCACACATGCAGTCTTAGGGGAATTGGATTTTGGTAAGTCTCAGTACAGTGTCTAGCCTTCTGACACTTCTGTCTAGAGAGATGAACTTCAAGGTGTGACTGCTTCAAGCATGCATTTCTTAATGCAGTTAATTGCCATCTCTTTAACACTGATACATGGCCTCACTATCATCTAAAAATACAGTGGAGAGTAAGTAACAGAATCTGTGGATGATCACCATCCAGTTTACTTTAACATTTAGCTGATGAGTCTTTGAGCATATTTCCAATCAGGATAAGTTTCTAAAGGAAGATCTGCACAATGGCATTCTTGGTGAAAGAAAAGCTAGCAGCTGCATTTAATTAAAAAGTCTTAATATCTTTGATTGTTGACATTCTCTGTTTTACTTTGTTGTACCTTTTGCCTCCAGGGTTCTTGACAAAATCTGAATTTATTTGAAAAGACCAAATGCGAATGGTACAGCCATTTTTGCACCTGATGAGGATTAAAAATATATCTTTTGTTGTAGAAATATTATTCTATCATTAAAATATTTTCTTGAACAGATATATAGTTGGAAATGCTGTTAATAGAAAGCTGGTATTTCATTTGCCAACTGAACAGTCTATTTTGAGAAGACATGGCTTTGTATGTTCCAGTATTAATTAACCTGAATCAGGACTGAAAAATGGAGGTTTACACATAAACAGCTGTTCCTAACAAATAACTTATTCTACATTTATAAAATCTTCCTGAATGAGTAATTATGTTTTATATCCAAGTATAACTTAGCTTGAAAATTGAAAGTTGTACAGAGAGTAGTCTGGGCTGAATAAATACTAGATATTTGGGATATGGAGACCCTGAAAAATGGAAAGCTTTGATGGATATAAACTACATGATATCCCATCCCTATGGTCACAGAAAGCTAAAGAAACTGGTGAATAAACTTCTGTTGTTAATTGAGTTCCATAAACATGTTTTTAAACTCAATATACAGTTTAATAAAGTAGTCAATGGTCAGAAATTGACCTTGTTAACAATGGAAATGTAATCTATAAAGAAGTCTTCTCTGCTCCTACTCACTTCAAACAGAAGACCCAGCACAGGATGGGTCTTTCCATTTTCTTTTTTCTCTTTAGTGGCTTATTCTATCATTAGAGGAAATATTGTAAACACTCACTCTCCCCAGGAAAATAAAGAGACTTGTCCAGAAGCAGGACTATTTGATATTCAGTATGATTTTTAATGTCCTTCTATATAAAATTTATTTAATCCACCATAAAAAAGTGTAACGAAATACAAGAGAAAAAAAAATAATTTTATGCCTTATGTTACCAGCTTACATATTTCATCCATTTTATATCTCTTCTTCAGCATGAGTCCCTCCTTCTTGCTCTTTTTTCAATAAAATTGCGGCCTGCAAGCCTCTCTTGAACAGAACGTGCAATAAAGATGCAATAAATTTACATTAACAAAACCCAGTAGATCTGAGGAGACGAGTCAAGGTCTAGAACTTGGAAATGAGTGTTTACTATGCGTACCCTTGCACAGTGTGGATGTAACACTCAGCAACACTTAAAAGAAATCATTTCTCATTCAAAATTCATTATATTGTAACTACAGATTTAGTAACACACTGGCAGTTTCTATTGATTAACTCAGGGATATTGTGGAAACTTGAAGCATTCTGAAAGTGCCTTTAAAAGGAGATAGTGATTTTATCCAGGGAGAGTGGTACACAAGCCTGTAAAAAGAGGTGAGCAGTGTAATTCTTTTAGTGTAGTAACAGCAGATGACCTGTAAGTGATCTTATTGTATGGGCTCTGTTATGTGAAAACCGCCTATGTTTCTAAACCAACCATTTAACTTCCTTATAGAAAGTTACAATGATAAAGATTGTCATTTGTATTGATGGAGGTTAAAAAGAGAAAGTTACATGTTTTTGATTGAAGAACTAGAATTTGAAGAGAGCCTCATAAATTCAGTAGATTAGAGCACACTGTCAAGAATATACTACTTAAGATTCACCTTAAACTTGCCTGATACTTACTGCTTACTGAGTCTTTAAAACTTACAGATTTAAGCAAATATGTGGTGACTTGCTGCACTTCAAGGCACATGAATGTTTTCAACCATTACTGCATTTGATATCTTGTAAAATAAACTGATATTTGGAGACAAATTTTAATATTATTCCACCCAAAACAAGTTATCCAGAGAAGTTGTGAATATTCCATCATTGGAAGAGTTCAAGGCTTGGTTGAAGAGGGCTTTGAGGAACCTGCCTTGAAAAGTGTCTCTGCCCATGGCAGAGGGATTAGACTAGATGATCCTTAAGTGTCCCTTCTGACCCAAATAATCCTGTGATTTTAATTCTTTTCTGCAACTTGCCTTATAAATTATTTTTTCTATCTCATTATCTGGTTTGACTCAGTAATAGATTTTCTTAAAATTACTTAAAAGCAAGAAACTTGAGAGTCATTTTACAGAATAAGGACTTGAGCCATCATGAGTTGATGATTTATTTTCACTGAAATGGATATTGCAATATCCATATTTGTTTTTGTTATGCAGATGAAGTTTCTGTAAATTATAAGTAAAGGTCTTATTTCATTGTTTGAGAATATGCTCATGAAATTCACAGGGTAAAAATTTATTTAATTGTTGCTTCTAGTAAACTTTTCTTATCTCAGCCTATGATCTTTACTTTTTGTGCCTCACAGGTGGAGGAGAGGAGTGAGTGAGCAGCACATGCTTTGCAGTTTTTCAGTGGAAATGTTAAACTGGGGAGCACCATTCCTAAACCACAACACATATATAGAGAGAGATATTTATGCATGCAAATATACCAACAAAGAAGAAAGCAAAAACTTAAACCCAAGGTCAATCACTATAGACCAATTACCTTCTATCATAAAGGCTCTGCAGTTGTTTGCATTTACAGTGTTCAAAAATTTCAACAGGATTTGTTTTTTTTTAAATAAGCACACCTTTCTTTGAAAGTTAAAGATGAAGACTCAATTTTTTTGGCCTGTCTGGTGTTATTTAACTAGGTTCTTCCCTCCACCTACTGTGTTCTTAAAGTGATTTGGTAATTTCATGCCTCTGGAATGTCAGCAAGAGTAATAAAATAGCAATTTAAGAACATGTTAAAAGCCAATCTAAATGGCACTGTTCTTCTGAAGCTATCTAAAACAGAACTCACAGCAAGTCCTCATATTAGGCAACTCCCAAGCTTCCATGCTTAAACAGAATAGTTGTTTGGGCTCAGGGGATATTCTGTACAATGATGTACCAAATGAAAACTCCCAGATTAATATCATTTTATAGCAGATTATTCAATTCACTTTTCTGCACTCTTCTAAAGAATGCTCTCCCCTTTACTAGTCTTCCTCTCTACTCTGATTTTTATATAGCACAGCTGTTAGATGTATTTTGTGATTAAAAAGTTAATATTACTGAAGAGTGAGAAAGCTTACATGGCTCAGAGACCTGACATAACACCTAAATGTACATGTGCTAATTTCAGGGTTTGGATCTGTTTAAGTGGTTTCTCAGTCTTGGAAGACTGACTTTTTTTTTTTTCCCCCCATTTAGAAAGGGAGGATGAAATGATGGAATGGGGGAAAAAAGCAGGAGAAAGGAAGTTATAATTAGGATCTTCCATTACTGAGAATCAGGAGAGGCAAAAAAATTAGTGAAGAAATTAAGGTTGTTAATGCATGCCACTCCTTCCTCCATTTTGAAGCCTTCAAATGAGTAAAATTACTAAGAAATATCTATTTGCTTAATAATTTGATGAAATAGTATTTCTCTGAATAAAGGAAAAAGTGTCCTCGAAATTAGATATTCTATCATAACTTTATAGTGATTCATTATTTTTTGTGAATGCATCTATGAAATATTTCACACTTGCTCTAATGTGTGTGGAAAGAAACTAGCTCCTGACCAAGGGTTGTGGCTTTAACCCAGGAAGCTTTTTGCATCACAGACACATTGTACCCTAAGAGAAGAAAATAACACTTTTTTGTCTTGCCACAATCAGATCACCAATCGTGCACAGTGCCTGTCTTGTACACCCAGCACAGCTGCTGTAGCATTTGTCCAGAGTTCAGTGTCTCTATCCTTATTTCATAAATACATAGCCCTGGGTCAGCATCTGGGTCAAAAAAGCAGAAGCCAATGCATGGACATGACATTAATGCAGCTGTAGTGTGGCTCAGATGAGGCTTGAGAGAGGGTCCCAGTTTAAACAGAGCTTAAAAACAAAGGACAATGGAGTCCCATCTTCCATCTCTTTCCCCACATGGCTTTTCCCACCAGCTGTTCTTGTACAGCCAGCTGTATTTCTAAAGGAAGGAGAAAATGCACTTCATGCCCTGACAATGGTTGCTTGAGCTGTATTGAGCTAGATGAGCACTACACCCTCATCAGGTTCTCTTTCCAGCAGGCCAGCCACTGTTACAGAAAAGGAAAATACATGCTTCCTTGTCATTTGATGGCCACTAGCTACCTAAGTCCCACATCTGTCCTCTTCAAATAGGTAGCATATCTTCCTCTTCCAAAAAAAAAGTAGTATCCTGTTCCTTCCCACAACAGCAGGATATTGCTAGTAAAACAGTATCTATCAGCATCATGTCTTCAAATGTCCCAGAACCATCCCCAGTAGTGAAAAAAACCCGTATTTTCATCATGCATTTATAGGACCCATTGTTTCTATCTCCCGACTTCTCCTAACTACCTTCCCCAACTGTGTCTTTCAGTCATTGTCCAGAGATGCAAAATCCTGTGCAAATTGTGGTCTTGAGTGCCACCTCTCTATTAAAAGCTAAGCATTTTGGGGAAAAAAAAAAAAGTGCATATAAACACTCAGTCCTCCTGCCTGGATCAGAATGAAATTGTCCATTTCCTGTCCTGAACAGATGAAACACTGCCTATCTTGGCAGACAGAAAAGTTGTGAAATGTGTTGTGTAATGCTGTTCCACAGGGAAGCATCCAGCAATCATGTAGTGTTTAATTTTATTTCATTTCTTTCTTTTCTGTCTGTGGACAATCAACTATTAAATGAAACTATTTTTTGCTATGCCAAATCTTTTCTAGAGAGACCATTATATCAAACAAGGAATTTTCCTAGAACATAATTGAAATTTTGAATAGATTTTCAAGGGTTTGAAAAGATGGAACAATGCAGAAGAAACAGGGGAAAGAGCAGCACTGGCAAAGCCATCTTAGCAAGCATTGGCTTGCTTATGTTTTCTAAACAAGTCTTCTGCTAGAAGTGTTACTGTTAAACTTCAAACAAAAATTTCAACAAAGTAATTTTTTTCCCAAAAAACATCCATTGTGTTGCATTCACAGCATGTGTGGCAGTTTTGAAATTTCTGCTACAGCAGTTGGTCTAATTAAGTAGTGGCTATGCTCATGGTTGGGTATGGATGCCTGGAAAGGTCTTCACTCCAGGAGGGGCAAGTACAAATACTTGGATCATTTTTTGTGTGTTTGATGGTCGCACAGAATTTACAGATCTGTATTAAGCACAGATTCAAGCCAGTTTGTGTTGCTGACCACTGCTGCTCCCCAACAGTGCAGGTCCTTCCATGTGTACAACTCTGAGCTCGGAGCACAGGCTGTTCTGTTTTTGGAATTTGTTCATTGTCCCAAAGTCTACATCTGATGATGTCATCTACAGCCAAAGACAGCATACATGGCACAGGCATGCATAAAACACCTGGTACTTGGCTTTTTACAGTCCCTTGAAGCCTGATTTGGTCAATTTTATCTTTTCTTTTCTCAGTGGCCAAGATACTGAAAATTGGCTCTGATTGCTAAATCTGGAATATTGGCACTCAGCATAAAAGCTAGTAAAACTCAAAGCTGTGTGATTGTTTTTCATCTATATGTTGTATCCATGTATTCTTTCTGATTCTGATTTGTATAACAAGTGACTCTCAAAGAATGGTTTCTCTCAATGTCACAGACATAGGAAGATTTTAGTCCAAGTTTAAATTGGCACTGACTGCTGCTATAACCTTTTGGAAACGTATAAAACCAAAAATTTTCAGCAGTACCTTATTAATGCCCTCTGAGTTCCTGCCAGAGGGCACAGCAAAGTCTTAAAAATGTTTGGTGTTTTCTCATATGAAGTTCTATGTACAGAGACGAAGATAAGTGAAATGTCTATATGTAGCTGACAGAAAGAACAGAAGGAAAAATATAGGAAAGGTGAGTGCAAGTTAGACCTGGCAGCGTTGTATTGCATGGAAGAGGAGGATCCAGCTGAGCAGTAGCTTTCTGTTATATTGCCAGGTGCTGTATAAAACCCAGTTGGACTAAGAGGGCAGACCAGCATGTAGACTGGTGCAATAGGATTCCAGGGCACAACTGTAGTGGTATTTATGTGTTCCTTATGTAATGAAATAAGAGAATGTTCTAATGACTTTTCAAACTGCAGTATTTCTGGACAGCATTTCAAAAGTAGATTCCAATTTAGAATCCATATTTCTTAAGAGACAAACCTCCAGAACCTGAATTTGATGAAGAGATACAACTGAGAAGTCAGCAGGGTCTCTTTGCATGTACTTTCTACAGTGTCTTGAACAAGTTGCAACATTATATGTATACAGGAGTATCAGCTTTCAGTGAATAAAAAAATTTTAGTGAATTTTATTTTTTTACTTTTTTTTAAATTTGTTAAAAGTTTCATTAAAAAAATTAAATACTTTTACTTCTGCACTACCTTCTATTTATTGACATGTTTCATCCAGCAATTTCAATAAATTTTACATATTCAAAGCTTTGGAAATGATATGCAGGAGACAACGAACTAGATTGACTGACAGGGTGTTAAAATAGACAATAGACATGTTTAGAAGAATGTTTTATTAAATAGATCCCCACTAATAGCGACAACTTTTACTCTCTTATTTTAATTATTTTTGTGAAGCTTTGAAATGTATGAATTTAAATAAATCTTACTCTTTGCAAGCAATGTAATCTTAATAAAGCTAAATATAAAAGAAGTTACATGAAACAAAAATAAATACTTTTAGGATGACTATGAAAGAAAGGTCTTATTTGATGATGTAAAAAAAAAAAAGGTTTAAATTCAATTTGTAATTACATTTCCTTTTCCTGTTCTGTTTTTTATTTTTCTGCTGTAGATGGATTTGTATGAGGCTTTCAACTGACTGACAAAGTCAATAAGGCACTCTTTATATAAACTGACATTCTCCATTCTCCAGCTCAAGGGTTTTGAAATAAGTGACAGTGTACCTTTTGAACTGTGACTCATAATTTTGTTAAAATGCCAGCTGATACTAATACAGTGTTTAACTTTCTCCTATAGCCTGTCTTATTTTTCTCAGTAGATCAATAGACAAACCTATATATCTGTGGCAACAGGTGTTTTGTGGTGTCCTAAAAATACTACTTGCTTTAGTGTCCTATCTTGTGAAATGCATACAGACATAATGCCTGTGAAGGGTGGGAAGGAAACAGAAAAGGAAGAGGTACTCCAGCCTACTTTATAGCTTTGTAGCTAATATGCTTGGCAAAGTTTTCTTATCAAAAGAAAGGGTTAACCAAATGGTTTCAAATATCTTGCATCCAAAGGCTTCTTCCTTCCTTCATCAGTTTTTCATCTCTCTCATTTTAGTGGTGAGAGCAGGAACATTATGTATATGCAGTTCCACTGTAGTTCAACTCTGTGCCTGGGAAGATTATGGATTGGATCCTCCTAGAAACTGTGCTAAGGCACATGGAGGACAGGGAAGTGATTTGAGATAGCCAGCACAGCTTCACCAAGGAAAAGTCCTTCCTGACCAATCTAGTGGCCTTCCAGGATAGAGCAACTTCACCAGTGGACAAGGAAATTGTTCTAAATGCCATATATCTTAACTTCTGTAAAGCCTTTTATGTATCACAAATTGAAGAGATCTAAATTGAAGAGATATGAATTTGATGCGTGGACTGTTCAGAGGATGAGGAATGTGTTTGATGGTTGCATCCAGAGGATAGTGGTTAATGGTTCAGAGTCCCAGCAGTGTCCCTCTGGGATCAGTATTGGGACCAATGCTACTCAATGTCTTCACCAATAACATAGATGAAGGGATCAAGTGCACCTTCAGCACATTTGTAGACAACAGCTGGGTGGTGTGGTTGACACTTTTGAAGGAAGGAAGGGACCATGAAGGCTTGACAAGTCACCTCATCGGAGCCTCATGAGATTTAACATGACCAAGTGCAAGGTGCTGCAGCTTGACACCCTCAGTATCAATCCAGGCTGGGGGATGAAGGGACAGAGAGCAGCCCTGATGAGAAGGACTTGGGGGTACTGGTGGATGAGAGGCTGGACATGAGCTGGCAACGTGCATTTGCAGCCCCGAAAACCAATTGTGTTCTGGGCTGCAGCAAAAGCAGCGAGGCCAGAAGGGTGAGGGAGGGGATTCTGCCTCTCTACTTTGCTCTGGTGATACCCATCCTGGAGTGCTGCATCCAGGTCTGAGGTTCCCAGCACAGGAAGGACATGGACCTGTTGGAGTGAGTCCAGAGAAAGACCATCAAGATGATTAGAGTGATAGAGCACCTTTCCTTTGAGGAAAGCCTGAGCAAGTTGGGGTTGTTCAGCCTGGAGAAGAGAAGGCTCTGTGGAGACTTTATTGTGGTCTTTGAGTACTTAAGGAGGTCTTATAAGAAAGACTGGGACAGCCATTTTAGCAGGGACTATTGTCATAGGACAGGGGGCAAATAGTTTTAAACTGAAGGAGGGTTGATTTAGGTTAGATATAAAAGAGAAGCCTTTTACAATGAGGATGGTAAAACATTGGCACAGGTTGCCCAGAAAGGTGGTGGGTGAGAGGTGTTGGGTACCCCATCCCTGAAAATATTCAAGGTCATGCTGGGTGGAACTCTGAGCAACCTGATCTAGTTGAAGATGTCCCTGCTGATCATAAAGGGCTTGGGCTACATGACTTTTAAAAGGTCGCTTTCAACACAAACTATTCTGTGATTCTATTTACTCAGCAGAGATACAGTTTCTTCATTTTTGTTGTATATGGTTGTGTGGTGATTTTTCCACAGCCACTTCTTTATGCAGAAGAATATCAATATATTTTAGTAAACAAGAATAACTCCTTTAAATTTATGCATTTTATGGATCCAAGAGTTAAAGAGTCTGAGGCAACTCCTAATTCAGTGAGAGATTTCAACAAGTAGAGATTGCTAGATGTGCAAGACTGTAAACACTTACATGCCAAAACTATGACCCCAAAACCTGGTCATAGCAACTGCTTATGGGAATATTTACACTGCTTAAAGTCTGCCACTTTGTACCACACTGGTTGATTGTCTGAGATCCCATTAAACTCAGCTAAGCATAACGTGCAAAGAAAAAGTGACCCTGAAAGATCCCTTTCAAGTACCCCTTTCCTCTTTGTTTCTTTTTCATGTGGCTGCCATATGGTTCAAGAGTTATTATAAGCCCTGTGTTTGTCTACTCCTGCTGTAAATGTTTCATTTCTCTGAAGAAGATAAAAGGACTGTTCCCTTATATTAACTGCAAAATTCCTTTTTTTGACCATAAATACCCAACTCAGAGAATTGTGCTGGTTTTGGCTGGAGTAGGTTCATTTTTGTCACAGTGGCTGGTATGTGGCTATGTTTTGGATCTGTGCTCAACATGGGGTTGATAATACAGAGGTGTTTTTGTTATTGTTGAGCAGGGGTTATACAGAACCAAGGCCTTTTCTGTTTTACACACTGCCAGGAGGAGGGATGGGGGTGCATGGGAGGTTTGGAGGAGACACAGCCAGGAAAGTTGACCCAAACGGATCAAAGGGATATTCCAGACCATATGACATCATGCTCAGTAGTGATGGAAGTGAGAGGAAGAAGGAGAAAGGGTGGGACACTTGGAGTGGTGGTGTTTGTCTTCCCAAAGAACTGTTAAGTGTGATGGAGTCCTGCTCACCTGGAGATGGCTGAGCACCTGCCTGCCCATGTGCAGCTTTTGCTTTTCCATTAAAATGGTCTGTCTGTACTTATGAGTTTTCTGGCTTTTGTCCTGATTCTCTCCCTGATTCTGCTGGTGAAGGAGCAAGCAAGGGGCTGAGTGGGGCTTGGCTGCTAGGTGGGGTTAACCCATGACAAGAATGAAGACAGCAGCAATCCAAATCAGACCTTTTTGTTTTGTTTTGTTTTTTCTTTTTGTGACAGTATGGAGCAAAACCACAATGGTGGTTTGGAGCAGAGTTTTATATAAAGTAATAAACATATACAAGTCACTTATATCTGCAGAAATACTATGCTGTTATTTTATGAATATGTGGTAAACAAAACATTAGCTCAAACAAAATATATGAAAATAGATTAAGGAATTGCCATCTTTCGACTATTTGCTTAAATTTGAGTGCTCATTAACTATGTAATCGAATGGAGTAACTTAATTACTAGTTTATAAAAACAGCATTACTGACAATTTAATTGCAACAACAGTTTTTCTAGAACATTTTTGGTTAACTTGCAATGACAAATACATGATAAAACGAGTCTCTTATACTGGCAAAAAGACAACATAAAATGCTGAAATGTGGGGTTCAGAAGTAATCAGATTATTAACTATCTAGGAAATAGACGAGAACTAACAGCGCTGTCAAGAAGGGAGTTAAAAGATTTTTTTTTTTCACCAAACACACAGATACTGTTAAAATTATTCATTTTGTATGGATCACAAACCTTACACTTTGCTGCTAAATGAAAATTTATTAAACTAATACTACTGTGGATTAGAAACAGTTGTAGAAAAGGAAATAGATGCCTTAAGTATGGAGGCAATAGAAATAACTGTTTGAAACATCAAATATAAAGTCAAATATAAACACCCCAAATTACAAGACAAAAAAGAAAAATCTACATTGAGATTCAGATATGGAACTGCAGTACAAAATTGCGTACAACAGAGAGTATTGCAGTAGTGGGATACAGCTGAAGGCAAGACTAAGAATATATGAAAGTCAAAGAGAAAGGTCAGTCAAACTCCTTATAAACATGGGTATATTCTGAAAGACACTGGAGAAACAATTGCACTAAACTAAATAAGTATGGCAAAGAAAAATTATTTTTTTTTCTGAAATGTCCTGTTGATAATCTGGGGTTTTTTTACATAAAGAAGAAATAAATATTTTTTCCAGAAAATTCATGGCTTTAAGATTTTGCTATATACCTCTCAACCATCTCTTTAAGATTGAAAAGTCCTACCAGTTTTGCTTATATTTCAGTCATCCCAAAGCTCTTCTTTGCACTTACTTGTTTTTCTAAAATGCTTTCAATACAACTACATATAATATTCAGTATAGATGCTATGGAGTCATATAATAATACTGTGTAGTTTACCTTCATTTGAGTTCTAATTAACCTCAACTTTTTATTTACCTTTCTGTTTTGACTTATGGAAAAAACTACCTACAATAATTTTAAGATTTCTTTTTCTGAATAACTAATTTAGATTTCTTTATGCATGTTTCATAACCTATGAATTATTTTGTGTTTATCAACATTGATAAACTAATAATAATAAAATAATGTGTGATAAAATAAATGTGTTTCACTTAAAAGTGAGAGAACATTCTGGAATTAGTAGTCAACTACAGTTTTAACTATCCTGAGTAATTTCTAACTTTTAAACAGTAGCAAATCTTGACATTTTACTATTTATCCCTTGTTTTGGATGTTTTAAAAGTCAGTTAGCATAGGTGGTTGCAACCTATGTATGTCCTTCACATGTTAAAACCAAGCATTTGCATCTGCTGTTTGTTTAGATCTCTTTGGCAGGTAAGCACAAGAAGAAATTTTCTTTTTTGTAGCATCTACATTTATGAAGAACCCTTTGCAATGGGGGTGAAGGATATATTCAGAAAACAATACTTAAAAAGACCAGTTATGCCTACACTTTTGGTTTCCTAATATACACCTGGAGTACTATGTCCAATGTTGTATTCCATTGTTTAGGACTATATAAAAAAAAGACCAAAACCACATAAGAATTGCTAAAAACATGCTAAAATTGTTCTTGCTAAATTAAAGGATTAAGAAGGGAATGATAGCAATCTTCAGCATCTTGAGAAACCTGCTGGAAAATGAGATGATCTGTTACTCAAGCTCTGTTGCACAGGATAACTAGTAGAAAATTTGAAACTGAAAGGAGGAAGAAGCAGATTCTCATATCAAAGTCAATATCAACATATTGGGAGTGGTATGGCTAGAGGATGACCTTCATGAGAAGAGTCTGGGGGCTGCCTTGAGACGGACACTGATGGTTCCAGATGGCTCCAATGAACTCACTGCAGCAGAGCAAAGAAAAACATCTGCAAGCATTGTATTCCAAAACTCTACCAGAATTTTGAAATAAAGAGGTCAGGATGTGTTATCTAGCACTCACACATGTCTATGCTTCATTAATAGTTCATGATCTTCACAAAATACTTGTGCAGCCATAGTCTGTGTTGAGGTGTCTAAGTATGGGGAGGTTCAGAAAGGAAGGGAAACCCAAAATGGATAAAAGGGATTGTCACTGCAATCAACTGCTTTGGGAGAAAGTGAGTGTGCATTTCACTATGGGAACACCACACCCTTGCCTTGACTGAAAGCTGAGTAACTGCACACAATGAGCCATGACTGAGAGACAGGATGGAACAAACAAGGGGTTCTACTGGCAGCCTGTGCAGACGTCTGGCTATAAACTTCTGGGCAACTGGGTATCTGCAGTCATCTGCCATGGTGTGGCAGAAGAGGACAGGTGTATGCCAAGCTACTGCACAGACCTGGTCTGCTTTCTTGTGTCTTCCAAAGTGCTATTTGGTGTTCCTTCCCCTTGATGACAAGCTCTGGTCCCTGATCTTAGCCACTGCTGAATATAGGCATGTATTTCCCTCCAAGTGTGTCCTTGCTGATTGTCAACATTAGATGTTATTAAAAAAAATAAATTGTAACAAGGCCTATTTCTTCCCCACCTGAGACCATAGTCATTGGTTCTAATTGCATGTTGTCTGACATGTCATCATCTGTTTTGCAATACTGTGCATTTTAGATTGAAAACAAATCACCCTGTGTATTTTAATACATTGGTTTGCATCTATATTGTTGATCATTGCTCTAGAAATATGTCCCTCTTCTCTTATTTGCTTTCTTCAAAGTAACTTCAATTATGGCTGAATTCTTCAGAGACATTTTGAGGGCAATAATTTTTAGATCTGTTTTGGGTTCATTATGCTTCAGCACTTCTCTGTTTAGCAGCAACCTATTTTATTAGTTGATCCAGACAAACTACTTTTCTTTAATCTTTACTGAGCTGCAATCGGCATTTATTAAGCTGGGTACTTCAACAAAACATAAGCAGCAGTTCTCTGACTGTGGTCCAGCACAGGCCCCATGGCAAAACACTGTAGACCAGTACAGACCATTTAAACACTCCTGCTCTTGGATAATGATAACAAGTATGTGTCAGCTCTTCAGCAGTCCTTTACTTTTTAATAATATATGCATGTGCTTCAGCTGTGCAAGTCTCTGGCCTTTGTCTTACTGCAGGGCCATTCTTCTGGATCTATACAGAGATCAGCCACAGTGCTAGAAACAGGAATTGATGGAAATGAAGAACCAATAATATTAAAAATAAAAACCCCAAGGATGTCTGCAAATGTTTTAATACTTTTATATAGTTATTAAAAATTTATTACTTTGGGATAAAAAATATCAGAGAGGGGATTATGAACAAAGCTCATCAAGGTTATACAGAAAAAAGAAATAAGGGAAGGTAATAGTATCCAATAGAAAAAAACTCTCTGCATAACAATTTAGACAAAAGCAAAGAGGAAAAGGACACAGAAACAGAGCAGACCTTTACTACAGACAGATGCTAAAATGCTAATATTGCTACATATTAATATTTCAGGACAAAAATACACATACAAGAGATTTTTTTTCTTTTCTTTCCACTTTTAGCTATATGAAGATGATTAACAGTTTTCCTGTCCTCTATTAACAGAGGCAAGTTCAAATACCTGCCAGTGATATGTTTAACTCATCAAGCCTGTGCAACTTGTATTGGTTATTGATACACAGCAGAGTCCCTCCAAAACAGCCGTATTTACCTTTTGTTTCATGCAATCCTTCCAGACCATGCAAAATGATTGCCTCAAGCTGATCTTGGGAGCAGCCTGAAGAAGACAGACTATCATAGTCAAAACCTCAGAATAAACGTAACGTCCTGTTTGCAGAGTCTAAATAGACCGAGAACTCACAGGCCTGGGCAGAAATAAAATTGAAGAAAAATAATAAACACACAAACAAACAAACAACAACAACAAAAACAAAAAAACAAACAAACCAAAAAAGAAAACAAAAACCCAACAAAAAAAGAACCAAACCACACTATGAAAAACCCACAAAAACCAAAACCAAAAAACCCCCAATATAGTGAAGTATAGTAACACAGTTCATAATAATCAACATGTGTTTTCTAAGGAATTAATGCATTCAACAGTTCTGATTTCATGCTGTGCTGGGGTTACAAGTTAAAATTATGAATACAGTTGAACAAGAATTTTGGAACTCAATTTAGTACAGCATTTTTATTAAAAAGTTATGCTACAATAGGACTAGAACATGTAGCCAACTCAAAAAATACAGGTTGTCTGAGGTGAAAAAGGACAGAAAGTCGTACTACATAGTCAATATGATACAGTTATCTAAGTCAGGCAAATTGTATTATAACATAACTGAATCATGATCATATAACTAAAAGATAAAATCCAGTTAATCCATTTCTTATGGCTGTCTCTATCCTAGGAAGAAGTCACCTTGAATAGATTTTGTGCTCTATTTGGCAAGAAAGCAATAATTCCCAGGCGATACAGTAACTAAAATGTGCTAATACAAACCTTGTGTAAATCAGGGAGGCTGAGTGCGACCAGTTTAATTCTGTGTATAGAATTTGGTGAAAGGCAGACTGAAATGTCTTATTCTGACTCTCAGATTTTTAAAAGATGATGAAAACTTTCAGATGATAAAGGAAGTGTTTTAAAAAATAATCAAATTTTAAAGAAAATTGCTTGCTATGAAATGCTGCAAAGGAACTGAGATGTTAGTTGGTCAGACAGTAAATTTATATCAGTGTAAAGAAAGTCTTGAAGATATTTCCCCATAGCTGTAAAATAAAACCACAGAAATTAACCCTGAAAACATAAAAAAAAAAATTTATGCTAAGGATTAAAAATGCTATAATATGTTACCAATTGCAACACTAAATCTTTCTTCTTTTGTTCTCTAAAAACAACATGCTTTTCAATACAACAAATTATTTTTTAAACAAAGGCAATTGCTTTCTCAATTCTTCCTTTATGTACTATGAATCTTTTCTAAGTTTCACTAAGGTTTTCACACAGTTCAGAATTTCCCGAACTAGTCCTCAGGGGTAAAATTTCTATAGAAAGGCTAATGCACAACATAGGCCATGACCTACTATGTCTCTCAAGCTGATATGTATTCTTAATTGCAGTGTCTAGCAGAGCTGAAGTGCTCAGGACTGCAAAGCAACAAGGCTGTCGAGGTCAGAGACTAGTTTCACCAAGCCTAAGGAGCTAAGGCGCATTTTTAAAGAACAAACAACACAGTGTATCTAGATAACCAGGAATGAAGTGGGCAAATGAAGACAAGTCTGAAAAATCAGGACTGAATTTGCTCAAAGTTAGAGACTGAAGTAAGAGATGTAGTGGAAAATTGTTAAAGCTCTGTTGATTGGCTGTAAAACACAAAATACAAAATTACACCAAGTACCTCTTATGTGGCAGTCTTAACACTAAAAAATTAATTTAGAAATACTGCTATACCTGCCTTAGCTGTTTCAGAAGAGAAATCCAAAGTAATGAAAAAGGTCAGATACAGATTACAACATGTTAGTAAAGTCTTATCCTATTCTTAATAATTTTTCAATTTTCATTGCTTTTAATTTTTTTTGAAGCAGATCATTTGACATTCACAATCTGATTGAGATTAAAGGGTTGTACTTGTTTTAGCTTACTTAGCTGACAGAACTGAAGAGAAATAGGTAAAACAGGATTCATAAAATGTCATTTTCTCTTATGACACCTCATATAGTTGTTGAGAGGCTTGTAGATAAAACAAGTTTTAATTTATAATGGGGGGAGACTTTGAGTAGGATCACGGCCTTCCTGTCCTTATCGTATCATTCCACTGCCTACTCTAGTAAAAGAGCAGGAAGAAAAGTATCTGTCTGCAGATCAGAGTTCCAGAGTTTGACAAACTGGCTATTTTTTATGGACTACCATGAATAACTTGGATACAATAATGAAATTATTAAAGTCTTAAAAAGAACATGAAAACAGAATAAAAATGAAGGATGAAAGAGGTATAAAATCCTACTTTTGGATTTTCTTTTTCATTTCTTAGCCCATCAGAGAAGGTAGACAGCATCTTCAGAGTTTTCATGACGGTTTTCAAAAATTCATTATTTTTAGCAACAAGTTTATCCAAAGCTTGGACAGACTTTCTGGATTTCCTTTTTGAAATAAAGAATCTAAGAATTTGTGAGGATTAAGTTTAGCAAAATAGATTCTTGATTTTATTTGCAGTTTATTAGTATTAATACATTCATAGTTACTTACTGTTAGCCTATATCAAAATATCTACTTTTTGCCACCAAGAGAGGAAAAAAAATAACCTCGTAATAAGGAAGTGAGAGTCTGATTGAGGTCAAGTAAGGGACAAAGTACCGTTTTGAGCAGTTGACATGTCGAACTATTTTTAGGCAGATATGTAAAAACACCTAGCTATTTTGGTACAGTAATATCAATTGTGTCAAACCAAAAAAGAATAAAAAGAAAGGACATTTTAAAAATAACATTTAAACATTAAAAATTGCTAGAAAATACTATATTTATGTATATTTTAAATAATTAATATACATGTGCTAATAAATATTATAAAACATAAGAATAATTTTGCTATTTTTTCTGTAAAAATGTCAATGGTGCTGATGATGTTACCACAAATATATTTTACTCTGAGTCTTTTTATCCTCAGCTTTTCATTTTGACTACATCTATTTACATATTCCAATTCTTACTTATCTTATTTGCAAGCATCTAATCAAAATCCCTCCTACAAGATTTTGACAAAATAACTCCTTGCAATGCTTGGAAGAAATTCAACAAGTAGAATAAAATTATAGTAAAAATTTATGCAATGGGATTTTGTACCTTCTTAAATAAGAGAATTAATTAGTTAGTTTGTCAGCTCCTTGAAAGAATCGAAGAGAACTTTATTCATTGTTGAAATGACTACGATGTGGTAAATTCAATTGAAAGGGAGCAAACAACAGGTCAAATCTCTTGGAGCTTTGATAAAGCAATTAATTCTATGAAAAAGAAGAAAACAGCAACCTTCACTTCATTACACACCAACCAAGAGGGTCACTCTGACAGAGAATATAGAAAATGAATAATCAGAGGAGGATTTATTTTAATGAAGAATGTTTTTCCAGGTTAAAAAAAATTAATATAAGATGCAAAGCTACACAGTTCTTTTTTCTTGAAGTAAAGTGGATTAAAATGAAATTTCAGGACCTAACAGCAAAATAGGTTTAGTTTTATAAAATATCAGAGACAGCTCAATACTTTTTCTAGGACTTGTAAAAATAGAACATTTGGAAACCAGCGAGATCCTGTCTGCCCTTACAAACTACATTCATTTCCCTAGGTTGAGGGACTAATACAACGTAATTACCTCCATTCTAAGTTTGTCAGAAGCTCTTTATTTCTCAGTTTCTATGAACTCCATCCATAAAAAGCAGATGACTGATTTTTCACCTTCCAAGAACAAGGGTGTGGAGGAGAGCATAGAACATCCAGTTAATGCATATTTGAACTGACAAATAAAACCTCTATTTAATTATATGGTCTGGGAAAGAGGATTGCATACATAGTACTTTTCAGAAAACAGAAATTTTATTTCACAACAGCCACATTTTCTGACTGGATGGTGCTAGCATGAAGCAACCCCGTAGCAGCAGTCAGGACACTCTTCCTGGTTCTGGGGCAAGGGGGTTCCAGTCCTTTTGCTAACTAGCTTACTGAGGGTTCCTACAACTTGGGACCATACTCTAACCACCAGAATGCTGACTACTAGAAAATCATTAATATTATCAGGGAAAAGAGTTTCCTGGAAGAAAAAGGCTCCCTCACAAAAAGGTAAAACCTCAGCTTGCCCCTCTGTGTAACTAATACTGATGCCCAGTTCATTCCAGTTTCACAAAATGGGGATCAGATTTGAAACACAGGAATTATTTTTGCTCTTCAGTTCTAAAAGTTGAATTGTTAATTCATTTATAACACTAAGGTGGAATGGAGGCTGAAGACTTTCATTTCATATGAAGTTAGTGCCTAATTTCCTTAATCATGTTTTAAGCACACCCTTCCACCGAACTCTTTTGAACTGCCTCTGGATTGAGATTTTCCTTCATATCTCCTAGATATTTGTCACATATGCACACAGACCGCAGCTGGACTGTACACTCAGGAGAAAGCAGAACAACCAGAGTAATCCCCCAAATCCTTTACTCTTCAATAATAATAAAGTTTCCATGCTGCTTTTCATCTATACATCCAAATAAAGCATGTTTTTCAAAGAAGCTCTTTGGGGAATGTTTTATCTTAGTGTGGGATTTTTATGGTGGTGGAGACAAAGAGGAGAAAGAAGAAAAAACCGAATACTTGTGAAAAATGAGACAACTCAGAATATTCACCTAGCATATGTACTACTGGAGGATGAATTTGAGCCATGTATAATTGCCTGTAAGAAAAGACAGTTGCCATAGCTAGTAGACAGCATTTTACAGGAGAGAGATATAGGTGCCTTTGCAGTTTATGAATGTATCTGTTTTGTACGTGCTTTGAAGACAAGAGTGCAGAGGAACATCTGCATAGTCTCCTCTTTGACCAGAATTTCTATTTAGCAGTCTTTTCCTGAGGAAAATATTGTGGAAATAGTTACAATTGCATCAATTGCATGAAAAAATTTAGTTAAAATGGAGGAATACTTTCAACAGAAACGTTTTGGTAAAAATACATTAACACAGTATCTCACAAAAGCACTACAGTGTACATTATATTGTATACACTAAAGTTCTGATGCTATAGGGTTGTAGAGGTGATAGGGTTCATATGCTTGGACAAGAATTTCTGCAGGGGTGATACATGAGATTATTTTTAAATGTAAACTGTTATATACATAAATATAAAATATATTTTTTATTTCACAGGTGGAGTTAAGTGGCTAATACTCATAAAATCAGAAAATAATATTAGAAATCAAACAGAGGGTTTCTTTCCACATCAAGCAACAATTGAAAGCTTCAGAGGAAAGCTTCTATTAAAATTCTTTCAGGATGTGTATTACCCAAGAATTAATTTTTAACTTCACCTCAGTCCAGTGCACGATCCAAACCATGCCATGGAAGGTGAACTGGAAAAATCTGGCAAAGACCAACTTCTTCAAAAAGGAAATAACATCACAGTCAAGGAACATTATTCTAATAATGTTAATTTCACAATTAAAACACAAAACAGGAATGGATTAAAACATTAAAAAAATATTAGTTTACACTGGAGCTTTATTAAAAAAAAAAAGCCAAACTTCCTTTGTGTTCTTATTTTGTGTTCAGATGGTCTCTTCTACATAGCCATTACTTGTCTTCCACTTAGAAAAACCTTTTTTGGAGGAAGATGGTGGCAGATTTCCGGCTTAAAAATCTAACTCCTAACACTATTGTTTGATCTGCCAACTAGATTTTACATTGCACCAGTGACATAAATCAAACTGTCAAAGCAGTGTTTTCTCTAAACAAAGATTTCCACCTACTAGAAGCCCTATGGTCTTGGAGAAAATTGATTGGACAACACACAGATAAAAGAGAAGGTAAATAACTTCCAACTTCATTCATCAAGGACAAAAAAAGACAATTTAGTTGCATCACCTCTGTGATATGTGTAGCCAAAGAAGAAAAATCCTTTGCATTCATGTCACTCACAATTTCCTGTGAACAAAAACAGCAAAAGAATTAAATATCTTCATTTGAAGCAGGAGAGGTCATCACTTTAGTCTTTTCACATGAAGAGGAACAGTGAGCTCTGTTCTACAGCAGTAGTTCTTTTAATTTCAAGCACTACACTGTTTCCTCATGTGCAAAGTTATTTCCCTTTGAGGATGCCTTGGCTTTAATCTATTCACACAAGAAAACTCCCCACATGAATAGTGTCCCTTGAATCTAATAATTTTCGCTGCCCTTCCCTGAAGTGTTAATCTTGCTGGTGTGTTCATTCATTGTTAGATGATCACATTTGTATTATGTGATGCGTTGTACAAGTGTGCAATATTAAAGTGGCTTTATTACAGCCACAAATAGACACTGGAGCTCATTGATCATTTATCTCAGTTCTTTCTACTTCAAATTACACTACATAAAACTGAAATATGTTTATGTGCATCTCAATAGAAGATGGTTAAATTTTGTATTGTGAGTAAATGGTGGAACACCCCTTAAAAGGTTGAATATACAAAATGCACATTTTTATAATCCCAAAAGATGTCATGATGAGATAACATAATACTTTAACCACTTGCTGGAAGGTAAAATGCCTAAACTTTGAATCAAGATTTTGCTATTGTATCACAGACAGATTTATGCACCCTTCATGGGTTCAAACTTAAATTAGAATTTCAAACTATGGTATTAATTTCTTTTTTAGCTGATAATACAAGCCATCAGCTATGCCCACTAGACAGTCCTTTTTCATACAAAGGGAATTAAAATATACACTAAGCAATATGCCATGCAAAGTGCATTTGCAAGAGTGTTTCCTTTATTGCTCCTGTGCTGATCATTTCAAAGAAGAATGGAGTAATTAAATTGTCCTCACCAGTTGACCTGAAACTATTCAACTACCATAGGAGAAGAGGCAACTTTGAAAAGTAATTAATGATTTCATATTTTCTGTTTCATTCTATTCTGGTATAATATTTTAATGAATTTACCAAAAAACATTGGGAGAACATATACAAAATTAAAAAGCCCTTCAGGCTTTGTGAAGATGTTGCTGTTTCTCCATCTTACAGAGCAATGCTTCTTGATCCATTTCTCAAAATGCCAGGAAGTTTTAAATTTTGAAAGACAAATCTACGATGACATCCAAGGAATGCATTAGTTACAGGTATAGAAGGCCAATCTCCCTCAAGACAGATGGTCACACACCAGGGATTTCTTCTTTATCCTGACTTTAACACTGTATTATCATTCTATAAGAATGAATAAATGATTACTCTTTTCATTAGCAAAATCTGGTGTAGATCTAGAAATAAAATTATAAAGAATTGCCACTATTATGAGAGACTAAACAGAAAACTAGTTATAATATGAACATCTGATGGAGACAAAATTATCAGAAGTTTATTTATTTATAAGTTTTCTCTGGTAATTATCACTCATTTTCTTTCCACTAAAAATAAAGCACAACTATTTCCCTCATATGAGGAAAAATTCCTCTGGGAACTGCTGTGAAATTAGACTGAAAAAGCCCAAGTGGCTCTGTACAGTAACACTGTTTGATGAAGAAACATTTAATAATTATTTTACAAAAACAGTTAAGTAAAAAACCTGCTTATGAAACACTGACTATATCTGGGATGTCAACAGTTATAAGAGTTTGCTGAATAACCTACAGAAAACAGAATAAGTCTGATTACCAGTTTAATGGTACTTGAGCTGTACTTTGCCTGGGAAAGATCTGCATCCATCATTATTCTCTTCACATCTGTTGCTGTTCTCAGCAGTGAGACCCAACAACCCAGCAGGCTGCCTACTTTAGAAGCCTGGAAAATTAGCCTTTGCTTTAGAACTTGCCCTTTAAATTTACAGTGACCAGACTTTATCTTACTACTAAACCCACTGATTTAAAATGATGGTTTTATGGTACTGGAGAATACAAGAGAGTTGAACGAACTTTGTACTATTTGAGGTCTAACTCTTGAGTTAGTCAGGATGTGAGATATTTAGAAGTCATCTCCACTTTCTAACAGAAATTCCTGAGAGACTTGCTTAACTGCCAGTGATTTGGACTGTTTTTCCCCTCTTTCTGGTATCTTTGCATTGGAATTCTGTCAGCAAAATGTATCCACCAGCTTAGTTCATCCATAGCAGTTATTACTCAGTCAGGTTGACAAAGTGAGTAATAGTCCCTTGTAGCGTCATTTGTCACCCTTTAAACTCGCTTTCTCCTTTTGACTCAGCTATTGTTCCAAAATAGAGGACTACAACTTCCTGCTGGGAAAAAAAAAAAAACACAAAAAACAAAACAAACAAACAAACAAACAAACAAAAAAACAAAACAAAAAACCCAAAACCAAACAGATATGTAAAACATAATGAACTTCTCCACCCAAATCACAAAAGGAGGAAAATGAAACTTTTCACTGACGGCAACAGGAAGCATTCTCTTCTCTCTTTTGTTAGGCTAAACTAACCCACTATGCCTTTCAGCTCTCACTGACTCTGATTGACTCTGGATTGGCTTTGGTGTACCAGAAAATAGAATTTGACCTGGAGACACTGACATGCCAGACATCAGGAAAGATTCAAAATCTGCAACTGAGACTCAAGTATTAAAAAATACGTATTGAATTTCTGTATGCTTGATCCTTCTACTTAATCCCAGCAATAACCATGGTGACCATTGCAGAAAAATGTGCACAGAGGTCAAATGCAATAAAGTCCATGTGTCAGAAAGAAATAACTGATTTAACTCTTCTCAAGCTGTTCTTTGCAGTTCCCCATAGTTAAAGGAATTCTTTATACGTATATATGTTTGTCATATAGAGTATTGTGTCTATGACAGTATACAACTGAGTTTGCAGTTGTCTATGTAAACCAGACGTATTGGGTTTGTGTGGCCAGATTTTATTAGCAGAGGAGCTACAGAGGTGCCTTCTGTGAGAACCAGAAGATTCCCCTGTCTGAAAGAGCCAATGCCAGGTGGCTCCAAGATGGACCCACTACTGGCCAAAGCCAAGCCCACCCACAATGGTGGCAGTGCCTCTGGGATAAGGTATTTCAGAAGGGGAAAAAAAACCCTGAGCAACTGTAGCTGAGGAGGAGAGTGAGAATATCTGAGAAAACCAGCTCTGCAGACACCAAAGTCAGTGAAAAAGGAGGAGATGCTTCAGGCACTGGAACAGAGGATTCCCTGGAGTACGTGATTGTGATCATGGTGAGACAGATGCAGCCCATGGAGGTCTAATGGTGGAAAAGAGACCCACCTGCAGCCCCCCAGAGTACCCTACCCTGAAGTAGAGGGATGCCTGAAGGAGGCTGTGACCCCATGGGAAACTCACATTAGAGCAAGCTCTCAGCAGGACCTGTGGCCCCATGGAGGGAGGACCCCATGCTGGATCAGATTTGCTGACAACCTGTGACCTCACAGGGGACCCATGCTGAAGCAGCCTGTTCATGAAGGACTGCACCCTGTGGAAAGGGACCCATGCTGAAGCAGTTTGTAGAGAACTGAAGCCTGTGGGAAGGACTCACATTGGAGAAGTTTGTGAAAGACTGTCTCCTGTGGAAAGGACTCTATGTTGGAGCAGCTGAAGAGTATGAAGAGTGGCAGAGACAACTGTGATGAGCTGATCACAACCCCCATTCCCCACCTCACTGAGCAGCTATGTGGAGGAGGTAGAAAACTGACAATAAAGTTAGGCCTGGGAAGAGGGAGGAGTGGGAGAAAGGTGTTTTAAGATTTGATTTTATTTCTTATTTTCCTACTCTGATTTGACTGGTAAATAAATTCAGTTTATTTTCCCAAGCCTGTTTTGCCTGTGATGGTAATTGGTGAGTGATCTCTCCTTGTCCTTATCTGAACCCACGATTTCATTGTGATTTTTTAAATGTTATTGTAATGTTTTTAAACCTTTCATTGTAATTTTTTGCCCCTGTCCAGCTGAAGAAGAGAGGGACAGAGCAGCTTTGGTGGGCACCCAGCATCCAGTCAAGGTCAACCCACCACACCAAATGCTGTATTTTATGATACGATACATCCCAGTGGCAAATAAGCAGCCTGCATAATACTTGCCATATTATTATATAGTATGGATTACCAGCTAGTGGGTTTTGGTACTGTTTAATCTCCAACACAATTATTTACCAATGTCTTCTGTTACATTAATCCAAGCAATTCATATTCATTTCAGATTTCTCTATACAAAGCAGCAGTCTGCCTGTCTAAAGGGTTTAAACTTACGTGCAATAAAATGATATTATGTTTCACTCTGATTGAAAAGTTGTGCTATCTAGGGGATTATGGAAGTACTGCAAATGGCACCAATCATCAAATAAACTCCAAAAGGGAAGAGAAGGATTTGTCCTTTTTCTCCCTGTATGAAATACAAAATAATAATAAAAAAAGAATCTTTTGCTTCCTTCCCTCCCCCAGCTTTTTCTTTCACAAGCACTAATCCTCTCTTGGGTTTTCTCCAAAGGTTTTATGGACCACTGTATGAAACATGCTGTCATACTGATCACTGCAACATGACACTTTAAAAAATATAAATCCAGAGAGACTGTGATAACCTTCATTGTCAAATGGAAGGCAAAAAGGCAGCAAATGCACTCAAGTGAGTTTTTAAAGCTAAGTATGAAGGTGACAGAAAGACTGAAGAGCTAGTCAGCCTGGCTATGCCTGGTGGTTGGAAAGAGTAAAAGAAGTCTAACATGATTATTTTTGGAATTTAAAATATTGTATATAGTAATATTGTGTCTAAAGGAAATCTTCAGTGAAGAACATACTTTATTTAATAAGGAATGAACAAAGAAGAATAACTCAAGCCAGTACAGAGTATTGTACCATCACCACCCTCAAATAGCCATCTGGCTTAGAGATGAAAACATCAGGTTCTTCAGAATTATTTTTAATATGGAAAGTAGCACAAAATTATGTCAGTGGCAGAAGGAAGCCCAGAGAGCAAAGCAAAGCAAATGGATTATCCTCTCCCTTAGGGTATATTGGCCTGGAGCAAAAGTCACATTGTGCAAGACAAAGAGAATCAGCCAATGATATATGAACATCATAGCAATGTTTATGTGGGAAAATGGAAAATAAAAGTAATGAAAAATATATACCGGTCTTTATGAAACTAATCAATTTACTTAATTTTCATTGAAGTTTTCTTTCTTTTCCTCCTTCTCTTTCTTAATTTAGACCCTCTAGCCAAGTAATATATAACATTTAATGGGATTTGCATTAATGCTAATTGTTTTCAAAGCATTTGTGATCTTTAAACTGATTTGATTTCTATTGCCAGCTTTATTAGTTTAATATGAGTTAATTCTCCTTTTGGATGTTTCTCTTAAATTATATAATTCTTAGCTAAATGAAGTAATGTCTTTTGAAGTTGAAAATCTAGCCCCAAGAGAATGAGAGAGCTAATTTTTATTCAGTAGTTGTGGGTAATTTTTGTGCCTGTTTTAGTCACAGTGGTGGAGGTATAAGGAAGTAATTCTTTCTTAGTATGGCACCTCAGTTTTAAACTCAAGGGCAAAAAAATGTACAGGTACAAAGAATGGTATAAAGCAGTTTCCATTCACCTACCAATAAATATGCTTTTATCTAAGCTAAAGCTTGCCATGGGTGGACACAGCTTCTCAGGCAGCAGGCAGCTTCTTCCCTATCAGGTGATTAAGAATGTTCTTAAGGAAAGGGGAAGAGCCACCCTACATCACAATTCCAGATAAATCCACCTCAGATATTCCATACATTTATTTACAATATCATTCTTTTCTCCAGTTCTCCAAAAACTGTTTTTCTCTTTGGTGGCCATATTTGGTTACTATTTGTAATGCATTCACAAACATCAGAATGTGTGAATTCCAATAACATATACATATTTTGCTCTTTTTTTTTTTCCTGAACATATAATTAATTGTGACAAAAGCCTGTCAAAGTAATAGATGACGCTACTCAAACTTCCTCCAGTCCCATGGCCTGAATCAAACCAATGTTAGTGACTACAGAATATAGTGAAATAAGTGAAAAAACCATGAGATAGACAGAAATCTTCTGTCCTTCCCTGAACATGTCTCCCCATGCAGTCAATGTATTCATCATGCATCAGTCACTTTGTATCAGCACGTGGACCTCAGATTCCAGATACATAAAAAAGAACAGCTGAGACTGAGAATGTTTTTTTTGTCAATGTCAACTGTTTATCTAAATGAAAAGCTTCAAATATAATGGCTATTGTAATAATAATTAATAATAATAATAAAACCCCAACACCTGAGTATTCAGTAGTCTGTTTTGGCTTTGAAGTTTAAGCAAGGATGAAACTGTAGAAAACTTCAGAATAAGAAAAAAGCAAATAACACTTGATTCAAGTGTTGCTCATCTATGATCAAAAGTATATTTAGAAACGAAATTCCAGGGAATTAGACATCTGAACTGAACTTGTCTTATAAATACTGTGTTTTAACAAGGGCAGCCTGCTTTTCTGGTTTGGTTATCAACATTGTAAATGCATACAGAAAGTATCAGCTTTTCTCCCTTTGCCTGCTCTCCCAGAAGCTTTTTCAATTTTGTTCAAAGGATGGGAAAGGGAGAAAAAGGGACATTTTAAGGCACGCTAAAAAGCAAAAATAGACTTTGAATAGCCATTCCCCAATATTTTTTCTTGTACTTAGAAATAGAACTTAGTTCAGTTACAATGAAAATGATTTCTTTAAAAGAACCATTCAGGATTTTACAGTACAACAGCTTTAACTAAAATATACATAGATAAAGTTTTTGATATTTTCTTCCACCTCCAGAAACTAAATTAGCTGTGTCCCACTTTAAGGAGTGCATTTGAAATTAAGCTTAATTCTGTTTCCCAGTTTCTCTGTTCTTTATGGGGTGCAATGAGAAACAACAGAGGAGATGATATCTCATAATCTGTAAAGCTGCAGGAGTAGATAGCTTTCCTTAGCATCAGTATTTTAACATTGCATTTACAAATTAGTGTTTCTGCTCCCTAGCAATACATTGCCATCCAATTTAGTTTAGTTCATCAAGAATGTTAGACATCAAGCCATGCACAAAACCACACCTTTTTCAGTTTAGAAACTACTTCAACATCAGACATAAATCTAAATATTGAAAAAAATAAAAATAAAAAAGAAGAAAAGAAAAAAGAAAGATTAGGGTTCTTTCCCTCCCAAAGCAGGAGATTCCAAGTGCCTCACACAAATGTTGGGGTGTAATGCATTTGGATGTACTAGTAAAAACTTATGAAACCTAGTAATTTAAAGCAGAACAGAAGGAAAATTGCCTGCTCATTCATCCCCTGTTTATTTCTATTCTTCAAAAAGGACTTTTTTGTTTTGTGAAACTTCAGTATTCTCTTCCTCTTCCATTCCATAAAGCAGAATTCCTGCAAGAATTGTGTTCCTAACACACACCTTCCACAAGACTGCCTGCAAGCAACACAGTGAATCTTGACTATGCATGAAATGAGTGAAGGTAAAGCAGAAAAGCATCCAATATACTGCAGTAATACACTGAAGCAAAAAGGAAAATTTGAAAGCCCTATCACACAACATGGAAGTGATCCTAAATGTCTGTTCATGGATGATGTTTGTGAAACAGAATAATAGTTGATATCACTGCTTTCAAATCTCCCAGCTCAGCTAAGAAATGGTCTGAGCACACAGTGATTGGCAAATTTACAGCAGCAAACTTTTCAAAGTCTGAATACACAATAGACAGTTTAAATGATAATAGGATTTAAAAAGAAACCTTCAGGTACTTTATTAATTTCAATTTTTTTCTCTAGCAGATGTTTTATTTTCACAGAATAACTAATCACCAGGTACTAGCATAGATTTTTTTTTTTTAAAAAAACAAAACACTATTTTTTAAAAAATTCCAAAGCTGAAGCAGACCTCTGATACATATAAAATTTCTTTGTGACTTTGCAGCAGTACAGGAATCACTGTAGTGGCTTTGAAACTAAACCTGTTCTCTACTTCTTAGTGTTTATTTTGTGATTGTTCATTCTGACTGATCTCTTTTGAAACTTCCTGATATTTAGATCAAAATATCTTCAGATTAGTCAAGGAGACCAGGGAAGAAATAATGTATTCTTTAGCTTATTAAAATCCATCCAGAATTTTACAGCCATCAAAGCTGTCATTTAAGTCCTTGTGTTGTTTGATTAGATTGAAATACTATGAAAATTATTCATTTCTCATTAAAAACTGGGCATGCTTTTAAGAAGTGACATCTCTATAGTTATGTAACAGAATTTCTAGAAAAGATACAGACAAGCTGAGTTCATATTTATCACCTGTCATCTGTTTCCTAACTAATTTAAGACTAGGGAAAATAAACAGGAAGACCATGTATTCAATATTATATTAATATTAATAATGTGCCCTTTGTGACATTTTTGTGCGTCAAATATTTATACCTTAACAAAACCCCCATATAATTTATAATTAGACTATAGATGTCTGATGTGATGGACACAGGTTGTCTTCTGTTATCTGCACTCTCTCAGACAGTGTCCCTGAAAGTTAATGCAATTGGTCACCTGACTTGTGATATGTATGCATATACAATCCACTATTTCCATGCAGTATGAATAGCAGCTGGTATGTTGTGTGTAACAGTTTATAACAAACTCTTATAATTAGTTCTTTAAAGGAAGTACTAGAAATCTGTGGAACTTTTGTACACTGAAGATTAATGGTCCAAGCTTCAAACTTTATTAATGAAAGCATTACAGTGGATATAGGGGACTAGGTGTTTGTATATCTGAAGACTTAATGACTGGCAAATAAACTCATAAAAGCAAAATTTTTGTTGTTGGAACAATCTTATGCTGTTTCTTTAATGTTAATAGGTTTGCAACCTCTTAATCTCTACTGTTGTATATTCATATTCATATTACATATTCATAAAAATACATTCATAAGCATTAATTCCCCCATCACCTTTCCAACTAATATTGGTGACTAGCTTTCCATTAAGAAATCAAGGGATATACTCATACTCAAGCCTTATGGTGGATCATGTAAGAGGATACAAATATCTTTTGTAATGCAGATGACATGAGAATTATTTTAGAGTTCTGTATTTAAAAAATGCTTTCATAACTATTTGTAGATGGTTTCTGAAGTGAAATAGCTGCCATTACAAGCATGGATTTTGACAGACATTTTTCAAGAAATGGGATATTTATATTTTCATATTTACCAGTTTAGGTTTTATAAGAGAAATACATTTTTAAAGATCACTGAATTATATATAGAGCTATTTCTATTGTCATTCTGATTCCATCATACAGAATGTGTTAGTATTTACAGACCAGACAGTCCATTTTCAGCATTTTTAATCTTCCACAGATCTGACCATGAATCAATCTTGAGATCAGTTGAGAAAGAATTAACCTAACTGAGAGTTTAAGGTCAGAAATAGAGTGAAATAAAGAACAACCAAGTTGAGAGACAAAATAGATGTTCCTAAAGATTCTCACTCCTCTTTTTATAAAGGTAATCTTGAACTTTAGCAAAAAGGAAAAAAAAAAAAAAAAGAAAAGGGAAGAAGCCTGTTGAATTAGAAATGGAGATAAAAAAAATGACAGTCCAGTGACATATAATTTGGCTGCTCAGACATAAGAGGGAAAAATGCCTGGAAGGATTTACTGAACACATTCCACAAAAAAACAAGGGAATTAAAAAGTCTTTCATGACATTATGAAAAGCAGATTTGGGATGAGAGACAAAGTGATGCACAGAATGAGAACTGAGAAGGAATTTTAAAGGACTGATTAACATAAACAAAACGGATATTAAGCACCTTCCAATTGTTTCAGAATTTATTGATGAAAATCTCTGATTAAGTTCAGGAGATAAAAGGAAAAACAGAATTTTAAGAATAAAAAGATGTATTCTATAATTATGAAATTTGACATTAAGTAACAACTGTATTGGTTATTCAAGAAATGAAATTATTCTCTATATGTGATATTTTCTGGCTTCATCTTCACCCATTTTCCAGAACTGATAAGTCAGTGTTTTGAACATTGCGATATTTATCACTACAGAAATCAGAAGAATTGTTCATTTAAAAAAAAAAAAAGTTTATTTTTTCCTTTCTCGTCTATGAGAATTTAAAGTACTTGAGGAATAACATTCATATCCTCAAAAATATTAAGACAATTTCCAATATTTGCAATTACAATTCCTACTAACCCTTCCCTGAATGCAGAGAAAAAGTTTGCAGGCAGTATGAAATGGAATTTTTATTTCTTTTTTTGTAGCCATATAGACAACTGGATGCTCCACCATTACAGACAGAACTTATTCACATCTAGAGTTTCCAATCTAAATAAGGTAATAAGTGTATCAAGGAGTCTAAATTAGTGCAGTGCATCAGTACTGCTTCTGTTTCTTCACAGAATATGAGCTATAGCACCAAGTCTGCTTTCAGTTCCAAAGATTACCAAGTATATTTTTATATATTTCTACATACCAGCTCAAAGTGACTAATTCCTGCAGAAAAGTCTACAGTCAGGACTATGAGATAACTGCTGGATGGGAGGGTTCTCTGTAAGGTTTCCTTTCCTTTTCTTATTGTGGAAAATTTTGCATATAACAAACTCTTGACAATCCTTTCTAGTCACTATGGGGTCAGCAGGAAGCCTTTGTCTAGGTGCTCCCTCATTCTCATTTAGTAGCCTACCTTCTTGGGAGGCATTAACTTCTTTTAAAGAGACAAATGTTATTAACATCCACACATTATACATTATGACATGTTTAGTTGAGCTTTTTTAAAGTCTCATGCTCCTGCCATTGCAAAATTTCTGGTAAAAACATTCCTGTTCCAAACCCTTTGTAGAACAGCACTTTACTGCTGATTCCTACCCATTCTTATTCACTGTGTGATATGAAGGATTCTATTGTGTGCCTTAGAGACCATACTTTATTGGACAGCAAAGTTACAGAACACAAATGGGTCTCTCATGGAAACATGTATACAATAACAGTGGACTTTTTTTCCCCCAACACTAAAATATTATATTCACCAATAATACCAAGACCAGAGATGTATTAACAAAAAAAGAACAATGCAACTAGAGTCAGTAAAGTTTAAGATTTTTAGTAAGGTGGCTGGACTGGTAAGCAGAAAAGGCAGTATGAGTTAGGAAATGGTAAAACCATTAGCCTGGGAGCAAGGAATTGATACTGTCTTAAATAGAATCACAATATTACTCTACCAATGGCTCACAAAATGGACCCAGAAGATTTTTGTAGATACATCTTTGAGTTGTGTGGCTGGAGAAATCAGAACTGTAATTAATACAACATACTTGGCTTGTGTTTTTTTATAAAAAATGCATATTTCAGGATGACACATCTAGAGAACTGGTGAAAAATGTTCTTCAGTATTCTCAGCTCTGCTATTGAAGTGATGTATAAAATTTAGAAGTCACTAAATCTATCATCCATCTCAGTTTATCTATCTAACAATGACTGTATTACAATATTTCCATCTTTTCTTTTCCTCCTGAAAAAGAATGAGGTGAAGAATGTCATACATTTCAAAGGTGATGCAGGTAGTGAGTACAGTGATCTTCCCTGTCCAATAGTTCATATGAAAAAGAATTGCAGCTTCCAAAAATGTTGCTGGGTGAAGCTCTGAAAAATATATAAATGATGTATGGCTGATTTCTTCTTTTGTCTTCTATAGGGTGTCTGTGCTTTATGGCAGCAATATCAAGACCTCCTTAAGTTTCAGAAGACCCCAACAAATAATCAGTTTCTCTCATTTATGTCACCAGTCAAAATGTTGACAAATATAGACTGTTAGTTCAAGATGTCCTGTTACACCAACTGGATTTTATCGGGTTTTTTTGCCAAGAACAAACAGTGCAGAGGACTGAATGCTCGATGCATTAAGAGTCTTTGGAGTTTAGCGTAGATATGCAAAAAAGATCAAAGCTACTGCTTTGCTAAAAGTGAATGTGTGTGCCAGTGGCTCATTTGTTTCATGATAAAGTCATTCTGAGCAGTAAGGCTCTGGAAAAATCCTGTACTCTGACAAATTTCAATTAGGTTAATTACATTCTGCTTCCCTAAATTTCCCCTGCAGCTTCAGATGGAGACGGCTTTCTTAATTTCCTTTGCTAGCATGTTGTAGAGAGTTGCTGTGTTTTGGTAAATAGCTGCTACATTCCACCCAACATGTGGCTGATCTAATCCCTTCTTCTTCAGTAGCTGCACAGTGTGAATTTTGCCTTATTACACTGGGAAACCTTTGTCTTCAGCACAAGTAAGGGACAGATTCCCCTGGTGCTTTGTGTTTTGGATGTCTTGTAAAAGAGCTTAAGAGAAAGTGAGAATCATGTCCTGAACCCTTTTTTCTGAAATAACTGAGCTGAAGAGAACAACTTCCCAGGTGTGTGTGTATGTGCACGCACACATATGTGTGCCTGTGTGTGCTGGTGATGAGGGAACAACAAAATCTCAATCAAAAATTTTGACATGTGTTTTCTTCAATTTTATCTTCTCTCTATATGTAGTCATTTATCTCCATAGTTCTTCAGCTCTCAGTCATTTAACTTGATTTAGGCCTGACATTTTTCTGTCTCTACCTTTTCTTTCCTGTATTGGTGTGTGGCAAGAACTTGATCTTAACCCAGACTATATATTTACCAATTCACTAAAAAGAGCTGCAAAACCCTCTTTCAACTTTTCTGCCTTAGCTCTGACCTATGTGTATTGTGGCAACACTCACTCTATGCAAGGCTTCTTCCTTCTCTATCTGCAGTTTTTGTAAGTAGTATGTTATTATCAGGATCAAGGCTGTGGAAATAAAGTGGGATTGCACAATATTATTCACACCAAAAGTTGATGTGTTTTCTAATAGCGGTAATTCAGGGGATCAAACAACAGTTCCTGATCTTGATCCTGAATGCTAAAGTGAAAAACTTTGTTCTCAAACATAATCCTTAGAGCATTATGTTTCATGGACTTAAAAGTCTTTAAGGTATTAAAAACCCCTGAAAAATCTGACCTACTCCTTTGATCCATTCTATCCTGAATTTAGAGCATTACATATCCTACTCAATTCTTTTAATTTGAAAATAAAGATTTTTTTTTTATAATATAAAGTACAAGAAAATTTTGACATTTCTTTTTGAAATAAAATATGGATAGAAAACATAGTCTGAGGTATTTCATAATACACGGTAAATAAGGTAAATAAGAAAGTTGGGGGTTTTTGATGTCTGAAATTTCCAAATTATTTTAGCAACTACTCAAAATATCAGTATGCCAGGAAATATGAAGGCATTGTTCAGATTCGGACTGGAGGGCTGTAACTCAGCTTGTGCATGGCCACAGACAGTAATATGATTTGATGACTTCTGAAATGTAATGACCATTGTATCTTACAAAGCTTCCAATGAAGATATTGGAAATATTTGTTTTTGATTCAGGAGGCTCGAATACAGATGTTTGAGATTTCAGGTCACATGTTTTTAATTGGATTTAAAACGCTGGAGCACAGTTACACACCTCTATGGACAAAGATAGTATCAAATTTATTTTTTTGGGGGGGAGGTTTTTTTTTTTTACTTGTTTGATTGATTGTTTTGTGTGTGCATTTTTTTGAATTTTTTGTGTTTTTTTTGTTTTATTTGGGTTTTTTTGTTTGTTTTTGGAGTTCTTTGGGTTTTTGTTTGCTTGATTTTGACCTAAAATATAATTAGATAATCAAACATCTGTATTTACAGATAATCAAACAGTATCTGTATTTACTTTACATTGCAGGTCACAACCATATCTAGCAATTTTTCTAGTACTAAATCCTGTTGATTATTAATACAACTAAATTTGTTGAATTGTCACGTTTGAATTGTTGCATTTCAAGAACACAGAGTGAGGAAAGGCACATGCACTACAAATTCAAAACTTCCAGTAAATGGAAACATTTCTGAGCAGGTAAGTCCAGGCACCAAACAAATAATCTTTTTAATGATCTACTTGATCTGAATCATATCAGAAACTAGAATTTACATTTTACTTACTAAAAATAGAATTTAAAAAAATGGTGACAATGAATTTATTGTAACCAGTCTGTCATATTTCGTTTGCAACTTCAAATTTATCCATTAGCTCAAAAACTGAGCATGGGTCAGAGATGTTACAGACCAACAGAGACAATTAGCTGTCCTAGCATGAGTTCTGAATGGAAATTAACCTATAATAACTGGCCACTCTTTATCCTGTTAATGCAAAAATTGTTCTACTTTTTCTTGGCTTCTTTATCTCATTGTACAAGATAACCCATCTAACAAGCAGTAGTTGCCTTTTTTGGTAGGAAACTTGTGAAGACTAAAGAAAACTATGTATGGAAACAGACAATTAGGTTTATAAGAGAGAAAATGGTTAAAAATAGTATTAAAAATTCTCATTCCATTTCTCCTTTTCTTCTGTAGAAACAGCAGTGAAAACATCAGAATTTGTATTTCAGGTAAACGTCCTCACATATAGTAACTTTTGCATGCTGTTTAGATGAAGTAGAAGAAAGCAGAAATATAGGATTCTCTTAATTTCAAATAGAAATTAAGAAACATTTCTTGTAAAATTCTACAGATGTTCTGTGTTCATTATTTTTGTTTGTAACACATCAAAGAGAGTCCTAAGAGCAGTCTGCCCTCCATATGTCTCCATTAACTCTCTGCAGTAATTATTGACTACATAAAAAGGGAAAAAAAAAAAAAA